>VWZK01020553.1:58103-69788 GCA_013396935.1 Baryphthengus martii | reverse complement strand
GGGGTGGGTGGGTGGTCGCGGGGCAGCGGTGGGCCGGGCAGGGCAGCGGGTGGGGCAGGGGGAGGTCCCACCTTGGCTCCGATGTCGCGGCTCTTGGCCCGCAGCTTGTTGACCTGGGACTCGGCGATGTCGGCGCGTTCCTCGGCCTCATCCAGCTCGTGCTGCGCCTTCCGGAACTTGGCCAGGTTGGTGTTGGCCTGTTCCTCCTGGAGGGGGTGGGGCCTCAGTGGGGCAGCCCCACATCCATCCATCCATCCATCCATCCATCCATCCATCCATCCATCCTGCTCCTCCACCTCGCTCCCCCCCAGCACCCACCGCTTCCTCCGCCTGCCGTTTGTAGGCCTTGACTTTCATCTGCAGCTTGTCCACCAGCTCCTGCAGCCGCAGCAGGTTCTTCTTGTCCTCCTCCGTCTGAGGGGAGAGAGACGGGGCTGGAGACCGGCCCCAGGGCACCACTGGTGCCCGCCGCGCCTCAGCCACCCTGTCTGGAGACCTCCCGGTGGGGGGTGAGCTCCTCCATGACTTCATGGCCACCACGTTCTAGGTGATGGGTAAGGTCTAGGTCTCTTGTGCCCCGTATCTCTGAGGGTATGGAGGCAACAGGGGACGTTCTGGGCCATCCCTGCCCCTGTGGCCACCAGGTCAATGTTCTGGGTGACTCGTTTCCCTACAATCACTGGGTCAACTACTGTCTATCGCCACGGACTTAGGAGCAGTAGGTGATGTTCTGGATCATCCGTGTCCCTGCAGCCACCAGGTGAATGTCCTGGGTCACCTGTGGCCACGAGGTCAACCATGTTCTAGCTCCGTATCACAGGGGTGATGTCCTAGGTCCTCCCTGTCCCCGTGGCCAGCAGCTCTGCTGTGCTGTAGGTGACACCCCGGGCTGGGCCTGGCCGTGGTGGCCCCACCTGGTAGCTGAGCTCCTTGACGCGCCGCTCGGACTTGCGCAGGCCCTTGACGCTCTCGGCGTTGCGCTTCTGCTCGGCCTCCAGCTCGTTCTCCAGCTCCCTCACGCGGGCCTCCAGCTTCTGCAGCTGCTTCTTGCCCCCCTTGAGGGCCAACTGCTCGGCCTCGTCCAGCCGCAGCTGCAGGTCCTTGATGGTCTGCTCCATGTTCTTCTTCATCCGCTCCAGGTGGGCGCTGGTGTCCTGCTCCTTCTTCAGCTCCTCCGCCATCATGGCCGCCTGCCCCAGGAGAGAAGCCGTCAGAGAAGGAGGTCCAAGGCATGTACTCCATCACCCTACGGTGGAAGAGGCCCCACCACAGCACTCACGTCAGTGATGGCCTTCTTGGCCTTCTCCTCGGCGTTCCTGCACTCCTGGACAGCCTCCTCCACCTCCGTCTGCAGCTGGGAGATGTCACTCTCCATCTTCTTCTTCTGGTTGATGAGGCTGGTGTTCTGGAGATGGACAAGAGGATCTCAGGAGGCGGCTGTGGGGTTGCTGCCCCATCCTTCTCCGGCCCCTCAGGACTTAGGGACTCCTTCCCATCTCTGCAGGCTTCAAGGATCTCCAGAAGGAGGACAGCATACCTCAACCCATGTTTTCTCCAGGGTTTGAGCATCCTTGGATGGAGGTGACCTCTCTCCTCAGAGATACACGAGGTCTCACCTGAGAATGGAGGAGCTGGACCCTCTCGCTGGCCTCGATCAGCTCCTGCTCGGCCAACTTGCGGGCCCTCTCCGTCTGCTCCACCACCGCCCGCAGCTCCTCCAGCTCCGCCTGCAGCAGGTTGTTCCTCCGCTCCACAATGGCGATGTTCTCCTTCAGGTCCTCGTTGACTCTCACCACGTCGTCCAACTGCAACTGGGTGTCCTGCAAGGCAGTGTTGGGGCAGGGATGGCGGGGGAGGGGGCAGACCTCCACCCAACTGCCACCGAGGGGTGGTGGGACCGGCTACACCTCAGCTGTCCCCGGGACAGACGGCTGGCGGGTACCTTGAGGAGGCCTTGCAACGTCTTGACCTGCTTCTGGGCCTCGGCGGCCATGCGGTTGGCGTGGCCGAGCTGGATCTCCATCTCGTTAAGGTCGCCCTCCATCTTCTTCTTCAGCCTCAGGGCCTCGTTACGGCTCCGTGTCTCGGCATCCAGCGAGGTCTGGAGCGAGTCCACCACCCGCAGGTGGTTGCGCTTGGCCTGCTCCATCTCTTCGTCCTTCTCGGCCAGCTTGCGCTCATAGTCCGCTTTGACCTGGTTAAACTCCAACTGGGCCCTCAAGATCTTCCCCTCCTCGTGCTCCAGAGAGGCCTGGGTGGGACAGAGAAGACGTTAAGGACCACAGAGGAGACCGGGAGAACATGGAGATGTGTGGGGATGGGCCTTGGCTCACCTCAGCCTCCTCCAGAGCGGCTTGAAGCTCCAGCTTCTCAGCATCCAGCTGCTTCCGGACCTTCTCCAGCTCGTGGATGGTCTTGTGGCTGGCGCCCAGCTGCTCAGTGAGGTCCGAGATCTCCTCTGCCCGGGTGAGACCCCATCAGCCAACGTGGAAGGTGGTGGAGAACCACAAGGTGGGCAGGGGGAGGACCAGGGTCTCACCTTGGAGGTTCTTGTTCTCCCTCTTGAAGGTCTCCAGATGCTCGAGCGACTCCTCGTAGGCGTTCTTCAGCTTGAAGAGCTCGGTGCTGAGGGTCCTGGCCTCCTTCTGTGACGCCTCCAGCTCCGTCTGCGACTCCTCGAACTTCTGCTTCCACTCGGCCACGACCTGGAGCCAAGCGAGTGGTCACCCCCATCTCCACATGTCCCCCCGTCTCCTGCCACCCCACCACCGTGGAGCTCCCACCTTGTCGAAGTTCCTCTGCTTCTTGTCCAGGGCGGCGGCGGCGGCGTTCGACCGCTCCACGTCCGCCATGAGGTCCTCAATCTCATTCTGCAGCCGGTGCTTGGTCTTCTCCAGAGAGGAGCACTTGGCGTTGACAGCCTCCACCGCCTCCTCGGCCTCCTGCAGCCGCTGGGCCAGCTTCTTCCTGCCCCGGGGCACCATCGGGACACCCGGCTCTGGTGACTCGTGGACCAAGTGGGCCAACCCAAACCTTCTTCCACCCAGAGGCTGGCCAAAGCTCTGCTCTACATCTCCAGGTCCCACTACCTTCTCCAGATCCTTCTCCAGCAGAGGGGTCTCCACTCTTCCCTGCCCCATGGGAGCCGTCCCACTACTTGGGATTGCCCACATAGTGGTAGGCTCTCCTCTGGCCTCCTCAGAGGTCCACCCTCACGGTCAAAGAGGTTCTCTGGTCCCTGACCCATCTAGGTTGCCCTTGAGCAGGGCGTGGACCTCCTCCTGCAAGTGCCCTCAGCTTGGAGGACATCATGGTGTCCCCACCTTGGGGACGCATTTGTCCCACCCCATCATCTCCCTCGTGGGGCGAGAGGACTCACTTGGCCTCCTCCAGCTCCTCAGTGCGCTGGATGGCGTCTGTCTCGTACTTAGTCCTCCACTGCGCCACCTCGGAGTTGGCCTTGGAGAGCGAGCGCTGGAGCTCGGCCTTGGCCTCCGTCTCCTCCTCGTACTGTTCCCGCAGCAGGTCGCAGTCGTGCCGGGCCGACTGGAGGGCGTGGGCCAGCGCGTTCTTGGCCTGAGGGGTGAGGAGCAGGTGGGAGCTTTGGGTTCACGTCACCTTGAGCTATCTCGAGATCCTCCAGCTCACCAATGGGGCTGTTTCTCAGCCCAACCTTCTCTAGACCATCCCAACCCAACCTCAATACCTCCAGACCCATCCAACCAGCTTGAGGCCGGCCCAGTTTGACTTCATCTGGTGCAAGCCCACCCAACTGCCTGGAGACCAACCCAACCAACCAGTTCAACCCAACTCATCTGCTGATAGACCAACACAACCCAACTCAGCCACCCTTAGATGGAATCTCCCAAACCCAACCAGCCTGAACAGGACTCTTTCTTGTGGAGGACGAAGGAGACCTTGTCTTGTAGCCCTTTTGGAGACCCCTTGGTCTTCTCAGCCACCCCATGAGCCACACCTTCATCTCCTCCTCTAACTGCCTCTTCAGGTCCTCCATCTGCTGGGTGTAGGACTGCTTGCCCCTGGTGAGCTGTGAGATGAGGGCCTCCTTCTCCTCCAGCTGGCGGGACAGCTCTCCTGCAGAGGTAGGGGAGGTCTTTAGGGGTGGGGCAGGGGCTGGAGATGTGGGGTTGGGGGTGCCGGGGGTCAGGACTCCCACCATTCTCAGTCTGGAGCTTGGCCCGTTGGGTGTTGGTGTCATTGAGGACTCGTTGGGTCTCCTCCAGCTTGGCCCGGTGCTCGGCCGCCTGGTCCTCCATGGTGCGGGAGACCTTCTCCATGCCCACCTGGGAGGAGCGAAGGATGAAGCAGGAGACTGGTGGCCACGCTGGAGCTGAGATGTCCCCCTTGGTCTCCTCCTACCTTGGCCTTGATCAGCTGCTCCATGTTGGAGCTGAGGTCATCCAGCTCCAGCTTGAGCTCGCTCTTCTCCTTCTCCAGCTTCTGCTTGACGCGCTGGAGGTTGTCGAGCTGCTCGCCCAGCTCGGCCACGCTGTCGGCGTGCTTCTTGCGCAGGGCGGCGGCCGTGGCCTCGTGCTGCAGCGTGGCCTCCTCCAGATCCCGCCGCATCTTCTGGAACTCCGCCTCCCGCTTCTTGTTGAGCTCGAGCTGGACTGAGGTGGCCCCGCCCGCCTCCTCCAGCCGCTCGCTGATCTCCTCCAGCTCCCGCGACAGGTCCGAGCGCAGCTTCTCCACCTTGGCCCTGCCCGTCCGCTCCGCCTCCAGCTCCTCCTCCAGCTCCTCGATCCGCGCCTGGGCTCCGGGGATGGAGAGGCTGCCCTCAGGTTTGACCCCACCCAAGTTGTCCACTCAACTCAACCCAACCCAACCCAACCAACTGCAGACTCTTCAACTCAACTCAACTCAGCCCAAGCCAACTCGTTGGCCGGAGACTCAGCAGCTGAAGTCAACCCAACCAGCCAGAGGCTCTTCAACACAAGTAAAGTCATCCCAACCAACTGGAGACTCTCCAACCGAATTGACCAAGACGGTGGCCCTTCAGCCCAGCCCAACCAGGCAGAGACTCGATCCCTCACCTGCAGCTCTTTCAGCTTCTTCTGGAGCTGCAGGGCCAGCGCCTGCTCGTCCTCGATCTTGCTGTTCTGCTGGTGGATCTCAAACTCTTTCCTGTGGAGGAAGGTGAAGAGCACTGAGGTCTTGTCCTGTGGTCCCTGGTTGGGTTGCACTGGGGCAGGAGGTCCAGCCTCACTTCTTCAGCTTCTCCTCCAGCTGCTGCTTGTCATTCTCCAGGTCCATGATGTTCTCCTGAGACAGCTTCAAGTCACCTTCCAGCTTCCTCTTAGCCCGTTCCAGGTCCATCCGGATCTTCTTCTCCTGTTCCAAGGAGCCTTCGAGCTGCGTGGAAACACAGAACAGGGAGAAGCCTCAGGTTTTCACCCTCTCTGCCCCAGGAAGCTCCTTGGCAGTGCCCGTGGTGGGCCAAGCCCACACTCACGTCGTCCGTCTGCTGTTCCAGCTTGACTTTGGCCTTCGTCAAGGTGTTGACCTTGTCTTCCTCCGCCTGCAGGTCATCCAGCGTTTGCTGGTGAGCTTCCTGCAGGGCCTTCTTCTCCTTTGTCAGCTTGGCGATGTTCTCGTCCAGCCCGGCCATCTCCTCTGTGAGGTTCTTGACCTGCAGGAGGAGAAACATCAGGCCTCCAGGTTGGTGCCAAAGGTAGGGCAGAGCTGGGGGAGGCTGCTGTTGGCCTTGGCCCGTGAGGCCACTTCAATGCAGGAGAACCCAAAGGGCCCTGGGTCTTCTTGATGCAACCCAACCCAACTGGCTTGGGTCTTCTCAGCCCAATCCAACCAGGCCGAGATGACTCAAGTCTCCTCAGCTTGAGGCCGAGCCTCTCCTCACCTTGTTCTCGGTGGCATGTTTCTCCTTCTCCACCTTGGCCAGAGTCAGCTCCAGATCGTCGATGTCCTTCTTGAGCTCTGAGCACTCATCCTCCAGCTTCCTCTTCTTAGCCGTCAGCTCAGCGTTCATCTCCTCCTCGTCCTCCAGCCGCTCCGTCAGTTCCTTCACCTTGGCCTCCAGCTGGATCTTGTTCTTGATCAGCTGGTCGCAGCGCTCCTCAGCATCGTTGAGGTTGTCCTGCTCCTGTATTGGGGCAGCAGGTGAAGTTTGGTGGTGGCCACCCCCTTGATGCGGTTTTGCGGGGCAACCTCACTCACGGCCTGCACTTGGAGCTGAAGGTCGTTCTTCTCCTGCAGCATGGAGACCATCTTCTCCTCCAGCTCCTTCCGTCGGGCTTCTGACTTCTCCAGGGCCTCCTTCAGCCGCCCAAACTCCTCCTTCATGTTCTGCACCAGAGCCAAGGAGACCAATAGGAACGTTCAGTCCTCTCCGTCCATTAACCCCACCCAACCCATGTCATTGGTTGGCCCAACCCGCCTGTCCTGTGACCTCCTCCCACCTGCATCTCCTTCTCTGTCTCTGCACTCTTCAGCAGGGGCTTGATCTTGAAGTAGAGCTTCATCCAAGGCCAGTTCTTCACCCCCATGAAGGCCCTGATGTTCCACTGGATCACCAGCAGCGCGTCTCTGTGATGGAGACACAGATGCCACCACGCCATGGACCCGGAGGTCCCTCCCCTAGGAGAAAGACCCCGTCTCCCCCACCCCTTCTCACCGACGCTCCAGGATCTTCTTGAACTCGATGCGCATGAGCTGCCCCCGGGCCTGAGCCTGGATGCGGGTGATGATGCGGGAGAGGCGCTCGTCTCGCATCTCCTCGAGCAGCCCCAGCAGCCCGGCCTTGAAGAAGACCTGGTGGAGAAAGGAGGTGGGTGAGGAGGGGGCGGGCACATGAAGGAGAGGATGGGTTGGTTGGGAAGGGCTGGTGGACAGATGGATGGGTTGGTGGGTAGATGGGGCGGTAGATGGGCAGGTGGACACATGGATGGTGGGACCATGAGGACCACAGGGAACAGAGACCACGTGCGCTCACCTTGGTGTGCCCAAACTTGTACTGGTTGTGGTCGATGTCGATGGACCCCAGGAGCTTCTCGGTGCCCTTGCGGCTGTCGATGAACTGCCCCTCAGGGATGGCCGCGGGGTTCAGGATGCGGTACCTGGTGGCCAGAGAAGACGGGACACGCCAAGATCAGCCTGGGTGGGCTTGTCCACCCTCTCCCCACATCTCCTTCATGTCTCCTACCGCTGGCGGAAGTCCCCATAGAGGATGCGGTTGGGGAAGCCTTTGCGGCAGATGCGGATCCCCTCCAGGACCCCATTGCAGCGGAGCTGGTGCATCACCAGGGGGTTGTCCATCACGCCTGGTGGTGGGGTTAGAGGGGTGGGGTCAGACACGAGCCACACCCACCATCCACACCCACCCCCAGTCCCGCCCTTTTCTCACCCGGCGCCTTCCGCTCGTTAGGAACTAGGCAGCGGACGAAGTGGGGGTGCGTGGTCTTGAGGTTGGCCATCAGCTTGTTGAGGTTCTCCTGGGGAGGAGAGAAGAGGTTGACCGATGGGCCATCAGAGGAGAAGCCAAGGGGGCAGTGGGGGGGTCGCCCTCCCTCTGCCCCACAGCAGGTCCCCTATGTAGGTCCTCACCCGGTGCAGAGCTGAGACCGTCTGGAAGGAGGAACCTTTCTTCTTGGCTCCCTTCCCCTTCCCTCCATCACCACCTGGGGAGAAGAAGGTGGGGTGAGACAGGAAAGGAGGCCGCTTTGGTGGGCAAGTCTTCTTATCTACCCATCACCCAACCACCTGCCCACCCACCGGCGTCTGCCCCGGCGTAGTTGGAGAAGAGGCTGGCCAAGAGCTTGAGGCCTGACTTCTGGTAGAGCCCCACCACTGTCTCGTTGAGGGGGTCCTTGTTCTTTTCTAGCCAGCCCAGGATGTTGTAGTCCACGGTGCCGGCATAGTGGGTGAGCGAGAAGTGGGCCTCTGCCTTCCCCTTCACATTGCGTGGCTTCCCAAAGTTGGCTGACTTGCCCAGGTGGTTGTCGTAGAGCTTGGCCTTGAAGGTCATGTCCGAGGCCTTGGGGAACATGCACTCCTCCTCCAGGATGGACATGATCCCCATGGGCTGCAGAGGAGAAGACCTTGCTGGCCATGGAGGACATCAAGCACAACCCAACCGGCCACCCTCAGGGTCGCCATAGAGCTCCAACTGGAAGGGTCCTCCTCCAGGAGCCCCCTCAACCTTCAGGAGGCCCTGGGGGAGGTGGTACCTTCTCGATGAGGTCGATGCAGGCCTGGAGGTCCATCCCGAAGTCGATGAACTCCCACTCAATCCCCTCCTTCTTGTACTCCTCCTGCTCCAGCACGAACATGTGGTGGTTGAAGAACTGCTGCAGCTTCTCGTTGGTGAAGTTGATGCAGAGCTGCTCAAAGCTGTTGAACTGGGGAGAGGGGACGGCCCACAGGGTCAGCAGGGTCACCGCAACACCCAGTGGGGTCAACAGGGCCAACGTGACTCCCAGCGGAGTCATCACAACGCCCCAAGAGGCCAAGTTTCCACCCAAGGTCAACATGAAGTTTGAAGAGATCAATCCATGGCCCAAGAGAACCGACAGCCCCCACCCCATGGTGACCCCTGTGAGGTCTCACGTCGAAGATCTCGAAGCCGGCGATGTCCAGCACGCCGATGAAGTACTGCCGCGGCTGCTTGGTCTCCAGCGAGTTGTTGATCCTCACCACCATCCAGTTGAACATCTTTTCATAGACGGCCTTGGCCAAGGCCCCGATGGAGTAGTACACCTGGAAGAGGGACATCCCACCAGTAAAACAGGGGCTCTCGGTGTCCTCCTTGCCCAGCATGGCACCAAAGGGAGGGGGTTTTGGTGACGTTCTCCTCACCTGCTGGACATTCTGCCCCTTGGTGACATACTCGTTGCCCACCTTCACCCGAGGGTGGCACAACCCCTTGAGAAGGTCGGCCGAGTTCAGCCCCATCAGGTAGGCGGACTTGTCGGCATCTGCAGAGCACCGAGAAGAAGACACGTTATCAGGTCCCACCTCCCCCAGTGGCTTGGGGGAAGCCTGGTGACCCCCACACGTGTCCCACCCCCACCCCAGCCCACCTTCGGTGCCGTCCGGCTCCGCCTGCTCCTCCCGTTGCTTCTGCTTGAACTTCATGTTGCCGAAGTGCATGATGGCGCCCGTCAGCTTGTAGACACCGGCCTTCTCCTCGGCGGTGAAGCCCAGGACGTCAAAAGCGCTCTGGGCGGGGAGGAGGTGGACACGGGGCGGTTGGAGAGGGCCTGGCCACACCTACCGCCAAGCTGAGGGCACATCCCATCTGCTGGTCACCGCCTGTGTGTCCCCCTGCCCATCCTGCTCATCAGCCTGGCCAACTGGGGACCCATCCATCCATCCGTCCATCCATCCACCCACCCACCCATCCACAGGATGTCCACCTGCCCGCCCCCACCGCTTACGTCGGTTGCCAACAGCTCTTCCGAGTCGTCGATGGAGGCCACAGTCACCTCTCCTTGGGAGACGTAGCTGTAGTCGTAGGGGTTGTTGGTGATCAGAAGCATCTCTGCTCCATGGTGGCCCAGAATGGAGACAAAACCCGAGTGTTTCCAGGTGCCAAACGGCCCCAAATTGTCCTCGATCACCTCAAAATTGAGCGGGCAAGTGGAGGAGAAGAAGACCTAAGGCCAAGCATGATGGCCAACCCTCCCCCTGACTCACCCAGCAGCTCTGGCTTCTTGTTGGAGAGGATCTGGTAGAAGATGTGGTAGTTCCTCTCAGCCTTCAGCTGGAAGATGACACGGGACTTCTCCAGGAGGTCTGAGGGATGGAGAGAAGGTGGGTGGATGTTAGGGAGAGGAGATGGATGGACACATGGATGGACAGACGGACAACCTGACGTCCTCTCCTGGAGTTCTCAACCACTCACAGGTCTCGATGTCGGCCGATGCCAACTTCCCAGTGGCCCCGAAATGTATCCGGATGAACTTCCCCTGGGAGAGAAGCGGTGTGAGGTGGAGGTGGTCTCCTCCCCCTGGGAGGTCCTACACCACGGACCCCGCCCCACAGACCCCGCCCACCCCTCCACTCACAAATCGCGACGAGTTGTCGTTGCGGACGGTCTTGGCGTTGCCAAAGGCCTCCAAGGCAGGGTTGGCCTGGATGATCTGGTCCTCCAGGGTGCCCTGGTGGGGCGGGACAATGCCCAAGGGTGGGGCTGGGTGTGGACACCACTGGGGGAAGGTCACCACCAAAGGGGTGTGGCCCGAGACCCCACCTTGCTGCTATTGGCCACGTCCTTTTTGCGGTCGCCGATGGCAGCGATGCTGGCGAAGTACTGGATGACCCTCTTGGTGTTGACCGTCTTCCCCGCCCCGGATTCTCCGCTGGGATGGACAACAGTGAGATGTTGGAGAACATCACGGCAGCTCCTCCATCCCACCCCGCCGCGATGGGGCAGGGCCGTGGGGAGGCGGCGACGTACGTGATGAGGATGGACTGGTTCTCACGGTCTGCCGGGAGAAGAGAGGAGTCAGGTGGGACCAAGTTGGGGAAAATGTTTGGGGTTCTCCATCCTTTCAGGTCTAGGTCAGGACCCCTGGTGGGAGTTCCCTACCCGTCAGCATGTACTGGTAGGCGTTGTCGGAGATGGAGAAGATGTGGGGTGGAGCTTCACTCCGCTTCTTGCCCCGGTAGGCGGCCACAACCTCGGTGTTGTAGACGGGCAACCACTTGTAGGGGTTGACCGTCACACAGAAGAGCCCCGAGTAGGTCTGGAGAAGAGGCAGGTGGGTCAGGGCCATGAGATGTCAACCCACCAGGAGAGGACATCTCAGGTCTAGGTGGCCCAAGGGGGCCGGAGAAGAGACACCAGGTTCTAGATGCCCCAAAGCCCATGGGGAAGCCCATCCAGTTCTAGGTACCCCGAGAGCTTTAGGGAAGGGGTCACCAGCTTCCATCCACCCCACAGGCTGTGGGGGAGGCCCCGCCCCATTCCCAGGTGACCCAGGGGCTCATGGGAAGGCTCACGTAGATCATCCAGGCCGTGTAGCGCTCTTTGAGGTTGTAGAGGACGGCGGGCTCGTGGAGGAAGGTCAGCATGGCCATGTCCTCGATCTTGTCGAACTTGGGGGGGTTCTGCGGGTGGACGTCGGCCTCCTTCACCGTCACCGTCTGCAGGGAGAGAGGGGAGGGTGTTGGGGGGTGCCCCACGGCTTGGGGGTCACCCCATGGGGTGGAAGTGTGCTGTGTGGGTGGGGGGGTCCACCATGGGTTCAGGGGTCTCCCAGAGGTTGAGTGTTCTCCAAGGCATTGGGGGGAGTCTTCCATAGGTTGGTAGGTTCTCCATGGGTTTGGGGGGCAATCCCTTCAAGCCTGGTTGGCCCATCACCTCCCCGCACCCCCAAAACTTCACACCCCCTCATCCCTCCTTAACCCCNTCAGCCCACGGGCCCCGCCGGCACCCAGGGTGACCCGCGGCCCCCGATGAGACCCGTGGGCAGACACCGGCCCCTACAGCTGTGCCCAGAGCCCTACGGCCGTGCACGGAGCCCTATAGCCATGGACAAACCTGTGCCCAGGCCCTATAGCCATGTACGGCCCCCTGCAGGGAGCCCTATAGCCATGCCCAGGCCCCTATAGCGACGCCCAGGCCCCTATAGCAACGTATGGCCGGGCGCAGGGAGCCCCATAGCAATGCCCAGACCCCCATATCCATGTACGGAGCCCCGCAGC
>VWZK01020553.1:39085-55065 GCA_013396935.1 Baryphthengus martii | reverse complement strand
CCTCCAAAATCCTGCGGTAAAAGCCGGAGAATTTCCCCTCCCCGAGGGCCGCGTTGCGCTCTGGCAGCAGCAGGCGAGCCCGGTCCCGCCGCACCCCGATCTTCTCCCCCCTCCTCCTCAGGAAAGCTCTGTGGGCCGACAACAGCGTGGGGGGGGATTGGTTTTTATTTCAAAAGACAGTAAGACAATTTTTTTTTTTTTCAATTTAGTATCAAAACACTTGATCGGGTTCCTTTTCTCCGGATTGGCCCCGAGGCCCGAGAAGCTCCGACCACAAGCTCCGCGCCGCCCGCTCGACGCGGCCCCAACACTCGCACCTCACGACGACGACACATCAGCAATGCACAGCAAGATGGCTTGGACCTTATTAAGACACTAAGAGCACTCCTGGCCAGGAGGGAAGGCCTCGGCTCCTTCCCTCAGGGTAGGCAAAAAAAACAAAACTAAAAAAACCAATGCACTTTTCCAAGGAAACAAGGTGGTTGTACTTAAGCTGTTAAGCGTCACCCGGCGATGAGCGGTGGTGCAGCAGCGTTTGGTGAAGGCAAATTCAGCCCCTGTGTAGCAGTGGGTTAGAGGAGCCAACCAGGAAAGGAAGCAGCCAACAGTGGGGAGGAAAGGAAGGGAAACAAGCCCTGGGAAGGACCAGTTGTTCAGATAACAGGTTTGGCTTGGAAAAAGAAAAAAAGGTCTCTTTTCACCAAAATTGCTTCTCCACGACAGAGTTAACCTTAAAGCTGAGAAACTGAACTGCTCTTTTGCCAAACAGCTCCTGGAAAGGAAGTTTTCCCCACAGGCTTCCATCCCTTGCCCAGCTACTCCCACTCAGTGGCCCAGAGCTGGAACCGTCACACCCCCTCACCCCCCTGCCAGAGCAGGGGGAGCCGGAGCCGATTAACAGAAGGTTAATACCAAATTTTAAAGCCAAGAGCTTTAAAGTGTAGCTCACCAATATCAACAAGTTATTTGGAATGTTTACAATGGATACTACAAAAAAAAAATTAAAAAAAAATAAAAAAAGGTAGTTACAAAATGTATACATCTCAAACATGCTCCCCAAACATTATTGCATTGTTTTATTTCCCTTAATGATGCCGTTTAAAGCTCTGCCCAACCTGGTGGCCTTTAACCCTGAGGCGACGGAGGTGGTTTGTGTTTGGTCGAGTTGGCACCGGACAGTAAACTCGGATCCCCNGGGCACGGTGCGCTGTGAGCCGGGGCTCGCGGCGGTGCTTTGCGTGCAGGTGCTTTCCCCGGGGCTTTCCGGGAGTGACGCGCGGAACTCGCCCCCTGCGGCTACAACTGCTCGTGCCCCTTCCCCCCCAGCACGGGACAGATGCCAAGCTGGCCACCAGTGACTACCCAGCAGCAGGGAGCAGAGGACCAAGGAGAGTGGGAAGAGGCTGGTTTCAGGGCAGGGCAGGGAGCGAGGGGGCCGCAGCTCCGCACAAGCAGCTGCCCGGCGGGTTCTCACATGTTCCTGCCGCCGGGAGAGCTCCGATCGATCGCGCCCGGCGCTCTAGGTGGGCTTTGCTCCAAAGGCTGCCCCCCCATCAGCGCCGAAGAGGCTGGCGCGCTGGGACACTGGCCAGGCGGGCTGCAGAGAGACGTCCTTTAGCTACAGGCGGCTCCTCGAAGCCACTTCCTGACCTCCCCAGGGTCAGGAACCGAGAAGAACTTTCCAAGAGCAACCAATCCCTTTAGAGACTCCCCCCCCAGGGTGCTCCTGGCACAGCACCACGCTGTGGGTTTGGGGCTGGATCTGGAGGTGTCCACGAGTGTTCCCAACCCATCCGGGGACTCTGCCGCCCCCAGAGCTGCCGGGTGAGGCCCCGGCTCGACAGGACACGCTGGAGGTGTGCAGTGTGGTGCAGAACGCGAGGGTGGATCTTTATTGTGAGAAAGCTCCGTTCCGTGCGGCAGGAGATCCCGCAGCCATCCTGGACCCGCAAACGAAGGCTCAGCACCCGACGGGCCCCACTCAGCGGACACGAGCCTGACCCCCACCCGCCCCGCTCCGGCTCCACGCAGGATCCCACTGCCCTGGACAAGCAAACGAGACGGCTCGAAACCCAGCCAAACCTGAGGGTGACTTCACCAAGAGGAAAAAAAAAAAACAAAACAACAAAACAACCCCAAACTCCTAAATAACCCAGCGGATAAATCCAAGCGCCCCATTAAACAGCAGCAACGGCATCGATTTTGCAAGTGCGCCCGTGCTCGGCTGGCGCTGGGCTCCACAGCGGGGGTGGTCGCGATAAGCTCGTTTAACGGCATTAGTGGGCCCCCTCCTCAGTCACACAGATCATGCAGCGTTAACTTCAGCTCGTTAGCGAGCAGGCGGGTTTTCTCGCGCTGGCTGTGCAGGCGCTCTGCGGCGGCAGCGGGGACGGAGGGAAAGAGAAAAAGAGAGAAAGGGCAGGTTAGTAGAGGAGCAGGAGGAGCCCCTCGCACCCGGCGTCTGTAGGGAGTGTGCTGGGGAGGACCCGGCTCCGCTTCGCTCCGTCTTGTGCCGCAGCTCAGGGAGATCAGAGGAAACCAAGCGTGGGCAGCAGTGGAAGAGCTGCTGAGAGCTTGGGGAGGCCAAAAGAGGAAAAGGGGGACACCAGAAGAGGGGGACACCAGAAGAGGGGCCTGCAGGCTGAGCTGGATCCAGGGACAGAGTGAGCCCCGGGATGGGCTTTAAGCCCATGGAGCGCCCTGTCCCTCCGCAGCTGAAGCGCCTCGCAGCGGTGGCACCGGGGGCCTAACGGCAGGACAGGGACACCAGACCCTCACACCTGATCCAGAGGACACTCTCCCAAGGNGCAGCGTGCGGCGGAGGCGGTGGCAGGGGCAGGGGGGTCCCTCACATCTCATTCAGGTCTAGCAGGGTCTGGTCCAGCATTCTTTGCGTGCAGAGATGCTCCTCTTTGGTGGACTTCAGTTTATCTGGCAGGAAGCAAAGAGCCAAGAGTTAGGAGCACGGCTTCGGACAACCGCGGAACCTTCGCCAGGGAAAGGCGGCGCCGCCGCGAGGCCTCGTGCCGGGGCACCCGACTGGAAGCTCAGGAGTTGCCTGGCTCGCTTGCNTTGGGGCTGGATCTGGAGGTGTCCACGAGTGTTCCCAACCCATCCGGGGACTCTGCCGCCCCCAGAGCTGCCGGGTGAGGCCCCGGCTCGACAGGACACGCTGGAGGTGTGCAGTGTGGTGCAGAACGCGAGGGTGGATCTTTATTGTGAGAAAGCTCCGTTCCGTGCGGCAGGAGATCCCGCAGCCATCCTGGACCCGCAAACGAAGGCTCAGCACCCGACGGGCCCCACTCAGCGGACACGAGCCTGACCCCCACCCGCCCCGCTCCGGCTCCACGCAGGATCCCACTGCCCTGGACAAGCAAACGAGACGGCTCGAAACCCAGCCAAACCTGAGGGTGACTTCACCAAGAGGAAAAAAAAAAAACAAAACAACAAAACAACCCCAAACTCCTAAATAACCCAGCGGATAAATCCAAGCGCCCCATTAAACAGCAGCAACGGCATCGATTTTGCAAGTGCGCCCGTGCTCGGCTGGCACTGGGCTCCGCAGCGGGGGTGGTCGCGATAAGCTCGTTTAACGGCATTAGTGGGCCCCCTCCTCAGTCACACAGATCATGCAGCGTTAACTTCAGCTCGTTAGCGAGCAGGCGGGTTTTCTCGCGCTGGCTGTGCAGGCGCTCTGCGGCGGCAGCGGGGACGGAGGGAAAGAGAAAAAGAGAGAAAGGGCAGGTTAGTAGAGGAGCAGGAGGAGCCCCTCGCACCCGGCGTCTGTAGGGAGCGTGCCGGGGAGGACCCGGCTCCGCTTCGCTCCGTCTTGTGCCGCAGCTCAGGGAGATCAGAGGAAACCAAGCGTGGGCAGCAGTGGAAGAGCTGCTGAGAGCTTGGGGAGGCCAAAAGAGGAAAAGGGGGACACCAGAAGAGGGGGACACCAGAAGAGGGGCCTGCAGGCTGAGCTGGATCCAGGGACAGAGTGAGCCCCGGGATGGGCTTTAAGCCCATGGAGCGCCCTGTCCCTCCGCAGCTGAAGCGCCTCGCAGCGGTGGCACCGGGGGCCTAACGGCAGGACAGGGACACCAGACCCTCACACCTGATCCAGAGGACACTCTCCCAAGGACATGCTTTTGTGCCACCCCAACGACCCACGCATCGAAGGCAGCGGCTGCTCCAGGCAAGGACGGAGCCAGTCTTGGAGCCCAGGCTCCGATTTTATGTCCGCCCCAGAACAACCCAACGAGGACACGAACTGCTCCCAGGTCACCAGCCCAGCTCCTCAAAACCAGCCTGCGCCAGCCTCTCAATCCAGTCAGACCAGAAGCCTCTTAACACCTCCCCCGTCACAAGTTGCATCACCCACCCACCCCTGCCACCCAGCACCGAGTTCCATCAGGAGCTGGGAAAGGGCCCGGCCCAGCCCAGCCCGCAATAACACCGCTTGCGACACCCCCACCCAACAGCGGAACCACCAGCTCCGCACCACGCGAGCCAGTAACAATCCCACGGCCGGCAGGACCTCCCAGGAGGAGAGGTGCTCTTTCCCAAGGGCAGGGTGTCACCACCTCCCACCTGGAAGCCTCCACACCCAGGACACCAGTGACAGAAGCCAGGCGCCTCCCATGGGATCCAGACCCCCTCCTTGTCTCAGAGGAGCTGTGAGTGCTTTGTGCTCACAGGATGCAGAGATATCACCCCAAACCCAGCAGAGCCAGAGCGTTCCAAGCTACGACCCTCTGAAATTCCTTGTGGGAATGTTGCCTCCCTCCCCAGCCAGCCCCAGCCCAGGGGACAGGCCGGGGCAGCTCAGCGTGTCTGGACTCTCCTCGCTGCCAGCGCCGTTCGTGCGGAGAAGAGAGCGACACAAACCTGCAGGAACCACGGGAGCTGTCCCATTTCATCAGAGCTCCGCTCATGGAGGGCTCTCCGGGCACTGCGGCCGACGAACCGATCCAGAAAGGGAAAAATATTTGAGGAGCCGCCCCGAGGCGGCGCGTACAATAACCACAAGAGTGTTTGTGCCACCACAGCAACAGGCTGGCAGCAGCGGTGACGCACGTCGGGTGTTTGCAGCCCGTGCCAGCAGCGGTGCTCGATGTGAAGCTCCACCCGTGGATCCCACCACCCTCGGCCCCCACCAAACACTGATCCCCCACTGCAGAGTGTCCTTGTCCCGAAGGGAGGGTCACACATTCCCTCCCCCCGCAAAACCTGGCATCCCACCCCTCCTGCCCAGCTGGAAACCAGCCAGAGCCCGCTGGGTATTTATTAGCTTGCGGTGACCTCGAGCCTCTGGGGTGTGGCAACTTCCCCCCGCAAGCCAGCGTTGGGCAACCGCTGCTGGTGCGCGCCGCAGAGCGGGGGTGTGCGGGGAGGGGTCTTCACACGGCCCAAGGAGCTCCCGCTACACCCACAGCCTCCCGTCCGGGCCCCCTGAGAGCCGCAGCACTGTCAGAGCCACCGCACCGTGAGGGCCGCCGCTCGCAACCCTCAGCCGGTCAACCCCAGGGCGCGTGCTCCGAAGGCGAGCGGGTGACGCCGGCGTGAAGGCAACAGCAGGACGGTGACTCCAGAGCCGCGAGCGGTGCCCAGAAACCCCCTTCTCCGCAGCACCGGCCGCTGCCTTCCCTTCACCCAAGGCTTGTTTTCCTCCGCAAAGGTGACATCACGCTCGAGCGAGAGGAATACAAAAGGAGCTTTATGGCTCTACAGGAGATATGCAGATGAGAACAACGTCCTCCCGGCTACACCCAGCCCCGGAGGGGCAGCCCCTCAGAGCCCGGCCGTGTCTGGCACACGGGGCCGAACAGAGGGGGCTTTGTTTGGCGAGCGCAGCGTAACCGCCACAGCCCCGCGGCGGGGGCTTTACAGCGCCCGTTGCCAGGGCTGCCCCAGGCACAGCGACTGGGACGGAGAGCGAGACGACAAGAGCGTGACTGCGGGCGCGGGACAAGCCACCAAGCAGAGAGGCAAATCCAAAGGGGAGTTTGGAATCACCCGCCTTATCTGTGTGAGATAGAAGGAGACACTAATTTTAAGAGAAGCTCGAGCGTTTGTGCACAGCAAACGTTGCCGGGGAGCTGTCACACGGCAGAGGAAGGGCCTTAACACCACCGTCCGAGTCCCTGCCTCTCCTGGGTTAGAGGGGGCACCAGAGGGAGCAGCTGTTAGTAGAACCCACCACAAACACGGACAAAAAGCCAAGGAGCAGAGGTGCAGAAACGCAGGGATTCAGCTACTTCCACAGATCAGCTGGTGACCCGGCCCCTCTCGAGCCTGTTAGAGCCGCTTCTACACAGGCCGCTCAAGTGCGACCCACGGCCTCTTCCAGGGGGAATCCAGAGAGCCAGTGGGCAGCTCAGCCATGCTACCTTGGGAAGCCCTTCCCGGTGGGAAGGGGGAATCAAAGCCCTTTTGGGCAGCAGAGCCCTGGGTGTTACGCATGCAGCTCAGGAAGGCCTGGAGTTAGAGCAGAGCGTGCCGGGTCGGGGGCTGCCCCCGCCCGCCGGGCAGAGATCTGTAGAAGTAACCTGGGCATGGGGCTAGTGGTTCTCCAGCTACGAGGATCACGGCAAACCAAGCAAGCTCTGGCGGCCTAGCCTGCTGAAGCGAGAGGCGAACACACCAGCCAGCTCATATTTACATGGAAGTCATGTCATTCAGGGCGTGGTCCAGCTCCTCACTAATTGCTTTGTACTTCAGTTTCTGGGCATAGAGCTCATCTAGAAGAGGTTCAGGAGGAGAACAAAAGGGAAACAATGAGGGAAGGCAGGAGTTCTTCCGGTACCCTGGGGCAGGAAAAGCAGTATGGGACCAGGGGGGTTCATCAACAGAAGAAAATGAAGTTAGATGTGGAGCCACCGTGACTCCAGGAGCCATTGCGACTCCAGGTCACCTCCCAACAGTGAACAGGAGGCTTCCAACAGCCTGAGGACAGTCTGACCACTGAGTGCCTTCCAGGATCACCAGCCTGCTCCAGGGGGAGCAGAACCAAGAACTCAAAACCACATCAGGTGGTAAAAACCAGCTGCCCAGCAAGAGCCACTGGCAGGAGAAACAGCAGGGGAGGGCAACTCCATCCAGTGAGGGAGCAGCTTTGCCACACCTCAGGCAGGCACAGAGCAGGAGGGTGCTTGGCTCTCACCTTCAGTCTCAGTCACCTAACAGTCACACAATTGTGGAATGGTTTGGGTGGGAAAGGACCTCTAAAGGTCACCTCATCCAACCCCCCTGCAGGGAGCAGGGACATCTGCACCTGGAGCAGGTTGCTCAGAGCCCCATCCAACCTCCCCTGGGGTGGTTCCAGGGATGGGGCAGTGACCACCTCTCGGGGCAACCTGGGCCAGGCTCTCACCACCCTCAGCATCTAAATCTCCCTCTTTCAGTTCAAACCCACCCCCCCTTGTCCTGTCCCAACAGCCCTGCTCCAAAGTCCATCCCCAGCTTCCTTCTGAGATCAGCAAGGACCCCAGAAGGTCTCCCTGGAGCCTTCTCTTCTCCAGGCTGCACAAGCCCCACTCTCCCAGCCTGGCCTCCCAGCAGAGGGTTCCAGCCCTCCCAGCATCACTGGGGCTCCTCTGGCCCCACTCCTACAGATCCCTGTTTCTCCTGCACTAAAGACCCCAGAGCTGGGCCTGGAGCTTCAGGTCGTGTGCTGAGCACCAGCAGGAGCACCTGCTCTGCAGCAGAGCTGGGCAGAGCAAGCTCACCACAAGCAGGTGCTCCAGCAGATCCCCCCCACCCTCACGGGAGGGGGAGCCCCGAAGCTGACGCTGAAGTGGCCCCTCAAGCCCCGCGCAGAGCCAGCTGCCCCGGCTCAGGACACCTGGCCGTGGTGTTAACGGCTCCGCTGAGCCCACAGGACTTCATCAGTTGTCATGAACTAGGTCACTCCGGCAGCAAGGCCAGAGACCAGGGCCAACTCTTGATCAACACGTTTCCAGGGAGCGTGCAGGGATCTGGAGGAGTTTTTACAGTCCCAATAAAGCCTGCCCTGGATGATGAGGTGGCTCAGAGGGCTGCTTGGCTGCGGCTCTGGAACAGCTCAGCTGACACCAGCGCTATTTCTAGATAATAAACCCTCAGGAGTGGCTCCAGATGGCAGGATGCAGCTCAGATCTCCAAGACCTGGCACTAGAAGTCCACAAAGGCACGCGCTGCGGTCGAGGCAGGAACCTCTAAGCTCTGGTTTCCCAGCACCACCACTCCAGCCACAGCTATCCATGAAAGAATCTGGCCACAGCCCCACATCTAATGGAGGCAGCTGGAACCTTCTCCTTCCGTGGCTTGGGGAAAGGCGGAATCCACGAGCACCTCAGGAACGCTCCTGAAGCGGTGACACCAGGAACAGGAGGAGGAAAGGAACCCATCCTTGGCACAGGTTGCAGGTGATTTGATCTCAAACTGGAGCCAACACTGGCGAGTCTGAGTCTTCAGGGGGCTCTTTCAAGACTCACCGGCTCCTGGGCTGACCGGCAGCAGCCGGCACATGCCGGAGGTTCTGCACACTCAAGTGTCACCATAACCAATTCCTGCAGAGTTCAGGAGGTTTTTTTTCCCTGTGCTACTCAAACTGGGATTACATTGGAGGCCAGGAATCCAGTTACATTCCTGAGGACATCCCAACCAGGAGACACCAGCCACGCTGTCACTGTCACACAGCAAAGTGTGAGACTTGCCACAGCACGGCCAGGAGCTGCTTCCGAGCAGACACACGGGGCACAACTCGAGGCCGAGCTGGGTCCTGCTCCCAGTACAGAGCGGCAGAGCAGCACTTCCACTCCCCAGCTCTCTGGAGACCACCTTCCTCAGCTCCCCGCTCCTCACCACACACACTTTGCTTCCCCATCCCCAGAATGTACCTTCCAAATCATCGATGGTCTTCTCCAGCTTGGCCACAGAGCGTTCGGCGAACTCGGCGCGGGTTTCCGCCTGCCAGAGATGGAAACCGGTCAGAGCAGGGCTTCGGGACACGACAAAGGGCCTCAGAGGCATCAGCCCGAGGACATCGAGGACACCCCACCCTCCCCGGCCAAGCCGCGGCCAGCTCGCCCAGCAGGCCACCCCAACACCATCACTCACCTCTTTGAGTTTATCGGTCAGGATCTTGATCTCTTCTTCATATTTATCCTCTTTTTGCGAGTACTGTGGAAAAGGAGAGCAGTCAGCACCCGGCAGCCCCCAGCACCTCCTACTCCAGAGAGCCCAAAACTACAGCGGGGAGGCTTCAACTCCCGGCTGCCGTGCACGTGGCCACGGGAACCTCCAGCTGGGAGGGGCCAACACCCCCACCCTCATCCAACAGAACTGGGTCAGGCAGCAAGTCCCGCACCACACACGTCACACAACTCGGGCGTGGAAAAGTTCTCATCCCGGCACCACAAACACCTGGGCTGCCGGGATGTGCCTCGAGGCAGAGGAGGGCAGCCAGACCTCCCGCACTTCCACCACCACCACCAGCCCTGCGAGGGCATCCGCCAGCTCTCCTGGGAGCACAAGTCTCCTGGGAGCATGGCTCCATCCCGAGAGCCTAAATCTCCGGTGCCGGCGGGAGCTCTGCTGCCACACCCCTTCCGAGACAACCAGCAGAGTCTCCGGCCCTGGGAGCCGCAGCCACAGCCCCTACCTTCTCAGCCTGAGCCTCAAGAGACTTGAGATTGTTGGTGACATTCTTCAGCTCTTCTTCCAGCTCGGAACATTTACTGTGAGGTTTCGTAAAAGAAAGGGGAGAGAAAAAGGAAAAGAGGAAACAGGAGGGAAAGACAGGAGAGAGAAGTGAATCCACGTGCAGGGAGGACCAGGAGGTTCTTTAGGAGGCGCTCGGCGGCCGGGCCAGACGAGACCCTGCTTTGAGGCACTTTGTGTGGCAAAGCAAGTTCCCTTCCCGCCTCCGCCGTTGGATTTGAACCGTCCTGCCAGCGCGTGCGCAGGGCCGAGCGGCCAAGGTGTGGACACAGATTTCTGCCGGACCTGGAGCCTTCCGGTCAAAACTGCAGGTTTAGTTTGGTGTGGGGAGGGAAGCCGTCCGGATGGACGGACGGACAGACGGCCGCCACCGCTCAGGAACAGTTATGGGCAGAGAGGACAGAACATTCCAGGAGAGAGAAAGAAGCAGTGAAGCCGAGGGAAGGAGCGGGAGCAAGAAGACCACAGGAGTTCTGGTTTAACGGTCGGAGGAGGGAAAGGTTAGTACCTTCTCTTCGGCAACAGACAGACACTTCAAGTTCTGGTCCATCACTCGGATCTGCTCCTGCAGCTCCCGGCAACGACTGTTAGTGACGGTCACACGATGGCACAAGCCGGGTGGGGACAGGGGTCAAAGGGAGCACCAATAACACAACACCACAGAGCGAAAAAGGCGGGAGGGGAAGAACACAAAGAAGTCATGGTCACAACATGCACGGCGGGGGGGGGGACGGACACAGCGCCGCTGCCACACACACGCCGGCTTTGTTAGACAAGGCCCGGAGCACAGAGCAGCCCCGAGCGGCTCCTCCAGGATCAGCTCAAGCCTCGGACGTGGGAACGGAGCCCAAACCCCACAGCCTGGGGGGCTGCTCCGAGCAGGGCAGGCCCAGCTCGCTGCCCAGCGGCGTACGGCTCCGTGGTGCTCGCTGCCAATCTTTCCAGAGGCTGGAGACCAATTTCAGCCCCGGTTCTGCCCCTGGACGTCCCACAGGGGCCTTCAGGTCCTGGCCCAGGAGGCCTCCGAGGCTTTAGGAGAAGCGCGTGCACCTGTGTGCAGTGCGAGCGGAGCCGGTGAGCACGCGGACACAGCGGTGCTGGTGGGGACTGGGTGGAGGAGGGTTCTCCGGCCTCGCTGACTGGGAGTCCCTCCGTGCACAGGGCGGAACGTCTCCGCTACAAAGCCAACCACGTCACCACCAGCTCCACGCCCTCAGTGGATCTAATCCTGCCCTGAGGAGAGCGTGCAAAGCGCTGAACGCACCGCCGACGCCGTCACCCGGGGCCGGGAGCCCACGCTGTGCTTCAGGCCTTGTGTAACAAGGTTAGAGAGGCCGTGTTAGTGCCATGCAGAGGGGGACGTGCCAGGGACATGCCAGCAGGCTACTCACGACTCTGCCAGCTCGGCCCGCTCCTCGGTACGCTCCAGATCCCCTTCTATGATCACCAGTTTCCGGGCAACCTGGAGAGGAGAATGGGATTGAGAAGGAAGGCAGGTGGTTCTGTCCTCGCAGGCAGAGAACGAACATCGGCAGCAGGCCCTGGAGCTTCCAGAGCCTTTTGGCCGAGGGGACGCCGAGGTGGCTCCACTGAGGAAACCGCACCAGCAGGAAGATGAGCCGCCGCTCCCGGCCAAGCCGGAGCATCCAAGGGTCTCACCTCCTCATACTTCCTGTCGGCCTCCTCGGCGATGTGCTTGGCTTCCTTCAGCTGGATCTCCTGCAGCTCCATCTTCTCTTCATCCTTCAGAGCTCTATTCTCAATGACTTTCATGCCTCTGCCCAGAAGAGAGCACAGGGAGGGGAGGCGGATCAAACAATCCCGTGCGAGCCAGCGGTGTAACGAGCTCCAGAGCATTAAGAGCCCTCTCCCCGCACCATGCCGCTTCCTCACGAGCCGCGACACCTCCGCGTGCGGAGGGGAAGGGAGGGCAGCGCAGGCACCGCCAGGCAGAGGCGAGCACAGAATTAACTGCTCCTGGAGCTCTGGCTCCTGGGCCGAGGGAAACGTGGAGCTGCTGAGGAGAACGAACCCGGCTGGAGGGACTCCTCAGAGCAGAGCCAAGTGCTTCCCAGGCTGGAGCAGCCAAATCCCATCTTTACAGCAGGACACGGACCGGGTCAGGCGGCTCTGAGCCGCCTCGGCCAAGTGGAAGCGGACGGGACCCTCTGAACCACACCATCAGGTCAGGGAACATCTGCCAGGAGGGAGCTGCTGGCAGAGGCAGTGGGGAGAGGCTTCCCCCACCAGCAGCCACCTTTACGGGCCACCTTGGGCCCCAGGAGGCTCACTCCGGACCGAGAGCACAGTTTTAGCTGTTCCATGTACACCGGTAGCGGCTTCCAGCCCTGCTGTGCCACCTACTGCCCACCCTCCAGGGAGCCCAAGAGGTTGGTGGGTCAGGAACACGTCCCAGACGTCCCACACTGAGAGCCGCAGCCCTTGCTCACCTTTCACTTTCATCCGCGGCCTTCTCCGCCTCTTCCAGCTTCTGCAGCGCGGTGGCCAGGCGCTCCTGGGCCCGGTCCAGCTCCTCCTCCACCAGCTGGATGCGGCGGTTCAGAGAGGCCACCTCCGCCTCGGCCTGGGGGGAGCAGAGGAGGGCGGCTCAGCGGCCGATCCCGAGCCGGGGCTCCTCCGACCGCGCGTTAAGCTTCACACCATCCCACGCACGCCCCGGCCGCGCGGCGGCCGCCCGGCAGCTTTCACGCCCGGCGGATGTCACAGTTTAAGCCATAAATACCGAGCAGGTGACTGCCGCTAACGAGTCCTTGCGGCAGCTGCCGCGGCCCTGCCAGGCCATCAATCACCGGCCTACTCCTCTGCCACGGGCGAGCGCGGTGACAGCCACCGTTTAGCATGGGGCAGTTTACTCCTGTGGCCCAGGCAGGAATGCTGCTCAAAAGGATCCGTCAACAGCAACAGAGCTCCAGGGTTTCAGTTGGGAGAGAGCTTGGAGCTCCCTGCCAGGGCACCGCTGAGCCCTGTCCCTCAGCACCACAGCTCCAGGCCTTGGAGACCCCTCCAGGCATCAGGGGGACTCCAGCCCTGCCCTGGGCAGCCTGGCACAGGCCTGGACAGCCCTGGGGGAGAAGACATTGCTCCTCCTGGCCAACCTCAACCTCTCCTGGGGCAACTGGAGGCCGCTTCCTCTCATCCCATCACTTGGGAGAAGAGCCCTGGGTCCCAACTTCCCCCCAGCCTCCTGTCAGGGAGTTGTGCAGAGCCAGAAGGTCTCCCCGGAGCCTCCTTTTCTCCAGGCTGCACAAGCCCAGCTCCCTCAGCTGCTCCTCCCCACACTCCTGCTCCAGCCCCTTCCCCAGCTCCATTGCCCTTCTCTGGCCACACTCCAGCTCCTTCTGGGAGGGAGGGGCCCAAAACCAAGCCCAGGATTCGAGGCGAGGTCTCCCCAGTGCTAATAACCCAGAGAAAGAGCAAACGCCTCGTTCAGGCTGAGACAGGCTGAGGAGGCTGTTCCCCAGCAACAGCCACATGCAGACAGCCGCCCCCGTTCAGTCACACACACCAGGAGCCAGTGACATCGCTGAGCAGCCGCCTTTGCCGCATGTTTGCCCAAAGCGTGACCACAACAGCGACCGAAGCTTCAATGAACCGGTGGAGGTCAGAAGCCATCACCCATCCCCAGCCCAGCCGGGCCTGTCACCGCGGCACTGCCACCGACCCAACCTGGGCGCTCTGGAGACACCAACACCCGGCCTGAGCGTCCAGATGTCGATTCCCAGCGGGATCACGGCACCGGCACAGAGCTGGACAGGGCCGCAGCCGCTCCAGGGCAGCGCTGTGATCTCCTGCAGAGACCCATCCGCAGGCGGGTACGGAATATCCCAGCCCCGCAAAACAAAGCGGCCTGCGAGGATCTGCTGCTTCGAACTGCAGCCGAGGTGGGGGGAGCAGCACGATGAAAGGAGCCAGTGTTAGAGCAGCGCCTGCCACTGACCACGCTCGGCACCCGGCAGAGGCTGTCTGAGCTCTTCTCCCAGTTCAGAGTCCCAAGACTGGTTTGGGTTGGAAGGGAGCAGGGACATCTGCACCTGGAGCAGGTTGCTCAGAGCCCTGGCCAAGCTCCCTTGGGATGGTTCCAGGGATGGGGCAGCGACCACCTCTTGGGGCAACCTGGGCCAGGCTCTCGCCACCCTCAGCATCTAACATTTCCTCCTTCTCTCTGGTCTAAATCTCTCTTTCAGTTCAAACCCACCCACCCTTGTCCTGTCCCAACAGGCCCTGCTCCAAAGTCCATCCCCAGCTTCCTTCTAATCCCTGAAAGGCCCCCAGAAGGTCTCCCTGGAGCCTTCTCCTCTCCAGGCTGAACAAGCCCCACTCTCCCACCCTGGCCTCCCAGCAGAGGGTTCCAGCCCTCCCAGCACTGCTGGGGCTCCTCCAGCCGTACTCCAACAGGTCCCTGTCTCTTCTGGGATGAGGACTCCAGAGCTGGACCCAGCCCTGCAGGGGGGTCTCCCCCCCTCCTGTGCTGTCCACGCTCTGGGGATGAGCCCAGGAGGGCAGTGGCTGCCGGGTTATGAGTGTACAATCCCAGCTCACATCCAGCTTTTTCACCCCCCCAGCTCCTTCTCCACAAGGCACTTCCCCCCCACCCCCAGCAGCCCGTTCATTTCCAGACCGGGTTGTGAGAACACACATTGCAGAGCAGCTCTGGTGCCAGCCCTGCTCCTCACCAGGGAAACCCACAACACTCAGATGCCCAAACCCGGCAGCGCTGCAGGAGCGTCCCCCGAGCCGGCCCCACCAGCACGTTCCTCCAGAGGAGGAGGAGGAACTGGTCTGCTCCAAGAGGAACAAAACGAGACACTAAACAGAACCGAGAGGAGGCTGCTTGACAGACACATCTTCTCCCTACGAAAGCAGCAGCGACCTGTCAAAGTGGAGACCTTTCTCCTCCTCCTCCCAGGGGATGGGGAGGCACCGGCACAGCAGCCTCCGCTGCCAGACCCCCCCGAAACCACAGCAGCAGCCCCAGCTTCCTGCCAGCCACGCTCAACCCAACCAAAAACCACACCCTTGCTTTTGGGGACCTGCCTCCCCCGGCTCCCTCTGCAGAGGGGTCCTCACACCTCCCTTCCTGCCGCTCACCACTGGACATGCCTGAAGCTGTTGGGCCTCCAGAGAAGCACATTCCCAGTCCCATTCCAGGGCACCAAGGACCCACTGGGAGCCTCGCAAGCCAGGGGCAGAGCTCACTCCGGCCCTCGAGGTCTCACCGTCGCCTCCCCGGGCCAAGGACACCCCTCGGGACCCCAGGGCCAGGTACCGGGTGAGGAGAGGCTGCCACCACCCTGGGAGAGCTGGTTCCCTCCCCCTGGAGCGAGGAGAAACCCGCAGGTTGCCATGGCAACGCCGCTATCGCGGAGAATTCCTTATGTGGCTGCAAAGAAAGGGCCCGGCCGAGCTCCGGAGTGGGCTCCGCACACCCCCACCCCCTCCCCAAACCAGACTCCGCACCAGACCCCCCAACAACCGGGCTCCGCGCCTAGCCCCACTCCATCCAAAACCGGGCTCCGCACCGGGGCTGGAAAAGCCTCCGCTTCTCGTTTTGAGCGGCAAAGCCACGTTCGGATCCGAGCCAGGACCGAGCCGGGGTCACTCACCTCCCGCCCCCCCGCCATGTGGCGGCCGGACAGAGCCGGGGGAGCCGGAGCTCAGCTCAGCCCCCGCCGTGGCCGCTCCTTCCTCCCCTCCCAGCAAGCCCAGCCCACTCCCGGGCGGTGCCGGTGCCGCTGGAGATCCCCGGTGGCCGGGAGCGGGTCAGGATGCGGAGCCCGGGAGGTTCCCTCGGCCCCCGCCTCGCTGAGGTCACTTCCATTTTATCGGCACCGGCCGGGGCCGCGCTCGCACCTCGGCGCTGGCAACGCGGGGCCAGACAAGATGGCCGGGATCCTCCCTTTCCCTTTCTCTTTCCCCTTCCCCTCCAGCAGCTCGGGGCCAGCGGGGCACCGGAGAAAGCGACGAGGGGGACCCGACCGGTGGGACCCGGCACCTCCCCAGCGTCTCCTCTACAGCCTCGGCTCCCCGTCCCCGGGCCGTTTCCAGCTCCTGGCTGGCTCGGGAGGCCGGTAACGACGGCACAAAGATCCGCCGGCTCCCGTCAGCTCCAGCCGCTCCTCGGTACCGGCCGAGGCACCCCGGGTGGGGTCCGGCGGACCCCTGTGAGAGCCGCCGCCGCCACCCCGGGGCACCGGCAGCGACGCTTCCCCCCGCGGCCGGCCCGGAGGGGAGGGAAAGGACCTCCCCAGGACCTCCCCCCGGCCCTCGAC
>VWZK01020553.1:5554-30019 GCA_013396935.1 Baryphthengus martii | reverse complement strand
TCGGTGCGGGGCGGGTCCCCCCGCGGCCCACGTGAAATTTCCGGGCGACGCCGGTTTGGCGGCCCTGGAGCCATCCCGGGCCCGGTGCGCGGCGCCGCCTCCGCCACGGTTTGGGGTGCTCCCGAACGGCAGCACCTGCCGGTGAGGCTTCCCGGTAACGCGCTGCACGGCGGTACCGAGCCGGGGGCGTCCCCCCGAAATCTTGTCCTCTGCACCCCCGGGAGTCGCAGGCTTTGCAGCCGCTCCAGGGGAGAGCTCGTAACCCAGATAACCTCACATCGGGCTCCTTCGGGTGCTCGTCCCGCGTCGCAGGAAAATGTTTCTGAAGGCTTTGCCCTCGGTGGCCGTTCCCTTTGGAGCTCCGGAGCCTTTTGCATGTGGTGATTAAGCTCTATCGGAAAAGGGGATGGAAACGCCAATTTTCTGTATTCATAGATCAGGGAAAGAGTGGCTGAATGCCGGGACTGGCCCAGCATCTGCCCGGGATAGCCGAGGGGAGTGGCAGATCCTCGTCCAAAAACTGTAACTTACCTGAAACTTCTAATAAAATGAACAGTTTGCTACGTTTTTGTATCAGCTCTTTTTCCGGAGGCTTCGCACGTCACCTTTTGTGCAGCCGAGGCTCCTCTGGACGTGGAAGGAGAAGGGAGAACGGGCAAGCGCGGCACGATGCCGGTGGCGGCGGCTTTGAAGAGGAGTTGTTGTCACCTGTAGCCGTGGAGCTTCTTGTTTTCCCCAAATCCTTTCTGAGCCCGTTGCTCTCCCGTTGTCCCCAGGCGCGAGCGCGGGTTCGCTGGTACGGATCCGCCACGATTCGCTGTGCCCGGAGTCACCCTTTTTGTGTGGGTGAATATTTTTGGGTGAATGTTTTTGGGTTTACTCTTTAAAAAAAAAAAAAAAAAAAGCTGAGTGGCTTTTGACCAAGAACCAGGACGCTCCTTGCGTGGGGCCGGTTCCAATGTCAGGATGACCGAGCTTGGCCGTTCAGCGTCGCCCGGGAGCGCGACCGAGGAATAAATTCCCAGCGGCAGGGCCGGGGCCTGGCTGAGATCTCTAGGATAGAATTCTTTCTTGGGGGTTTGGGTTTGATGATTATTTTTTTTTTTTTAATCATATTAAATCCAAACTTCTCCCGATGGGCTGGTGGCGGCATCCGGACAGTGCCCAGCGCTGGGACGGGGTACCTTTGACGTCGTTCCGACCGCGCGGGATCGCTCTGCTCCGAGCCTGGCCAAACTGGGCTGCATAGGACAACTCAGTTGTGCTTGGGAGCGCTGGGAACTGGGAGAGATGGAGTGAAAAGGTCCCAGAAGGGGGACCTTTGGTGATTTCGTGGGGCACCGCGGGAGCGATTGCGCTGAAACCGGCCCCCGGGGCCGCGAGGGTCTCCAGGCTGTCGGGAAAGGGTCTCCCGGCCCGGCCGAGAGACTCCCCGGTTCTTCCCGGGCTGTCGCCGAGCTTTCCCGCCAGGCCTCGCTCGGTGTCGGGTCCCATCCCGCTTGGGTTTTCTCTCCGCTCTTCCGCTCTGGCCGCGGCTCCTGACCCCGGCGTCCCCCTGCGGCGCAGGCACCGGAGCAGCCCCCGCCGTTTTGGGAAGGTTTTGTTCAAGGAAGCCAAAGATGTGGAGTTTGTGATGGTTGAGGCTTCAGGGGCTCGGGAGCAGCAGGTCCTGCCGAGCGCTGCGGGATGTGGCCGGCCGGTAAAACCGCTCCCGTTCCCACCGCCCATGGTGGGGACTCCAGCCCCAAAGTGAGGTTGTAAAACTCCCCTGGCTTTGGACACTTCATGGCTTTTGTTCCCTCAAGCCGTGACCTGACGGTGGCACTGGTTGTTGTTCCTTGTTGGCATCTCCATCGCTTTCTGGGTGGGTTGTAAATCCAGAGTACTCGGTAGAAGAAAACGTAGTATTTCCACTTGGGGGAAATAATTGACGCCAGCAAAAATGGGCCCTTCTGCAAGGACCGTGTTTCGTAGAAACTACATCCCACAAACTGCAAAGAGGCTCCGGAGCTGTGGAGGGGCCTGGAGCATCTGTGTGCCCAGGAAAGGCTGAGAGCCCTGGGGCTGTTCAGCTGGAGAAGAGCAGCCCCAGAGGGGAGCTGAGCGATGCTGAGCAAGAGCTCGAGGGCCCCTGGGGGGCAAGAGGCCGGGGCCAGACTCTGCTCAGGGGTGCCCAGCGCCAGGACGAGGGGCACCGGGCACCAACTGGAACCCAGGAGGTTCCCTGGGAGCGGGAGGAGAAACTTCTTTGGTGGGAGGGTGTTGGAGCCTGGCCCAGGCTGCCCAGAGAGCTTGGGGAGTCTCCTTCTCTGGAGAGATTCCAAAGGCTCCTGGACCCTGCGCTGCTGGGCCCCCTGCTCTGGGTGACCCTGCTGGAGCAGGGGGGTGGCACCAGATGACCCCAGAGGGCCCTTCCAACCCCCACCACTCTGGGACTTGGTGAAACTTGTAGCATCCCTTATTTCTGGAGTGTTTTTCCTTCCCCTGTCTGGCTTTGAAGGCGAGAAAGGAAAAGGGGAAGTATCTGATGAGTCTGAGGCTCTGAGATGTTCTGCTCCCCAGGTGACGTTTCTTTAGACCTTTTCCTCCAGCCTTCCCTGTCCAGTTGGTCGCCGTGGCCCGTTCTGTCCCTGCCCTTGGCAGATCCCTTTCTGGTCACCCACTCAAGTCATTAAACCCTTTACCCCAAAGCCCTCCCGCTCCCGGCTCCCACCGGGATCTGGGCGGTGGTTCCGTGGTAGCGCCGGAGAAACCTGGAGAAGGTGGAGAAACCTTGAGAAGGCCACAAAAAAGCCCCTTTTTGTTGTGGGGGGTCGCGTGGCAACGGTAGGCTTGGGGGAGGGAAGGGAGGATGGGGGTCTCCGGGACGGCTTTCCCGGCCGCCTCAGCCGCTCGCTCGCTCTCGGTGCCGCCGCCGGGTTGTGGTCTCTAACGGTGTCGTTCTCTCTTCTCCTCCCCGTCCCCCCGCAGAGCTCTACCTTGTAAATACTGTTATTTGTATATACTGTAAATGATGACATCGGTGGGCACCGCCCGGGCCCGCGGCAGCTGGGAGCAGACGCCGGCACAGAACCAGACACAGCACAAGCAGCGGCCGCAGGTAAGGGGGCAGCGGCCACGGAAACCGGGCAGCTGGGAGGTGGAGACGGGGAGCTGGGTGGCTGAGCTTCCCCTGGGGATCGGACGGTGGGGATCCGGTGGCAGCGGCTCTGACGTTCGGTTTCGCTCGCGTCCGACCGTTCCCTACTTGCTGGAATGAGCGCGAGCGGCCGAGGAGCCGCCTGCGGCGAGTCGCGGGGTTCTACTGGGGACACTGGTGAGGTCGGGGGCTTGGGGGTATCGTGAGGCCGGTCAGTGGAGTGGCCGCTCCAGCCTCCCCTCGCTCGCTCCTCTTCGTCCCTCATTGTCGTTCTGGATCCCGAGGGGTCCGGGACCGCTCAGCGGGGGCTGGGTGGGGATCGCCCTGCTCTGACCCGCCCGCTCTCTCTGCCTTCCCTTCCTTCAGGCCACTGCGGAACAGATCCGACTTGCACAGATGATCTCGGACCACAACGACGCCGACTTCGAGGAGAAGGTGAAACAAGTGAGTGTGGAGAGGGAGGCTGAGCCCTGGCAGGGAGGCCGGGGCCGTGTCAACAGGACTGGGGCTGCAGGGTGGAGTGGGACGGGGGAAGGACGTCTCTGGCCGCCTCTGATTTTCCTGGTTCCCCAGAACGCCGTTATCCCGAGGGAAGGAGGTTGTGGGTCAGGTTGCGGCACAACTTGGAAATTCTCACCCCCCCAGTTACTACTTGTTGAGGGGAGTGAAATTAAGCCACGAAAGCTGAGGGGGTACCCCCAGACCCTGGTTTGGGGTTCAGCGTCTTGCCTCCTAAGAGATCCACGGAGCTTTTGGTGCCTCCTGGGTTTGGAACCCGCTGACCCCGGTGTCTCCTCTACAGCTGATCGACATCACGGGCAAGAACCAGGACGAGTGTGTGATCGCTCTGCACGACTGCAATGGGGATGTCAACAGAGCCATCAACGTGCTGCTGGAGGGCAACCCCGACACGGTAGGGCTGGCTCCGGGGCCTCCTTCGGCGTCGCTGCGCCTGTGGAGACGAGACACGGAGAAATGGCCGGGGAAGGGGAGCCGGAAAACCGACGGGGCTCCACCAGCGGCGCATGGAGCCCGGTTGTGTCCCGGCTTCTCAGCCCCGCTCTCCGTGGGCTCACGACGGCTGGTTCTGAGACGCTGCCCGTCCCACCGTTCTGGAATTTTTTTGGCTGGTGGTTCCGGTGGGGTTGGGCTCGACTGCCGACGATCCTTCCAAAGCGCCCCTGGTCTGGCTGGAGCCCCCTCGGCTCTTTGTGGAGTTGAGGCTCTAGATATCGCTGCCGAACGTTACCTGTTAGCTCGGGATTTTGTCTTGTTATCAACCCTGGGTGTAGCTGGCTGAGGTGAGCACCTCGTACTGCGTTGGGTGCAACGTTGCTCCTGTTGGGGAGCTGTGGAGAGCCAGAAGGTCTCCCCGGAGCCTCCTTCTCTCCAGGCTGAACCAGCCCAGCTCCCTCAGCCGCTCCTCCCCACACTCCTGCTCCAAACCCTTCCCCAGCTCCGTTGCCCTTCTCTGGCCATGCTCCAGCCCCTCCAGCTGCTTCTGGAAGGGAATGCCCAAAATTGACACCAGGATTCAAGAGGCGGCCTCCCCAATGCCCAGTCCAAGGGGATCCTGCCCTGGCCCTGCTGCCCCCCCAGTGCTGCCCCAGCCAGGATGCCGGTTGGTGGCTTCTTGGCCACCTGGGCACCCTCTGGCTCATCTCCAGCCGCCTGTCAAGCAGCAGTCCCAGGTCCTTTTTCTACAGGCAGCTTCCCAGGCATGCGACAAACTCCCGCTATCACAGCCGCTGCCCTTCCTAGATAAGCAGGTTGCTTCCGGCAACAGCCTCCGGGATGGTCGTGTGGCCTCCCGCGTCCTGGAGCAGCACCTCCCGCGTTAGAGCAGCCGGAACCTGGCGGCGCCCGCGGGATGTGGGGCCAGACCCAGCTCCCGCGGAGGATCCGCGGCTCCGGTGCCGTGGAGTTGGGCAAAGGTCTTGGAGCCGTTCCTAGCCCCGATCCCTCTTGTGCAGTGATCTCGGGAAGGAGATTTTCTGATAAGAGCAGACCGGGTGATTGCTCGGCTCGTCCCATGCTGCTGCTGCCGGCGGCTACCACGTCACGGGCGGCCGAGGAGCTGGTGTGGCCGTGGCGCTGGGTTAGATCTGGCTCAGAACCGACAGTGTTCAGAGGAAATATTTTCCTGAATTTCCTTCTGAGCCAGATCCCCACGGAGAGAGACTTCAACCCCCTGGAGTTTGAAGGCAGTTGGCACCTTTGTGTTTTTTCTGCCCCCGTCCCCGCACGTTGCCATCCAAACCCAGCCCTTTCCGTGTCTGCCGGTCGTGTTTTCGGGTGTTTGTCAATGACTCGTGGCCGTTCTCAGCGGTTCTCACGGCGTGCCGTGCGCGGAACCGCCGTGCCGTCGGAAAACAAACGGCTGCGGACCCGGGGCCCTGGGCTGGGGGTATTTGTCATTTCTTACAGCTGCACTTGGGGTGGCTTGAATTTGCCCGCTGGATAAATTCCGTGCCTCCTTTCCCTGTGAGCTGCTGCTCAGGGCTGGGGGTTGATCGGTCGCTCTGCCTCTCAGGGAATAACTTACCCCGAGACGTTGCCTGCAGAGCGCTTCAGAAGCGTGAGAACCCCCCTGAGCAGTGACCTGTAGGAAACAGCGGGATTTTCCCCCAAACAGGGTGAATTTTTCCGTGATTTGAAGTTGAGTGCAAGCACCGTGCCCACTCCAGAGGTTCAGTGGATCTTTGCAGAGCTAAATAACTCCCGTGAGCTCGGGCGGCAGCACGGGAGCGTTCCTCGAGGGAAGCAGCTCTGCTGGGTGTAGCCGAGAGACCCTTCCCGAAAAAACGGGGCTGGAAACCATTTTTTTGGAGGTTTTATTCTCCGTGTCGTGTTTAAACGTGTGCGTATTTGCATCCTGCGTCCACCAGGCCACGATTAACTTCTTTCTCCTGTGCGAACTTTCAGCATTCCTGGGAGATGGTCGGGAAGAAGAAGGGTGTCTCAGGACAGAAGGAGAGCGGACAGACAGAGCCCAGCGAGGAGAGCAAAGAGAACCGGGAGCGGGAGCGGGATTTCAGCCGGCGACGCGGAGGGCCACCCAGGCGGGGGCGAGGTGCCAGCCGCGGCCGAGAGTGTACGGACCTGCCCTTCCCTAACCCCACCCCGGTGCCCCCCGCCCCCGGCGCTTTGTGCCCCTCGGAGCTGCCAGCGGATCTTCCTGGGCGGACTCGGCTCTGAGGAGAACCTGCCTTGTGCGTGTGGCCGGCCCTTTGGTGCCCCCTGCCCGAGGAGGTTCCTTGGGTGACACCCTCGGTACCGCCACAGGAGGTTCCTTGGGTCGCACCCTCGGTACCACCACAGGAGGTTCCTCGGGTCGCACCCTCGATACCGCCAGAGGAGGTTCCTTGGGTCGCACCCTCGGTACCCCCTGGCGTACAGAAAAGCAGCCGTGGGGGCGTTTGGTTTCCTGCTCACCCACCACCTGCGAGCTCTGCCCTGGTATCCTCCCTAAAGCAGGATGGACCCTGAAGGTGTCTTTGCCTTGTTCTGTCTTCCAGTTCGGGGCCAGGAGAACGGGCTGGATGGCGGGAAGAGTGGAGGATCCTCTGGAAGAGGCACAGAAAGAGGGAGGCGGGGACGCGGCCGAGGCCGAGGTACGCTCGGGGTAGGAGGAGAAAAATCCCATCGTCTTGGGAAGATCCTTCATCGCTTCGATATTCCGGGTGTCAGAATTGCGATGTTTCTTCTCCCGGCGGCGCAGAGCCAGCGACGCTCATGCTGCCTCTCTGCATGTCTTGCAGGTGGCTCTGGAAGGCGAGGGGGAAGGTTTTCCGCCCAAGGCATGGGGTGAGTTTCACCAGTACAAGAAAGCCAACCCAGACCTCCGTGCGTGAGCGGCGCCGCTCCTGTCGGTCGTTTGCGTTCCGATCGTCCACGTTTGGTTGATAAATCCCAAACGGCGTCACGCGAACTGAAATCTGGAGGGGCTGGTGCAGCTGAAGCGTCTCTGCCGGGAGCCCCGAGTCTGAGACCTGCAAATGTCGCGACTGAATCAAATCCGTTGCTTTTAATATTTCTGGGGAGAGGGAGTAAAAATGTCCGTCCTCCCCTTCCTCACAGAACCTTCAACCCGGCCGACTACGCAGAGCCGGCCGGCGCCGACGAGAACTACGGGAACAGCACCAACAACACGTGGAACAGCACCGGCAGCTTCGAACCGGACGACGGCACAAGTGAGTGGCCGTCGGGCGCCAGGGTCCCTGTCCCGTCGGGTTTCGGTCCGTCCGGTCGTGCCAAGGAGGTTCTGGGCAGGTCGGGGATGAGGGAACGGGCTGTTGGCTGGGAGGTGGGTTTCAGCGACGTTGTTTTGTGGCACATGGAGGTGTCTTCCCACCTGTGTGGGTGACCAGGTGGGAGATGGGAGCCGGCCGGTTGTTCCGGTGCGAGCTCTGGCTGTTGTCGCCCTGCAGGAGCGCTCGGCTCCGTTGGGTGCCGGTAGAATCTGTCGTGTCCCTTCGGGAACGGCCTTTCGCAACCCTCTGCGTGATAAACACACGAGCTCTCCGGGGGTTGGCGCAGCCTCCAGGAGTTGGGGTGTCCTGGTTCCGGTGTAGGGAGCGTTTTGTTCCTCACCTGGCTCCAGCTGCCAGAGGATGAGACCTTCCCAGAGAGCCCTGTCCCAAAAGACGCCTCCGTCACTTCCCTTCCAGAAGCAAACGCTTCCCCGGGCGATTCATGAGCCTCCACCTGCCCTTGCACCTCCCCTCCCCTTGGGGAAATGGTCCTTTTTTGTTGTGGTTGCCAGTTACTATTAATTAAATCAATTAACACTCCAGTGAGGGACAAGTGACCTCGGGCTCTGGGGCCGATAACCGGACAGAGTCACAAGGGACAATCCCGGATCGTCGGGAGTCACCGGTGCTGGGTATTTAACTGGTTGGGTTTATTTTTATTTTGCACCGCCAGGAAGTCAAGCTATTTTTCCCTGAATTTTTTTGAGCATTCCAGTGAACTCCACATCCTGGTTTTAAGCAGCATTCGCAGCCGGATTATGGTGGCTTTGGGCCGCTTCCGTATTTCTGGGGTTTGCTGGAAAACGGGCGGATTTGGAAAGGGAGAAATAAACCGCTGAACGGTGGCACCTTTTCCTACACGTTAGTCAAGGGGTTTGGGGTGGTTTTTGGTGTGTTTTTTTTTCCAGGAAACAAGGGGGTTGTTCTGAAAGGGGATAAAAAGAAGCCAAATTTTGTGCAGCAGGAGCAGATTGAGCGCCCCTCTCCCGGGGTGGTAAATAGTGGGGAGGCGGCAGGTACAAAAAACGGGTGGGAGGGGCCGAACTCTGTGCCCTCTGTGGTGGTTTATTGTTAGGATTTTTTTTTTTTCCTATCTTGTTTTTTGTGGAATTGTGGACAAAATGGGTTAGATGCAGACGGGGGCGGGAAATGGAGGATTTTTTCGGATGGTACAACTGAAACATTCTCAAGCGCTCCAGCGCAGCCCTAAGTGCAGGGAGCGACCGCCCAGCTCCGGTCACGCGCGGTCGTTGCCGTTTCAGCCGCCACGGGCACCTCTAAAGGGACAATACCCACGGGTACCGCGCGGCCGGCCTGCCCCGCCGCCCCGCGATCGCCTTCTCGCCTCTCAGCCACAATTTCACACGTTGTTTTTTCTTTTCCTTTCTTTTTGTTTTGTTTTGTTTCAGGACTTGATTTCATTGGGGGTGAGGGGTCAAATTATCCCCGAAAATTTGACACTGCTCCTGGTACGATACATCCAGGTGCACTAACTGCCCCGGATACCTTTCCTTTAAAGCTTTTTTTTTAAAAAATACCCTGAAATATCTGTGGATGTGTCGCTCTTCTCTCTCTTAATTTGTTCATTAATGAATACTTGACGTTTGTTCTGACTGCGCTTTTACTAACACTGACACCTCAAGCCTAAACTGGGAGAGATTAACCCCAATTCTTGCGGATGACGTCAATTTTAACTTCAGCCACCTCTTCTCGGTACCCAGAGCAGCTCCGTGTCCACAGCACCGGTGGCAGTGCCCACCCTGGGAGGGGGGCAGAGCGGGAGGTGGCTCAGTTGTCTTCGGCTTGTCTCACACCCCAAAAGCCGTGTCCCTGCTGAGGGTCCCAATGCCGCTGCGAGGAGGACGAGCCTCGGCTGCCCCTTCTCAGTGCTTCGCCTTCGCTTGCGGCTGCTTCGCCTCCTGCCCCTTCCTGCTCTGCAGCCCGGCAGGCCCTCCCTGCCCTGGAGGTGGTGGTGGGACGCTGGGTGGCCAAGCTGCTTGGGGCCTGGCTGCTCTGCCTCCTGCTCTCACACCTCTTTGCCTTAGGGAAGAGATGGTCCAGTTTGTCTTGGGTCTGACGAATCCCATCGGTTCCGTGATGAGGCCGAAATAGTGTTTGGTGTGTCTAGAGCAGGAGTCTGGTGGGGAGCGGCTGAGGGAGCTGGGCTTGTTCAGCCTGGAGAGAAGGAGGCTCCGGGGAGACCTTCTGGCTCTGCACAGCTCCCTGACAGGAGCCTGGGGGGAAGTTGGGATCCAGGGCTCTTGTGCCATCACTTGGGAGAAGAGGAAAGGGCTTCAGATTGCCCCAGGGGAGGTTGAGGTTGGAGCTGAGGAACAATTTCTTCCCCTCCAGCGTTGTCCAGGCCTGTCCCAGGCTGCCTAGGGCAGGACTGGAGTCCCCCTGATCCCTGGAGGGGTTTCCAAGGCCTGGAGCTGTGGTGCTGAGGGACAGGGCTCAGCGGTGCCCTGGCAGGGCTGAGGCAGCGCTGGGACTGCAGGAGCTCCGAGGGCTCTCCCAACCGAAACCATCCCATGATTCTATGACCAATGTCTCCTCCATCCAACCTGAGGTCAGCAAGTCAAGGTGAAGGGCCCTTCTGGAGGAACTTGTCCCTTTTCTCTGAGGTCAGGACAGGAGGAGGGCTGCTGAGGCTCTAGAGTCTCTTTTCCAGGGCCCTGGAGCCAACGTCCTTGGAGCGCCTCTGTTGCTTTGGAGCATCTTCTGGCTCCCAGCTCTGGGTTAATCTTTAACTCCGCAGGCAGCAGGAGGCTGTCGGCTCCTGCGCTGCCACTGGGGGGGTTGCTTCTTAACTTGTAATTTTAAAATTTTTTTTCCCTTTTTCTTGATTTGAGGAGCTTAAACACCAGCAGCTGTTGGGAGGGCTTTCCTAAAGCAGAGAGGAGGGGGGTTCCTGTTCAGAAGGCAGGAAGTGGTGTCGGACGTGCCGGGACGCCGCTTGCCTGGCAGATCTCCCCTCGGAGGAGCTTGATGGAGACCAGTGCACCCAGTTTCTTTAGAAACCCTGCTGGTTAGGCTGTTGGGAGCATTCCTAGGGAATTCTCAGCAGTACATCCCTGCTCTTCAGTTTCCCACTTATCCCTCCGTGTGCGGCAAGCTCAAGCCGTGCTCCGTAGATGCTGGAGACAGAGACCTGCCGGCCCAGCCCCGTCCATGGCTGCTCTTTATCTGCTTTCCATGCTGCTTGGCTTCTCTTCTCGCTTCCCCCAGCAAGCAGGATGGAGAGCCCTGTGCCAGGCGCTGCATGTGCCACCGCGTGAACTTGGGTTCTGCACCAAGTCTCCCCCAAGACCGGCAGCTGTTGGGATGTTCTGGCCTCACAGCTGAAGTTGGGTGGGAAGATCTGCCACCTTCTCCCCGCCCAGCCCCTCGGCGAGTCGGGCCGCGTCCTGCAGCAGATCCCACGGCGTCCCTGTTCCCTGCCTGCTGCCGTTTTTAGCTTTCAGCACAAAAGGACCGACGCCGATTTGTTCCGTCCCTGTGAAGGTCTCCGGGGTTAACCCTGGTTTGGCATCTCCTGCGCCCGGGCCGGAAACAAACTGCGCAGACCGGGGCTGCTTTTGCACTCGGGGCGTTTTGGGAGGTCAGATGCTCCTGGTTTCCCCCCACACCAAATTTGAAGTTATCTAATGGATTAAGGAGCACCACGTGGTGCTCCAAGTACCGAGGTTAAACCGATGGGAGTGAGGGACGGAACAAGTTGAAGGTGTTGCTAGGCCAAACTCTTTCTTTTTTTTTTTTTTTCTCCTGTTAAAATTTGCTCTGTTCCAAGCTGCGCTGTGCTGGCTCCTGCTCACACCTCACGCTTCTCTCCCTGGTATTTTAAGCTCCTCGCTCTGAGCATCTCCCTGGAATCAGTCACAGAAAACGCAGGAATTGCTCAGCCCCCTAAATTCCCCTTTCTGCCTCCCTGTGCAGCGAGCTCTCAACACTTTTTTGGGCTAAAAAAACCCCAATAAGACCAACCTTGTGGACGGTTCTGGTGTCCCTGGGTTTCCCAGAAAGCGAAGGTTTAACTGGTGCTGGGGTCCCGCTCCAGAGCTGGCGGGAAGCCCTCGGAGGAGCTGCTCTGTCCGAGCTGCTGGGTAACACCAACCGCTCCTGTGCAGGGAAACTTGGCGGCTGCCGCAGCACGAGGGGAAATCGGGGAGATGGGAGAGCGGGGAAGGGGCAGGAGGGGGCTGGGGGAGGGGCAGGGGGGTGTGTGTGTGTGTCCCTCGCTGCCGGCGCAGCTCTCCCTTCTCCGACTGACCTGGCCCACCCTGTCGCTAGTGGGTTGGGGTCGGCTGCTTTCACCGGTCTGGCTGGCAGAGAGAAATCCTCGGTGCTGGTCGCACGGCTCCGCGGGGCCTCCCTGGCTCCGGGGGGCAGAGCTTTGGCGCATCCATAACTCCTCTCCCTGTTGTTGTCGTCCTAGGTGCGTGGAGGGCGGCGACGGAAGAATGGGGCACGGAGGACTGGAATGAAGATGTAGGTGCTCTCCAAACCACGCTCTAAATCCCCGTGCGCCAGCCAGTGAAGCGCGGAGCTCGGCCGCCCCAAACCGGGGGTGTGATCCCAGCAGGCTCCTGCTCCCGGGAGCTTGTGAAGGACACGTGTGGTAGAGCTTGTTGTAGGGACCTGAGGCAGGAAGGGATCTCCTGGAGCGTCTGCTCCTCTCATCTGCATCCTCACGATTGAATTCCTCCATAACGGGCCCCGACTCCGCACGGGGTCCCTGCTGACTCCGCTCCTCCGACGGAACAGCACCTGGGGAAGGTTCAATTCACCTCTGGTCCCCGCCTCACGCCGAGCAGGAGGCAGCAGCGGTTCCACCCGTGGGCCACGTGGCTCTACTGGGCCTTGTGATCCGGATTAACCGGGAGCTTGTGGCTTTTCCTTCGGCCTGGCTCTTTGGCGCGTCTCGCTGCTTTGTGCTCCCCACCCGGCGTCTCCCTCGTGGGAGAACAGGCGCCGTTGTCGCCTCCCTGTCGTGCCGACTGCCTCGGTTCCTGCCGAAGTGAGCCCTCTGGGTCGAGGCAGAGCTGCTGTCCTCGCAGCCAGGAGCAGAGCTGGGCTTTTTTAGCACGCTTACGAGTTTTGCGCGCTAGGTTTTGCTCAGCCTGCAGAGTGGGCACGGAGGGAGAGCTGCTGCTTCCCAGGCGCCATCTGAAGGAAGGGCTCCTGCTGGGGCTGGAGCTTCCAGGAGCTTCTCCAACTGCTCAGTTGGGTCTCTGCTTGAAGAGAGCCTTTGATGGCCCTTCTTGCCTTCCGCCTCTGGTGTGCTCCCAGGCCTTCCTGGGCTTCTCTTTTAAATTCTCACAAATTTAGTCGCTGGCAGCTCCTCAGTCTGGAGCAAAAGCGGCTCAGAGTTAGACACGTTCTGAGCCAAATCCCAGCCGGTCGCTGACCGTCCACTGCATTCCTTTCTGAGCGGTGTCACCTCCCCTGGTGGAGCTGGAGCAGGTCTGTTGGTCTCTGCTCAGGAGGAGTTTGGAGCCTAAACACTTGAGTTTCTGGAATCTTTCTGCAGCTGTTTGTCGTGTGCTTCCCTTGGAGTTCCAAGACGCTATTCTGACTTTTCCCCCTTTTTTCGGATCTTGCAGCTGTCCGAGACGAAGATCTTCACGGCCTCCAACGTGTCCTCGGTGCCTCTGCCTGCCGAGAACGTGACAATCACAGCCGGACAGAGGTGACAGCCCCTGGGGACGGTGGGGCACACATCCCAGAGCAGTTCAGCCTCTCGGACCGAGCCCTGCCTGCCAGCCAGGGCGCAGCAGCTCAGAGCGAGATGAGGTGGATTTAGATGGAAAAGTTGAGTTAGGAGCTTCCAGGCTGATCCTGGATTAGCGTTTGCCGAGGCTCTGCTGCTGGTTCCTTGGGTTTTACGCGGCCTGGGGTTAAATTAGTGGCAGATCTGCTTTGAAATCGAAGGCTGTGCAGGAGCTTGATTGGTCTTAGAGTCACAGAATCATTCAGGTTGGAAATGACCTTCAAAGTCATCAAGTCCAACCGTCTACTAAATGTTATCCTGACCCCTAAACCGTGTCCTGAAGAGCCACGTCCACACATTTTTTCAACCGCCTCCAGGGATGGTGATTCCACCACCTCCCTGTCTTGGTCCTTTCGAGGTCGCTGCTGGTAGTTGGGAGCTGATGTTCTGCAGGGTGATTCAGTTGGTAAAGCCCAGGCTGTGACGGGTGAGGCTGGAGGGTGCTGGAGCTGCCGTTAACCGGGGGGGTGATCTCTTTTACCCAGAATCGACCTTGCGGTCCTGCTGGGGAAGACTCCCTCTTCCATGGAGAACGAATCCACAAACCTGGAGTCATCCCAGGCACCTTCCCTGGCCCAGCCGCTGGTGTTCAGCAATTCCAAGCAGAGCGCGATGTCCCAGCCGGCCGCCGGGAACTCCTTCTCTCACCACAGCATGGTAAGGGCGCGGCCGGACCCCACAGCGTGGCGGCTGCCGGTTACCCCGATGGTCTCTGTCCGTGTTTGGCCGATACGGGAAGTGTGGTTCTGTAAGTGTAGTTCTGACACAGGCCTGGTGATGGTGATGAGGCTCCCTTCTTGTGGGCGGCAGAGCCCTCCATGGGCACGAGAGGCCAGTCCGCTCTATGTAGAATGGGTTGGCTTGGAAAAGACCTTGGAGCTGCTGGAGTCCCATCCCTGCCAGGGCACCACTGAGCCCTGTCCCTCAGCACCACAGCTCCAGGGCTTGGTAAACACCTTCAGGGATCAGGGGGACTCCAGCCCTGCCCTGGGCAGCCTGGGACAGGCCTGGACAACCCTGGAGGGGAAGAAACTGTTCCTCAGCTCCAACCTCAACCTCCCCTGGGGCAACTGGAGGCCAGTTCCTCATGTCCCATTACTTGGGGAGAAAAGATCTCACCCTGCTCCGGCTTCACCCTCTTTTCAGGGAGTTGTGGAGAGCCAGAAGGTCTCCCCTGAGCCTCCTTTTCTCCAGGCTGAACCAGCCCAGGTCCCTCAGTCACCCTTCACCAGACAAGACATGCGCTCTAGGCTTGTGTTATGAGCTCTGTCTGGCCTCTGAGCCAAGTACCAGGCCACGGGAGACCCTGACTTTGATTCCCTCGCTGCACCGCAGGTTAGCATGCTGGGGAAAGGGTTTGGAGACGTCGCGGAGGCCAAAGGCAGCAGCACCACAGGTTCCCAGTTCCTGGAGCAGTTCAAGACGGCCCAGGCTCTGGCTCAGCTGGCTGCTCAGCATACTCAGCCCGGCGGGAGCACCACTGCTGCCTCCTGGGACATGGGATCCACTACGCAGACCTCGTCTCTCGTCCAGTACGGTAAGGAAAAGCTCCCAGACACCACCACTTGTCAGTCTCACCTCCCCGCTGGCCTCCTTTATCATCTGAAGGGCTGTGATCCTGGTTAAATGCCAAACAAGTAACTTTCTGGAGGCTGAGGAGTGGTCAGAACCTGGTTGAGCTTTAAGGAAGCAAACCCCGCTGACTGGCCTCTGCCTCCACCGGCAGATCTCAAGAACGCGACAGACTCTTCGGTGCACAGTCCCTTCGCCAAGCGCCCGGCCTTCACCTCGACTTCCACCATGATCGAGGTGTTCATGCAGGAGAAGCAGCCCGTGGTGTCCGCCTCTGCCACCGCGCCGGCTCCCCCTTCCTCGCCGCTGCCCACCAAAACCAACCCCCTTCCCCAGATGTCCCCGGGCTCCTCGGACAACCAGTCCTCCAGCCCCCAGCCGGCGCAGCAGAAGCTGAAGCAACAGAAGAAAAAGGCATCGATAACGTCCAAGGTGCGGGTCGATGGGTGGCGGGGAGGGGCTGAGAGCTGCGGAATGATCCCTTTGGGGCAGGGAGAGCTGGACTGGGCCTTCCTGCTGTTGGTGCCGGGTGTTCATAGGGGTGACAGAGCATAGTTCTGAAGGTGTGCCCCTGTCGCTGCTGCCACGTGCTGGAAATCGTAGAAGCCTAGACTGATAGGGACCTCTGGAGATCATCGAGTCCAGGAGCACCCAGGGCAGGCCACACAGGAACAGATCCAGGGGCGGTTGGAAAGTCTCCAGAGAAGGAGCCTCCACCACCTCTCTGGGCAGCCTGGGCCAGGCTCCGGCACCCTCCCACCAAAGAACTTTCTCCTCCTGGGCAGGTGGAACCTCCTGGCTTCCAGCTTGTCCCCGGTATTCCTTGTCCTATCCCACAGCAAAGAGCCTGGCCCCTTCCCCTTGACCCCCAGCCCTCAGGCTTCTCTTCTCCAGACTCAACAGCCCCAGGGCTCTGAGCCTTTCCTCCCAGCAGAGATGTTCCATTCCCTTCAGCATCCTTGCAGCCTCCCTTGGCCTCTCTCCAACAGATCCCTGTCTCTCTGGAACTGGGGAGCCCCAAACTGGATCAAATATTCCAGGGGTGGTCTCCCCAGGGCAGAGCAGAGGGGCAGGAGAACCTCCCTCGACCTGCTGGACACAGTTTTCTTCCTGCCCCCCAGGAGCCCATTGGCCTTTTGGCCGCCAGGGCCTGTTGCTGTCCCAGGGAGAGCTTCCTATCCACTGGCACTCCAAGGGCTTTCTCCATGGAGCTGCTTCCCAGCTGAAATATGGACACTGGAGTGATTTCTTGTGCCGGTCTCACCAAGCGGCAGTGACCGACCCTCTCCCTTGCTCCCTCCGGCAGATCCCGGCGCTGGCGGTGGAAATGCCCGGCTCGGCCGATATCTCAGGGCTCAACCTGCAGTTCGGGGCGTTACAGTTCGGTTCGGAGCCCGTTCTGGCGGAATACGACTCGACGCCCACGACGAGCGCCGCCGTCAGCCAACCTCCGAGCAGCCTCTACACCAGCACGGCCAGGTGGGCACGGGGAGCGTGGGGAGGGGGCCGCTCCCGGGGCGGGGGCTTCGGACAACGCCGCGTACGAGTAGACCCTTTCTGGCTGTGCCGTGGCCACAAAGGGGGGACAACGTACGCGACAGCAAAGCGCCGGTCGCCGGCGGACGCTCCGGCAGCTCAGGCTGCTCGGCCTGCGGGACTGACGCACAAAACAGAGGTTTCTCCATGCGGTTTCCTCGGCCTTCGCGCCGACGCTCGGGGCGGTTCCTTTTGAAGATTGAAAATGCTGAGCCCACAGGGAAGTGTAAACCCCTTTTCTGTACCTTTTTTTCCCTTTTCTAGTGAATCTTCATCCACGATTTCGTCCAATCAAAGCCAGGAGTCCGGTTACCAGAGCGGCACGATACAGACAGCAACGTTTACCTCCCAGAACAGCGCTCAGGGACCACTGTACGAGCAGAGATCCACCCAGACGAGGCGATACCCAAATTCAATCTCCTCCTCGCCCCAGAAGGATCTGACCCAGGCCAAGGTAGGGAAGCGGCTCCGTGCCGAGTCCGCGCAGCCTGCGAAGCGCCGTCCGGGGAAGTTCAGAGGTTTATCTGGGGTTTGTGGGACCCTCCGGCCTCGCCACGGGGAGAGTGTTTTCCTCTGGTTGCTTCCAGAGCCCTGAGTTATGTCACTCACCTGGGTCTGGGCCAGCGGGGTTAACAGCGGTTAAGTTGGTATGTTGTGTCAGGCTAATTACCCTGCCACGCTAATTGCCCTGCTGCGCAGCCAGCGCTTCAGAAAAAGGGTGCAGCTTTGTGTTCAGGATTCGATTCCTGCTCCGCTGCACCCAAGTTCAGTAACATCCCCGCTGGAGACCGAACTTGGGCTGAGGGTGGTGTTGGAGCGGAGCCAGAGGAGACCCAGCCGTGCTGGGAGGGCTGGAACCCTCTGCTGGGACAGCTGGGCTTGTTCAGCCTGGAGAGGAGAAGGCTCCGAGGAGACCTTCTTGGGACCTTTTAATACTTCAAAAAAAATCTGGGGATGGACTTTTGAGTGGAACCTGTTGGGACAGGGCAAGGGATGATGAGTTTAAACTAAGAGAGGAGAGGTTTTGAATATAAGGAAGGAGTTTTTGCTGCTGAGGGCGGTGAGACCCTGGCCCAGGTTGCCCAGACAGATGGTCAATGCCCCATCCTTAGAAATTCTGGTGATACACGTTGGAAACACCTTCTCCACAGCTGGGGAGGGGGTGGCACTAGACCTGCCCCTGGAGGCCAGAGGCTGCGATGCCCAGTGCTCTTTCTCTCTTCTTCCTCAGAACGGTTTCAGTTCTGTTCAGCCCACGCCGCTACAAACCACGCCGGCCGTCGAAGGTGAGCGCCCGTCGGTGCCGTGGGGGCCCCGCGTCTCTCGCGCTGCTCCCGTTCTTGGCTTTGGGTGAAAAGCTTTTGTCTGCCCTAATAACGAGGCCCTTCCCTGCTGGATTAATGGCTGCCACTCGGATGATTTGCCTGCCTTGAAACGTTCAGCTTTCTGCTGATGGATCCGTGAGGTCCTCCATGAGTCACCCCCCGGTGACTGGAATTTACTGGGATTCGTTTGTGAAAGGCACCTCCCATGTGGGTCCTGAAGCGCTTCGCTGAGCTGAGTGCTGGGGTGAGGTGGGGTGTAGAACAGTCGCCGAACGGTCGCGGAACAATCGCGCCGTCGCAAGCCTGTAGCTGCTTGGTAGCAGCGAGGGAAGCCCCAGATCTCCCAGCTCCTCCAGCAGAGCCTCTGCTGATCCTCGCCATGGAATTGCCCTCCAGGAGCCGCTGGTAGCTGCCCCTCACCCAGAGCTTTCGTTGGCAGGTGCTCCAGGCCCCGCCGTGAAGTCCGACTCCCCCTCCACTCCCAGTATCGCGCCTCTGAGCGACGGGGTGTCGGCCGCGTCCCTGTTGACCACGGCCAGCCAGCACTCGACAGCTCTGAGCAGCCTGAGCCACGGCGAGGAGCTCCCCAGCACCACCACCGCCCAGCTCAACAGGTGAGCGAGCACTGGGTGGGCTCCTGGAGAAGCAGAACTGGATGCGGGGATCTGTGGTGGGCACCAGGGTCTGTCCGGTGCGGTGGGAGAGGCCCAGAGGACTCATCCCATCCGAGTAGGCGGGGAATGGGATGTGGCCTGGTGCTGCCAATGGTGCCTCAGCGAATCCCGGCGTGGTGGGGCTTGGGAGGGACCTCTGGGCATCGTCTGGTGCCACCCTCCCTACTCCAGCAGGGTCACCCGGAGCAGGGGGCCCAGCAGCGCAGTGTCCAGGAGCCTTTGGAATCTCTCCAGAGGAGGAGACTCCCGCGTTGGCCTGACTGCCTTTTCTTCCTCTTTCCACAGCACGTTACCCACCCAGCAGAACAGTCTCTCCTCATCCACATCCTCGGGGCGAACGTCAACTTCAACTCTTCTGGTGAGTGGAGCTGAGCTCTGGGGCCGGGATGCCCCGGTACCGGGCAGCCTGGACGGGGCTGGAGCTGCAGCAGGAGCCACCGCGNGCTGCCGGGGTTTGGCCTCGAGCCGGGGGCAGAGCAGGTTTCTCCATAGCCCGCAGCGGGCGAGCTCACCGCGGGCTCTGCGGTGGTTCCATCCCGGCTCACGCCCGACTCTTCCCTTCCCTCCCTAGCACACGAGCGTGGAGAGTGAAGCCAGCCTCCATTCTTCTGCTAGCACTTTCTCCACCTCCTCCAGCACCGTGTCGGCCGCCCCGCCGGTCGTCAGCGTCTCGTCCAGTCTCAGCAGCGTCAGCAGCCTGGGCCTCAGCCTCAGCAGCAACTCCACGGTGACGGCCTCCACTCGCAGCTCCGTTGCGACGACATCAGGTACTTTTCCTGGGAGGAGCGTGTCGGGGCTGATGGAGACGGCTCCTGCTCTCTGCGTCACTCTGGAACTTGTCCTTTTCTCTCCCTCCTTCAGGAAAAGCCCCTCCCAACCTCCCTCCTGGGGTCCCGCCGTTGTTGCCTAACCCCTACATCATGGCTCCGGGGCTGCTGCACGCCTACCCGGTGAGTGGGGCGCTCCCGGCTCTGGCTGCCGCCAACAGGGCTGGAGGGAGGGCAGGAGAGCCCGAAGCTGCGCCAGGGGAGGTTTACCTTGGATATTAGGAAGCCCTTCCTGAAGGAAAGGGTGATTCAACACTGGAATGGGATGCCCGGGGAAGCGGTGGAGTCGCCATCCCTGGAGGTGTTCAAGGAAAGCTGGGACGTGGCACTTAGTGCCGTGGTCTGGTTGATGTTGGGGTGCTGGGTCATAGGCTGGGCTTGATGACCAGCTAGTCCAGCCTCAAGAATTCTGTGATCCTGTGTGAAAACCAGTGACCTCAGCCCAGCAGCTCTGCCTTGGCTGGGAAGAAGGCCCCGAGTGGTTTCTAGCAGACGATTTCCCGGCTGCCATACGTNCATCCAGCCTGGCCTTGAACACTTCCAGAGAGCGGGAGTTTGGCTGCTCTGTGGAGAGAGGATGGAGAGCTATGTCCAAACACTACCTGGGCACCTCTGGCTGGGGGCTTTTGACACCCTGCCCATCCCAGGCACAGCAGCAGCTTCTTTAGAGCCTGTAGCAGCTCTTGAAAATGCCCCAGAGCCACCACCAGTTGTCAGAGCAGACCGGGAGCTGTCGGAGCTGCCGCGGCGCAGGGTCCNGAGGGCAGGAGAGCCCGAAGCTGCGCCAGGGGAGGTTTACCTTGGATATTAGGAAGCCCTTCCTGAAGGAAAGGGTGATTCAACACTGGAATGGGATGCCCGGGGAAGCGGTGGAGTCGCCATCCCTGGAGGTGTTCAAGGAAAGCTGGGACGTGGCACTTAGTGCCGTGGTCTGGTTGATGTTGGGGTGCTGGGTCATAGGCTGGGCTTGATGACCAGCTAGTCCAGCCTCAAGAATTCTGTGATCCTGTGTGAAAACCAGTGACCTCAGCCCAGCAGCTCTGCCTTGGCTGGGAAGAAGGCCCCGAGTGGTTTCTAGCAGACGATTTCCCGGCTGCCATACGTTACGTGCTCCTGTTCTCACCAGGCTCCCAGGATATTAAACTCTTTTGGCGCTCCTGTCAGAGTAGTCTGGGATCAAGTGTCTTACAACGAGTTCAGGCTGAGGTTTTGTCCAAATGGTGCTTGGTTTATGTGAGAGGGGGAACATGGGGCACTTGGTGAATCCTTTCAGCCTTTCTCGCTTCCAGGTGAAGTCAAGTGATGGATTTGGGCCTTAGAAGAGGTGATGGGTGCTGAGCGTGGCACCAGCTGCTCTTGAGCCTCATTTTATTTTTTTTTTAACCTTTTGATCTTACCGAAAAGTGCAAATTGAAGGTATTCAGCTGGGATCTGATCTTCTCCCAGCATCTGTTTGCTGAGGGGTTGTGTGCGCAGGTTGAATTTCAAGCCAATCGTATTTCCAAGGCTGTTTCCTCAGCTGGGAGATGCTCCTGGTGTTTCTTTCGAGATGCAAAGCAGAGGAGCGGTCACAGTTGGAGGCTTTCAAAGGTTCTCTTGTTTTTGGATGTGGGAGGGTCCTTCTGTTCTGTTGTCCTGGCGAAGCCGAGGACTGGACAGACTGAAAACTGGGCGTTGGAAACGTGTCCTCCCAGCGGCGTCTGCACCAAACTCCCTGGCTGCCAGTTTGGGTTCTATGAGCACCCTGCGGGTGATGGGGTTTCAGAGGGAGCTGCTCAGTTTGTCTCTTTGAATATTATTGAGATATTTTGGTATCTCAGTTCCTTTCATCTTAGCCTTGGAGGCCTTTTTACCCCCGTGATGTCACCCAGTGCTCACTTAGTGTCCTTCCCAACCCTTTTTGCTCTGTGGGCCCCATCACTGCGGTTGGAGCCGAACGCGAGTGTGGACTTGGAGTCTTCCCAAGGAAGAGCAGGGCTGGGTGTCTCTGCTCCATGTCCCTCACGTCCCCTCCTGCTCTGTTTCCAGCCACAGGTGTACGGATACGATGACCTGCAGATGCTCCAGACGAGATTCCCCTTGGTGAGTACCGGAGCCTGGCGTGGACTCACCGTTTCCACCCGTCCGCCGGCTTTGGGTCCACGGCCGGTCGGGCTGTGGGGGGCGGTCCTGGGGGGCGCTGAGCGGAGGTGCCGCTCCACGGCAGCACCGAGGAGTGAACCGGCTGCTCCTGCGCACCGGGGGAGCTGGGAACGCTGGTTATCCAGCCGGCGGTGTCGGTGGTGGGGCCGGGAGCGTGAGAGCCGCTCTGCCCAGCAGCGGCGGGATTTGCTGCTGGAGATCCTCCAAAGAGGCAACAACGAAATCCCTGGATGAGAACGGGGTTGATTTAGCGACAGGACACGTGTCCCGCCTGTTGGGGAGGGGGGAGTCAAGGCTGCTGAAGGGCTGCACACCAGTAGACCTCATCTGGTTCTTCTCGTAGCCAGCCGAGGGGGACGGTGCGTGCGACAGAACCTGGAGCTGCCGCAGGCTCTGCTCGGCCTCCGAGTGGCCGGTGGGGCCGTGGTGCTCCAACAAATCCAGTGCCTGCAGCCCAGAAATCCCTTTTTTCCCAAGAATTCTGCTTTCCATCATTGGACAGAGCTCCTAAAACTCTCCTCCTTTTGTTTGTATCCCTCAGGATTACTACAGCATCCCCTTCCCCACACCCACCACCCCACTGACTGGAAGGGATGGCAGCCTGAGCAGCAACCCGTACTCTGGTAGGGAACCAGACGGCTCCGGCCACGTGTCCGCGGCAGTGGCCGCTGAGGCTACAGAACCGGCCTCAAGTTGCCCCAGGGCAGGTTGAGGTTGAAGCTGAGGAACAATTTCTTCCCCTCCAGGGCTGTCCAGGCCTGTGCCAGGCTGCCCAGGGCAGGGCTGGAGTCCCCCTGATCCCTGGAGGGGTTTCCAAGGCCTGGAGCTGTGGTGCTGAGGGACAGGGCTCAGCGGTGCCCTGGCAGGGCTGGGGCAATGCTGGGACTGGAGGATCTTAAAGATCTTCCCCAACCCAAACCACTTAGTGACGTTGGGCGGTGCAGGGCCGTGGCTTGGCTGCCGCAGGTGTCCCGTTGGATGTCCCTTCGGGTGTCCCTTCCCCTCCGGAGTCCCCGCCTCGGGGATGAGGGGAACGCTGACCAGCTCGGTCCCGCTGGTGGGCAGGGTCTGGGAGCTCCTGGGAGCTGTAGGAGGGGGGTGGATTCGAAAGGCCAGGTCACCTTTGGGCTGAGCCGGAAGGGGCCGGGACATGACGCGTCCGTTCCTGAGCTTCCTCCCCTCTCCTCCGCTCCAGGTGATTTAACAAAATTCAGCCGAGGTGACGCCTCTTCCCCTGCCCCTGCGACGACCCTGGCGCAGCCTCAGCAGAGCCAGACCCAGACCCACCACACCACGCAGCAGACGTTCCTGAACCCAGCGCTGCCTCCTGGCTACAGTTACACCAGCCTGCCCTATTACACAGGGGTACCGGGGCTCCCCAGCACCTTCCAGTACGGGCCCGCCGTGTTCCCTGTGAGTTTTCCGGGAGCGAGGGGTGGGATTTCGGGCAGGAGGTCCGCGTGGCAAAGCCTCTCCTGACTCCGTTTCCCTCCGTCCTCTAGGTTGCTCCTACCTCTTCCAAGCAGCACGGTGTGAATGTCAGCGTCAACGCATCAGCAACCCCGTTCCAGCAGCCCAGCGGCTACGGCTCTCACGGATACAGCACTGGTAAGAGGCCCAGCCGGGCACGGAATCTTAGAATGGTAGGGATTGGAAAGGACTCCTAGAGATCATCGAGTCCCAGCCCCCTGCCGGAGCAGGATCACCCGGGACACGGCAGCATCTCCCTCCGCAGCAGCTGCTGCACTGGGCTTGTTCACAGCCCCTGGGTCTTTGATTTTCCTGGGAAAGGCCCAGCCTTGGTCCTTGGTCCTTGTCCAGGTCCTTGTTGGTTTGGGTTTTTTTTTTTTTTACTGCCCTATCAATAGAACCATAATTGTCCCAGATTTGAGCCTCGGAACTTGTTCGGCAGATGGACGCTTTCTAGAAAAGCGTCCTTGATTCCAAGAGGCGAGAAGGTCGTGAGCCTGCTGCTTGTCTCGGGACCGGTGTCACTGGTTCGTGTCTGGCTGACAAAGGACCTGTCTTCACCTCCCGCTTCCAGCCTTTTCGCTGCGCTGGAGCCCTTCGCGACTTTAATTTTCCCTTTGCCAAGATCCCTCAGCTCCGTCCGAGGTCACCTGGCACCGAGCCCTTCGAGCCTCCCTCACTTCGACACCTTTTCCAGGCCTTAAGTGGCTGCTGAGGTCCCCTCCTTTCTGAAGCCACCGGAGCGGTGTGCCCGAGCTGCCGCTGCCCTGCTCTTCCTGCAGCTCCCTGGTTTCCACCTGAGGAGCTCTCAGGCCGTTCGTGCTGCCCCATTTCTCCGCTGCTCCAGCCCCCCAGCTCTTCTCACAGTTGCTGTTTTCTGGGCTCTTCAAGAACCTGCATTTCTCAGAGCGGCCCCTAAATTTGTTCGCTCGTGGCCAGAGCAGAACTTACGCTTGTTCGGGTGCCTCGCAGCTCGGCCTTGCCCAGACACTGCTCCCCAGGACCGTGTCCCGCTCCGAACCTCGCCCGGCCCAGCCAGCGCTGGTGTTGGCGGCAGCCTGACCCGGTGCCGCTGCCGATCTGACGCTCGCTGCCTTTCCTCTCCCCAGGCGTGTCCGTGACGTCCAGTAACACGGGAGTGCCGGACATCTCGGGCTCTGTCTACTCCAAAACTCAGGTCAGCGTCCGGTGTGTGCTCTGGGAAAGCGCCGAGTCGCTGCAGGGGGGTCCCGGCTCTGGGTCGGCCTCGGGAGGCAGCAGGGTCTCTGTCCCTCGGAACGGGGAAGTGTCGGCCTCGCCCGGCTCAGACCGATTCCAAGCGCGGAAAGAGCCATGGGCAGAGACCTCGTCGTTCTCTGCACCTCGCTCGGGCCGGGGTGCGGGGCCGGCCGGGGGCAGAGGAGCTCTCCCTGTCTCCCGGCCCCTCACCTCGGCGCTTTCTCCTCAGCAATCCTTCGAGAAGCAGGGATTTCACACTGGAACCCCGGCGGCCTCCTTCAACCTGCCTTCGGCGCTGGGCAGCGGCGGCCCCATCAACCCGGCGACGGCGGCGGCCTATCCCCCCACGCCCTTCATGCACATCCTGACCCCCCATCAGCAGCCGCACTCCCAGATCCTGCACCACCACCTGCAGCAGGACGGGCAGGTGAGCGGCCCCCCCCCGGACCTGCCCGGGGGGGTTCTCGTAGGGCTCTCGCTTCCCATCCCCCCTTACCCCGGCCCCCCCTTTTCCCTCCTTCCCTCCCTCCCTCCCGCCC
>VWZK01020550.1:17715-46671 GCA_013396935.1 Baryphthengus martii | reverse complement strand
GAGGGCGAGGGCGGCCTCGGACGGTTCTCGCCGCCGCTCCCCGCGGGGTGTGAGCCCCGGGCGGTTTCCCCGGGCGCCGCCGCCCAGAGCGACATCTGACCCGGCTTTCTGGCTGGGTAGGTGTGCGTAGGTGCCGCTCCTGAGCTCTGCCCGCTGCTCGCCCGCTCTCCTTCAGCTTTCCCTGCCCTCTGACAGCCTTCGCCCGCAACGGGGGCGACGCTCNCCGCCGCTCCCCGCGGGGTGTGAGCCCCGGGCGGTTTCCCCGGGCGCCGCCGCCCAGAGCGACATCTGACCCGGCTTTCTGGCTGGGTAGGTGTGCGTAGGTGCCGCTCCTGAGCTCTGCCCGCTGCTCGCCCGCTCTCCTTCAGCTTTCCCTGCCCTCTGACAGCCTTCGCCAGCAACGGGGGCGACGCTCCCTGCCCCGCTTGTCCCAGAGGAGCTCTCTGGTTGCAGACGAATCCTCGTCGGATTTGTGCTGTTTGGCATCGCCAGGTTCCGAGCCGGGAGGCAGATGACGTTGTCTTCCTCGGCCCTGGTCGGTGAGGACATCCGCCCTCGAAGGGCGGTGGAGGCCTCTCAAACCACCGCCTGGGGCTGTCGAAGACGGGAACGAGAAAAGGAGCAGTCTTGGCCACGTCGCAGCCTGCTGGGCGGTTCGCAGTGCGAGCCGAGCAGGAGCAGGCGAACTGCAAGCTTACAGTATTCTGTGCATAACCTAAAAGTACTCTGTGCATCCCTTTGTCCCGGGGGTATTCGGGTTGGAGCGCTGGAGCTGGCTGCGTGCTCCTCGCTTGAATTCCAGAGGCTGGCAGGGTAGGAAACAAGTCCAGCTGCTTGCCAGCAGCCCGGCCAAGATGCTCCGGCTCCTTCCACCCGCTGCCGCTTGCTCCAGGGAGAGCGGAGCAGCGAGTGGCCCAGGTCGGAGCTGCCTGTCGCCTTCAGTGGGGCACTGATCTGCCACATCTCTCTACCCTGGTTGGGTTTGGTTACTTGCAGTGTTTAAGCTGGCTTGCTCCTTCACGTACTGTTAGTTCTTCTCCGTCTTTATTATAGTTTTCTTAAAAACTGGAATTTGGTCCCTGTACCAGCAAGCTTTTCAGGTGTCTTCTAGGCTTTCCTAGTGGAATAACCAAACCTAGTTTGGTTTGGGTTTTTTTTTTGGTTTTGTTTTGGTCAAAAAATGCTGAATTTCATCATTCTCAGGGTGGTTAGTTTTATATTGAAATCCATTGATGAGATTTAAAGCTAAATTTGAAAGCAGTTTTTTTGAACCTTGATTGAATGCTGCTCTTTTTATAATGAGGACCTGAAAGTCCTTTAAATAGGTAATAGAGAGAAATCATGGCTTTGCTTTGCATGGCAAATAACGGTTCCTCAGCACAGTTAACCTGATCCCTTTGCTGAGCAGAGGCCTCACAGTTGTGCAGCCTCCCTTCTTGTGGCATTAGCTCTTAGCTGGCCCTCTGCTGAGCTGGTTCAGGGAACCAAACCAAAACACCTTCCCCCGTGTCGGCAGGTTTTGCTGATGTCGCTCCTGGAGATGGCTCATCTTGAGGTCAGCTTCAGTCTGAGGGGGGTGGATTTAGCTGTGTCTTCCATCCATGGATAGGGAACAAAGGATAAATGGTGGATCTTTCAATTTAGATGCTTTGTAACTGTATTTTCTGACATCGTTGCATGTTTGAGACTTTCGCTTCAAAACCTGGCTCTTGAAACAGGTGGAATTTTTTTTAAGACCTGACGTGGGCCTCCGCAGGCCACGGGAGAAAGTAGTGGTGCACGGTGCAAAAGCACAACTGGAGTACGGTACAGGCTTCCCTTCCTGTTCAACTATTTCAGTAGTATTATTTCTTTATAAAACATGCATCCGCATTGGAACTGAAGAACTTTTTCAGCTCTGTGTCTCATTTAACATCCCTGAGGGATGTGAGTACACACCAAGCCAGGAAGGAAGGCCGAGTCTGCCTTTGAGGCGAATAAAAAGAAATGCTTTACAGTATCTTCAGGTCATTTCTGGAAGAAGATGATTCTGAGATGGTTGGCAGTGGAAAGTGGTCCTGTGGTCTTTAAACGCTTGGAAAAGCCGCAGTAGAAGTGCTGACTAGTGACAGTTTATATTTACTCTAGAGGCTGGAGCTAAGTTTGAATCCGCTATTTCAAGCTGGTTTTAGATCGGTGAACAGTAATCGAATGCAATAGGGCAGTTTGCAAAATGTTTTAGTAAAATAAAAATCAAAAATTCTTAAAAAAAACAACAAACAAAGATGACATGAATACAGGTGGAATTGAGTTCATACATAATAAGGCAAATTCCTAGCAGGGCCAATGTGTCAATAGGAGATTTTTTTTTAAATTTTTTTTTTTTTGACCTTACGGTTTAAAAGCTTCGGTTTTGCTGCATATAGTTGTCCACCACTTGTAATTATAGATGTGTCTTACCCCAGTGAGTATGAATTAACCATGTAAAAGTTAGGAAGGATTTAGATCATCAAATTGAAGCAGAATTGACAAATCTGTTGTTTTTTGTATGCACTGTTAGCCCTTAGTTACTGACTGTGTGCAGCCTGGTAGCTTGCTCTCTGCATTCATTTTTCACACAGAGGGGAAAAAAAGACCAGAAAAGCACTGGAAAAGGCAAAGGATAATGAAACTGGAAGAAACCTGAAGACCTCAGGCTGGTAGCAAGGTGAAGGAAGAAACTTGGAACTCCTTTCTGAATTAAGAGGACACCAACTTAGATTTATTAGATACTCATCAGTGACATCAGTGCATCTATAATACTTTGCTGAGGAGGTTTCTATAGGTTGCAGTCCCTCTAAAGAGCTTTCCCTAATGACACTTGTCCACGTTCATTTGTTCTAGTAGATACTGCTGATTGTGTTGAGTTTATAAAGCTTTACAATAGTTTAATGAAATATATATTTATTTATATCCATTCTCCTACATGGAAAAAAAACAAACCCAGAGCTCTGAGCCAAGATTTCTGTGAAACAAAGGTATATAATAACTCTTACTTTTGTTCTTGTTTAGTCAGACGCTAACGTAGGCTCCCATAAGCTTGCAAAACGACGTATTTTGCATTTCCCTCAGTCCCGGCTTTTCCTACGTCATGCCGATGTAACGGAATCTGTTGTTGTGCAACACATAAGAAATAAATTTTGTGTTGATATTTAATACTATACTGAAGTGAAACGGGAAGCTGCTCAAGCTCTTGCTTATACTCTGAATTTCTGGAAGTTCCTGCCCGGCTGCTGTACCCAGCGGGCAGTCTGGGTGGAGCTGGAAGGTTTCCCCAGGAAACCTTCCCTTGTTTCGGCAACCCGAGCGAGCCTGCGACCGGAGCCGTCACAGAGCTGCCGTGCTTCTCTGGGTTCTTGGCGCTTGCTGGGACTCGAGGGGGTTTACTTCAGAAGTCAATGCCGGGAACTGGGAGCAGTCTGAAAGAAGCCTGGCAGTGGGGAAAATAAAGGGTAAACAGACTGGAAATGTTTCCTGACTTCAGATTGGCTTGAGTGGTAATTAAGGCAGTTGTCTAATGCATTTCCAAAAGGAGTAACACAGGCTGGAGTTGACAGGACAAGCAGTCCTGGCTGCCCCTTGTGGGGGCTAAAACATGACAGATAATAATGAAAATCCAACACTTGGCTCTTTTCCAGCAATAAAGCAAACAAACTTGTGCTCTTACTCTTCTTGGAGCACGCTGGTAGACAATCTCCTCTTTATTTCACGCTTTAGAGGCTGGTGGCCTGTTGGCCGTCCGCACCAGAGAGCCGTTCCTGGTCCCCTCCTGCCTTAGCACGGGTCCCACTGGATCTCTCCTGAGCATCTGCAGCCTGAGCTCCCTCTTTGGCACGGGGGCCGCTTTCTGCTTGATCCCTGATCTGAGAGAGTCATTGACACCAACCTCTTCCGGGCCCTGATTTCTGGCGTGTTCTGGAAGGTGGTTTATCGGTTATTTCAATCCTCTCTCTGCTCTGCGCAGGATTTACTGTAAGGAAATCTGAACTCTTTTAAGAATGACTTTTAAGTGACAGAATGACTTTAGTAAGCATCTGCCAAATTAGGTAGTAAACACTAAGCGAGTAAGAAATAGATGAGTCCTCCTAACTCCCGAGAAAATCTTGCAAATGTAGTGATTTTTCTTTAGCTTGATGGATGTAATAATTTCTTCTCTCTGTCTAACCCGGAGGCAGCGTAGCTTGGTTGAAACCTTTTGAAAAGGAAGATAAATTACGTTGCAAGGGTATTTCTCTTAAGCTAGATGTCTTGAAACTAGACTGGATACGAGCACGCTGTGTCACGCGTGGCAGAGACGTACGGCAGCTATATGCACGGGACGCTGATCTAATAATTTCACTTTTGATCTCAGAAATACACATTATTACTGCAGTGGTTTGCTGGGTTCTTCTTTTGATTTCCCAGATCTGCACAGCAACCCTGGATTCCCAAAGATTATTCAGTTATACACGATTGTACGTTTAGCTGTCTATACCATGCCTGCTGATATTAGTGCAAAAAAATCAGATTATTAAAGTTACTAATTTACTGCATTGGTCAGACACTATTACGGCTTTTAATTATCTGGTTATTTGCTTTGTAGTTCTTACAAATTCTACATACAGACCAATCAATATGTTAGCGGCGGATCTTTGCCAGTGGTGGATAAAGAGAAGCTAAGTGGCTGGTGGCCTGATGCGGTACAATATGAGAAAGATTTTAGGTCATCTAAATTAACACTTAATTGTCAGGTATTGTTTTCTTTATTTTTCTTCTGGATTATTCATAGTGAAGAATGTAGAAGCACATGTGTATTGCCCAAAAACGCTGCTTGTAACCTGGCAGGCGTTGCTGTGGAGACAGCGTGTTCTACAAAAAGCAGTTTGAAAGGGAACAAATAAGAACCGATTGTTCAATGATGTTAAATTTATAAATAAATTTATATGTAAATAAAACATACCAATCACTTTGATTAACCCAGATGTTAGAAGACAGCGCTTGACAGAACTCGGAGTGTTTGCTTTTGCAAATAAAATTCGAAGGAGTTTGCATTAAAAAAAAAAAAAAGGACTTTTTTTTTTTTTGCTTAATTTTAAAAACTCCATTTCTTTTTTCCCCTAACCTTTCTGTCTTTGTGTCCCGTGTGAAACATTTCTCACCAATTTAAGTAGTCTAAATTCTGTGCTGGAAAGAGAACACAAAATGGTTAGTGTTTTGGTTTGGGTTTTTTTTAATGCATGATAAATGGACACAGTTTTGATAGGTTTTAAAAGATAATTCTTTGACACCTGTCTTTAGTTCATGTCCTTTATTGAATTAGAAGTTGGTCTTTCTAATGTCACGTGAAGATTAAAATCGATTTTAAATAAGCCCGGGGCCAAAGAGGCGCCACTTTTTTCTCTCTCCTAGGGCAGGTCACTTTCTCTTTACTACTTGCCTCCACCCTGGCTGTAAAATTTATCCACGGGAGCATCTTTTCCATTGCCGACCTGGTTAAGGATTGAGAACTAAACCTGTTTCTAGGTTTCAGGGATAAGCTGTGTGTCTGTACCTGGTTTTATTGACTCCTGATGGCTGTAGTGGTTCTCTGATGTGATTGCTGGTGGTGATGTGACCCATCCAGTTAGCTAATGAGATGCGTCACCTTATCCTGAGCTGCCCTGTAAGTGTGTCCAATAATACTTGAAGGTAAAAAAAAAAAAAATAGAAGTGTGATATTAAACCAGAAAGCAGATCAAGAGCAGCCTGCCTGTTGCTCTGCTTAGTAGCTGCAGTTTTAGGCCTGGCTTGGTTCCTGTTTTATAGATTATTATTCAGAGGGGACAAATGCTGAACATAGTGGATTTGCTTTCACTCCTTGTTTCGTGTTTCAAACGGATACTTTCACATTTGTGTCATTTCTGAAACTAAATCATGACAAGGATTTGAAATGTGCCAAATGCTTATGTTTCGCAAAACAACCTCTATTCTAAATACAAGTTAACAGTCCTAAATTTTGCTTTTTATTATGCTGTTCGTGAAATACTTCTTTGTATAGCTAATGTATAATAGCTGTAGTTTTTAGCTTGAAATAGCAAGCAAGATTCTTTGGCCCTTCTTGTTTTATGGTAGCATTTAACATTCGTGTTTGTGGCCTTTGCATAGTGTTACCATTGCCTCCGTTTCTTCTTCTGACTGCTGCAAGTCGGTATGGGGGTGGGGTGAGTTAAAACAGAGCCGAGTTTTCTAAAATGGTAGTGAAAGTAGATGGTAAAATGAGCTGCAGCTTCTCAGGATGAGCAAGATGGCATGATGTGGAAGGGAATGGAAGATGCAGTCCTGCAGAAGCTGTTCCTCAGGCTTGACACCTTGAAACACTTCTGGCCCCTTTTTCCAACTGTTTGTACTGTTAAATTACTCTTCAAAACATTATGCTGATTTGACTGGTTTGCTGTGTGATTCTTAATCTTTGTTCCAGTGAAAGCTGGTGGGATGCGGATCGTGCAGAAACACCCGCACAGTTCTGATGCCAAAGAAGAAAAAGATAAGGATGACCAAGACTGGGAAACCAGCAGGTGAGCCCTTTGATTCTGAGCATGTGCTACAGTGAATTTCCATGACCTTGAGCCTTATCAGCAGTTTGTTTTCCTTGCAGAAAGCAAACTGGCGATAGTTGGGTTTGTATCCTGAAATTGATTTAAAGTGGTACCAAGTTAGATGCTCCTTTAAGAGTAGTTACCCCAAAAACACTGGTGTTTTTATCAAGACTTTTCTAGCTGCCACTACAAAGCACAGCACTATGAGGGCTTCTATGGGGAAAATTGACTCCATCAAACGTGGGACAGTGTTCTCTATGCCTGCTTATTTTTGTGTTTCCTTGGCATGCCAACCTCACAGTGAGGGATCCATCAGGACCCAAATTAGAAGGCTTCTTTGCCTGTTCACAGATGTAAACCTCTGTCACAGTGAAGCTGTCTGCTTTATTCCCTTGTTTCAAATGAGATCGTGATTTTCCCTTCTCAGATAATTTGTGCAGGGAGAAGTTTAAAATTTAACCTTGATATTTGTGGCTGTGCCTGCCTTGGCAGGTGCTGTGGCACAACAGGAGCAGATCTGTAGGGGGAACTGTTGGTGCTGAGAACTTCGTGTTCAGACTGTGTGTGTTTTGGAGATGACTTGGTCTGATATTCTGGGCTGAAGAGCCAGCCCTAGCTGGCATGTGTTAGGTGTCTCCTTGGACTGTGTGTTCCAGATTATCGTCACCTGCAGGGCGTCCAGGTCAAGTACCCTGAGACCAGTCCACAGTGCGAAACAAAGCCTGGCCAACAGAAGGATGGGGAGGCAGAGGGCACTCCTGATCTTAAGATGCTGACACGTGCAGTATATTAATATTGTAAAGTGGGGGCATGAGCAACTGTCTCTGTCTGGGGTTCAGGGCAAAACCCCACAGAGCAGAATTGCTGTGGGCCCTCTCTCCCCCTCCCCCTTCCCTCCCAGGGAAGGATATAAAGGGAAATAAGGAAGCGCCTCACACCAAACTGGAAGTTAAGACTAGGAACAAAATTTAATAGGTAACAGATAAACAGGGAGAAGGAAATATGAAGGGAAGGGGGATATACAAAAATACACTAAACGAGTCCTGGGATGCCAATGGATTGTGCAGAGCAGGTTGAGCCAGGCCTAGCTGAGCTAGATTGTGGTCCCACAGCAGCACAGTCCGAGGGAGAGAGAAAGGAAGGGGTGAACCCCAAACTTCCTGTCCTTTTCTAGAGTGTGGCAGGGAAGGGGAGGGAATACCAGGTGTTCGTGTGCCCCCCCCTCCAATTTGTTAACTGTTAACCCACCAGAGCAACTTTTATTCTTTGAAGGTAGAGGAGAATGACCTTTAGAGCTCCCTTATTCCTAGCTGGGGAATATATAGCTGTTGCACCTCAGCAAATCCATTCCCTCGGTCACTTGATCAGTTTATTGTCAAACGTGCACTTAGAGATTGCACCCTTTGCTTTGATTTCCTTGTAGATCATACATTATCAGTCTGTTTTAGGCACTTGAGCGTACAGTTATTTCTGAGCCTGTATATTAAAAGAAAAATCATTGGTTTGAACTTTTTTATTTCTTCGATTTAATCCTTTTGAGAAAGAATGCAGCAGGAGGGACATAAGAAGCATGGTTAGATGGGAAAACAGCAGGGATTATAAAACAAAATTGTAAGTTGGTTTACAAGTCTGAGAGAAGTTGTTTTCCTGGTAGAACCTTTGTGTCTGTGAGGGAAAGGGTTTAAAGTGCCTGTTGTAGGCTTCTGTGGGAATACTTGTACAGCTCCGGTGGCTGTACAAGCTGCGGATGTGAGCAAGAAGTTATTTGGCCATAAACAGAATAATCAAACTCCACAGGCCATACTGCATGAAGTTGTTGAAGCTGCAGTCCCCTGGAGTTGCTCTCTGTGTTCCTAGTGATTCACGGGGCCCTGTAAAACACTTGGTTTGCTGAGGCCTTTGGAGGAGGGTTTATCAGGAAAGGAAGAAAAGGCCACGAGCATTCTGTTCTGCTTTTTTTCATATATTTTTCCAGTATATATGTATTTCTTGATCTTTGCTAGCTGGTATTTTATGTCCCTTTGCTAAGGAGATGCAGAGGCATCTGTGTGTTTAACTTTCTACTCTCATGTTTTTAATCTTTGCCATTTTAAGGTAGTATTGTTGATGTGATGCAATCTCTACTCCCTTTTGCATTCCAAGTCAAAAGAAGCCAACAGCCCTTCAGGCAATTTGTATCAGATGATCCAGGCACCTGACAATGATGTGAGAGAAAGTAATAAACTGGCAAAGAGTAATTTGTACGAAGAGGCAGGAAAGGATAACTAAGTGATTATTTTCATCTCACTGCAGGCTTAGTTGAATTGGCAGTAAATTGAGGCAGAAGGTTTTGAGCTTTCCCAGGGTTCCCTGGGAGCTCCAAGAGCACGGGTTCTCCTCATGATGGCACAAATCTGAGCAGGTGCTCTGCAAGAAAGCTTTCTTCTAGAGTTTGTAGGAGTGCTTGTGGCTTTGGAGACGGCTGGCATTGTTCTTGCGGCGTGCTTGCAGAAAAAGACATTGGGTGAGTGTTTCTACTCTTAGGGTAAAGAAAGTTGGTCCAAGTAAACACCCCTTAAGTAGCTAACTGCTGGGATAAAGGAGAGTTTAACATTCACCGGGTATATATTCTTTGACAGATCTTCTGCTCAGGTGTTTAGCAACTTGCAACACAGTTACTGTCGTGCTGTCACCACTGAATGCTCTGTGGGGGGATCATAAAGATTAAACTCCCTTGTGGGACGAGACACGTGTTTTATCCACCACTTTTCTAACCACCTATATTTTCCCCCCTGGTTTTGGGGCCTGATTCCTTTCCCTCTGTGATCTGCTGGGGCTTTACACAAAGATTACGTTCACAGGCTCTATGTTGCCATTTTATGCTTGAACATATCAAAACTGAAACTTGCTTAAATGTATGGTTGTAATGGATGTAACTCTGGAGGGGTGTTATTCATTTGTTTGAGCTCTCATGTGGCACTTTGGAGGCAGTGACAAAGCAACCTGACTATGAACACCATGCTTGCTGTTTCTGGGAAAGATGCAAATTGTAGCAAACTTTGGGTATTACCCCATTGTCACGCCAGAGTTTGGTGTCACTGTAACTTTTTTCTTTACTTCGTTAAATAATCTGGAGGCTAGAAGGAAATTCTGCTTGCAAAAGAGCTGTAAAAATTTTGTAATTCTTATTTTTTTAATATTAAGTGGAATACAGAACATAGCACAGTGGGGGAAACAGCTTCCTACTTTTTCCAAAAAGATTCTGTGCCCTTTTTTTTTTTCCCTTCTTATCTTTCTTTTGGACTTAAGTTAGCTTCATGATAGTGTCCCGCTCTTTTTTCCTTTACAGAAGTGATATTGCCTTCAGTGCATTTTCCCACCTTATTATTAATCTTTGTGTCTTTATCTTTTCCATGGAGTTTTTACCATTAGCAGATGCTCAAGTCTGCTGAAGTTTGTAGATGCATAATTTGTTTAATTATAAAACCAAACCCTAATATTGGCAATTCTAATGCGATTTTTCAGGACAGTGCCTTCTGGAGATGAGGTTACTTCAAGTACTGCAAAGTAATTACTCTGATCTGTCTTGAACCCTATCAAATGCCTATCCAGTTACACGTACTGCACCATAAGTGCGAAGAATAGGATGTGTAATACTGATTTCTAAATGCAGAACTACTGCAAGGCAAGAAGAGAGGTTGTCGATACCTCCATTTAAGAAGTGGAAATACCTGTGAATGTAGGGAATGGAGAAAAAGCTGGACGAGATTATGAATGGGCAATTCTCCTACAGGAGTCTTCTGAAAGATTCTTTCATGCTTCCAGTATTTGTTGGAAGTGGAAGCAGGAAGCTGATAAATCCATCAGTGCAAGTGCTAGTTAAGACATTATGTGTATGGCTCTCTTCCTTTTGCTGAAGTACTCTCTGCCTGTGTGAAAAGTAAAAAAAGACCTGCCGTTCCCTCTGTTCCTTCCCTCGAAGTGAATAGAGGATTCACCACCCAGCTCAGAGTGCCGAGTTCAGTCCCAAAGAAACAAACGCTGTCTTAGGAGATTAGCTGGTGAATTGTTGGCCAAGCTGATGTAAGAGAAAGATTTTAAAAGAACGAAAGTCTCTAATTTATATTCTATGTGATGAGGGAAATGAGAAAAGCTTACTCATAGGTGTGAGGAAGACGGATGGGACGTAGTATCTATCTGGTGAGTAGCACGGCTTAGTTAACACCATGGTGGTGTTCCATGTCCGTGTGGACAAGTAAAATATCTTAAGCTAATTGCTTGAGTGGTGACGTTTTGCTTTGTGATTTTCTCTTTGTATCTTTCTAAAGTATTGTAACGCATGGGATGAAGGTCACCGGCACAGTTTGAAGGCACAGACAGTATTAAACCAGGTATTATGTAGACATTATAAAGCATGAAAATTTCCAAATCCAAAAGTATAATTAAATGCTTTTCATTATGCCAGCTAAGCTGATCTCTTATTATTTAAGCGTTCAGCAGCACCAACATCATTTCTAAAGCTAAAGATAGCCGTTGCTACTAGAACAAGCTGCCAGAGGCCCAGATGCTGCTCATCTATTTAGAAGCAAAAGCCTATGTTTGAAGTGAAGTCACCATGAGCTGAAAATGAGTAGGAGGTGCTTGAGATCGACACCTTCTTTGCCGAGGAGGATGATCTGGCTTTTTGAAGTAGCACCTTCCTCTCCCTCTAAGTTTCTTCTCCCTCAGCTGCATCAGGCACTGAACTTTGAAGCAGTTCAATATTAAAATAAACTTAGAATTATCATCTGTTAATTGTCACTGGGCCAAACAGGAAGGAGTTTCACTTGGCTGCTCCCAGGACACTAGTACTAGAAGGAGGAGATACGTGAGAGATAACCAATGTTTTCAGTGTTGTATTTGATTACGTTATCATCAGATAACAGCTGATAGAGCTGTTCATTGCAGCACGTCACTTGATGAGAAGGTGTTTGCTGCAGCAGGCTTGCTGCCTTCTAGTTTTATTGTAACATTGCAATGACGGCATCTTGGTCACGGGTATCCTGGGAAATAAATGACTACTAGTAAAAAATACTTAAGCGACGTTTCCACAAATCTTTAGTTCTGATGAGTTTCGGTTTCTCTGGGACTCATTCCTTAGTAAAAAATACTGTAGCAACATTCTCACAAATCTTAGTTCTGATGAGTTTCAATTTCTCTGAGACTCATTCCTTAAAATACATGTAACGCAGGGAGCCTGGAGAGCTGTTAATGTGTTCAAAGAGGTTTTCTTCTGTGGGATACAACCAAAGTGGTTCGTTCTTTTCCCTAATGATCTTGAAATCTAACTTTTTCTTTTTTCTTTTTTTGTTTTTTCCCCCTCTCAGGTTGTTAGAGCCATAATTAAACACTAGACTAGCTCTGGGTTATGGAGAGACCCATGGCACGCTTCCTCTAGCACCCCGTAGAGCAGTGCTTGAATCGGGCAGTCCTCGAATACTAGCGTCTTTGGTTTCGTGGGGCCCTAGTGCCACAGTGGATTCTGCCTTCCCTGGGTCTCAAGACGTTCATATGTTTGTCACAGCTTCCTACTCTAAAGCTTTATTTCTTATTAAAAATAAAAATAAATGCAGAGATCCAGGTGTTAGAGCGGAAAGAGCTAGGCTGTTTTTTTGCCGAAGCAGCTTAAGTTGGCGTGTCTGTTTTGAAAATATTTGGGGCTGCTGAAAGTCTTCAAAATAATAAAGTCAGCAGATTTTCATGACTAAGTGTGTGCATCCTTGTACACCTTAATGATAATAATGACGATAATGAGCTTGATTGTCCTCCAATCCGGACGGTTGCTTTCCTGAGACTAGAACTTTATGTCAGCGTTTAGAACATGCCCTGATAAACCTTTCACTGTTTGATGGTTGTTAGAATGGTCAAGAGTACTTTGCATTACTTTACTTACGAAAGCTGCCATTGCTATACGTACATATATTATTATTTGGCGTGGTTTATTTTGCTTGCAGCATATCGGCGTATTTGCTAATACGCAGCCTGTGATTGTTGCTAACAAGTAAGGTATTAAGACTCTTGACTTTGTTCAGCCCTAATGAATTAACTGCCTGACTAACGCACAACCCCGCTTGGCTTCTTTGTTAAAATGTTGGGTTTGTATCGGAGGTGATGGAATGAAGCTTCGGTAAACTGAACTAGGTATTTTTACACTTCGGTGGTTCTTTTATTTCTGGAGTGGTGCTAACTTGTGATTCTAGAGGAAGAGTGTATGTAGCCATGTGTATGCTGGTTTATATCAACAGTGACACTAATAATATTACCACAGATTCTTTCACGTAAGGCTATTTACAAGGCTTTTGACTAAATGAAATTCAGCGTTCTGATTTATCGTTTTGAAAACTGCTGTAGAATGAATTTCTGGTTTTCAGACATTACACAGTTCTGTTTCTGCTGGTGTGTTTGAAAGACTTTGGTTTTGTTCCACTGTATAGTGTGGAAAAAAGAAAAAAGACATACCGGAACCTCAAAAGCTTCTAAGGAGTGGAGCTTCGTGTTCTGCTTTTTCTCCAAACGTAGGCTGCCGGGCTGATAGCACTGACTGTTCTGGTTCCTTCCCTGTATTGGGCTGGTTTGGGTGACCTCGAGATGACTTTGAAGTTAATGCTACGTTTTCCTTCATATCTTGTAAGCGGGCACAGTGCCAGAAATCTTGCAGTCCTGCTGATAGCGTGTTATTGATTCCTGCTGCCGCCGCCCTTTGGACAATCTCCTTTTATGACACCTTGTTTCCCACTCTTAATGTTCTTATTTTGTGCTGTGCCTTACCCTTGTAATTGTTTCTGTATTGGTCAGTGATTGCCATTTGTCTTCTTCCGCTTGTATTTTCCTAACATCACCTTTTTTTTTTCTAAAAAAAATCCTTCTAAAAAGGATTCTAATGTTGAGCAACCTCAGAGCTCACAAACACCTTACCTGGTGCGTGATGATCAGGACTTGGCTCCTTTATATTTGCTGTGTCAGACTGAGAAATAAATAAAAAATGGTGCTTTGGAGCTGCACAGTTCTAATAGAAATAGATCTGCAGTAATCGTGTTTCAAAGCAGGGACGTGTCGCTTTTGTGTTTTGGCCATTCCAGTTTCTGATCCTCAAAAGTATCTCCTGCCCTATCCCGTGGTAACCCAGTTTAATGAGGGGTCTTGTTGGCATTTTTTTTTAAATCTGTGCTAATCAAATAGGCTAGAAGATGGGCGGAGGTTATCTCTTGGATAATTCTTTCCGATTTTAATGCCTTTGACTGGGAAGAGGAAATTTGCCGAGTTAATGCACACTGCTTTCCCCCGCCAAGAGGCAGAAGAAAGGGAAGATAAGAGCTCACAGTTAATGCACTGGTTTTGTCTTCCTCTCCAGCATCTTTTTAAAATTTATGTAGGCTTATTAGCTAATGACTTTCTAAGACACTATATATTTCATACTTCTCCCTGCCTGTTGCCATGTCTTCTAAAATGAAGAACTATTAATACAGTTTTACCTGCTAAGATACAGTGCTCAACTGTATATGTTTTACCTTCTCTCTATTGTATATTTGTTTTTTCTCGAGTTCTCTTTTATCTTTTTGTTTGGTTTTGTGGTGGAATAACTAGAAGTGCAGGTTGGAGGGTAGAAGCATACTGCGGACTTACACACTGCCGTAGTTCTGGTTTTCTGCATCTTTTCCTTCTCTTAATTGTTGCTGTGTTCTGGATGTCTTTTTAACTGTCCTTAGGCAGATTTCAAAAATCTTTTCATGGTGATTCCAACACTTGTTTTTGAGTTTAGTCATCATTCCAGAGCCCATCATTATGTGTGTACAGTCTGGATTGTTTTTCCCAGTGTGTATATTCTGCATTTTTCAAGACACCATCTTTCTCTTTCACTTTATTGTTCCAGTTGTTCCTCTGAGATCCTCTGGAATTGTGTACAGTCAGGGTTAGGTTTTTTTATAGAATCATAGGATTGTCAGGGTTGGAAGGGACCTTAANGATCCTCTGGAATTGTGTACAGTCAGGGTTGGGTTAACCTTTCATAGAATCATAGAATTGTCAGGGTTGGAAGGGACCTTAAAGATCATCTAGTTCCAAGCCCCCTGCCATGGGCAGGGACACCTCCCACTAGATCAGGTTGCTCAGAGCCCAGTCTAATCTGGANCAAGTCCTCCTCTTCAGAGCTGCTCTCAAGAATAATTCACTTATATTAGCAGATACAGTCTTCTTGCTATTTGAGCCTCTTTTCTGAGATTCTTGCAGGATCCCACTGTTAACCTCCATCGTTACGGTATTTCATTTATTCCTGTGCTTTATATCCAGTTTCTGATCCTCAAGAGTGTCTCCTGCCATATCTTGTGGTAAGAGGTACCAAATAGATTGAAAGTTTTTTCTTCACTTGATCATTCATTCAAATTTTAATTGAATACAGTCGCATCAAATATTTAGCCAACATATATAACCTCTGTTCTGGGGTAACTTTACAGTAACTTTACTTTGAAATCCCACTAATTTTCTCTCTAGAAAATCCTAGGGCAAAGTTTTCTAACACCACTCACTAGGGGTGGTATGCAAAAATATGAAAAGGGATTAGGTAATAGATTCACATGCTAAAACCTAATTCATCATTCCCATTTCTGAAACAAGTTAGCTCTTTATTTCCTTTTAATATTTCCTTTTCTGAGCGATTTCTTTATAGGTATTTAAGAGAGAAGCCTTGGCAAGGAAATAGCCTCTGTGAAAAAAGTGGCATTCATTTGTTTTTATTTTAACTCATCTGCGTTCCTACAAAATGTGGTGAAAAAGACCATCAAATGGGACAAAGTGTTGGTACAAAGAACCGAAGAGCGGAATTTCTATGAGAAGTCATCTCGGATTTTCACAGCTTTTATAATGGTGTTTACTGACATTGGATTTATTGAATCTTCACAGTTTGTTTAGTCTACCGTAGTTTCGGGGAGTGTTTACTGCAATGAGATTCCAGAGCAGATCTCACCTTTCTGTAGAGGAGGCAGTGTTGGGCCAAGCTTCTGGGCAAATACTCGTGCGTTAGGATTTGAATGAATAAAAGCTGTATTTATGGAAGCGGTAGACACCTGACTTCCTATGTGCAAACAGTGACAGCGTTGACTCCTCAGTGACTTCAACAAGGAAGCAAACAGTGAAATCACCAAGCCTGCAGGTTATACAGGCCTTAGAACAGCGATGTTTATCGTCTCATTTATCTTCCTCAAAATATGCCAGCCTCCGTGTGATGCAGTAGGAAGAAATTTCCTTATCACCAGATGCTTGTGTAGTTTGCTTAAACTTCTGTGCCTGACATATCTTTTTGAGGCAGGATGAGCCTGCGAACAAGAGGGAGTGCTGACTGATACTGAATTAAAAATACCGAGTCTTTAAGGCTAATTTTGCTGGCATTTGAGTGTTTCGGTTTATTTATAGATGGGAAGACAACTGTCCTTCAGCATCGTTATTTTCTGGTAGCTAAACATCAAGTGTCCTCACTGGGTGACCTTGGTTATTGGTATTTGATGCTGACACCGCTTTGTAGACCTCATTTGCAAAAATGGAAGGGCACAGATAGATGAAGAGTCTGTCTGAGAATAAGCAATGAAGTGTAGAGGATACAGTGCTTGTTAATTGTCAGGTTACTGACGGGATGTTGTCCTCCTCATTTAACTGGCAAATGCGGAAGTTCTCTAATTCTGGTTTTATGCATCATCAGTGGCTATGGTAGTGAATGATGGGAACACCTAAGTCCGCTTTTCTTCTCTACTTTCTTAGAGAGGGGAGAAAAAAATATTTGTTTTGTGTACCACCTGAGGTAAGTTAGGGTCTCGCTGTCTTCGCAGTAAGAATTTGTAGAATGACAGGAAGAGCAGTACCAGCTAGCAGGAAAAAGAGTATCAAAAGCTGTGTGCTTGCTGAAGGAGGTATTTTGAAAGGGAAGAGGTAATGTGTTTTCGTTAAATTAACACGTGTTCTTTCGCCGAGGGACCGCTTGTCAGGTTTAATTTGAAATGAAACTAATTGTTAGTCTGACAGCTTGATGTGCTGGGAAACGACGATAAATTCATTGGTACCAAAATTGTTTTCAGCCCTATTATCTAACTGTTGTTTGACTTGATGAGAAAGGAAGAGCTGAAACATGCTTGTTTTTAGGAACAGCTGCCTATAATTTTTGCTTATGTAGAAATAATGCAAGTTTTTGTGCTCTTTTCATCAAATGCTCTAAAAACCCCTTATACTCGTGTTTCGTAATCCTTTGCTAATTAACATAGGTATAAAAATATTGCTAGTTCTGGTGACACGTTAATATGTTTGATCTGATGGTTTTGGTCCTGTTAATAATTTCTTCCCTGCTCTAGTGTATCTGGGACATGGAGCAGTCTGAATTCCCTGAACTATCAAGATGTAGAACTAAAGCATTAATTTACATTTTTGGTCATAAGAGATTTCATTACAATCACTTGAACTTTATAGAACTAATTGCAAGCTTATTTTACAGTTGGTATTAAAAGGACAGCAAGGTCACTTTCTCTGATCAAAGGGAAGACTGAGAAGAACTGCTTGGCAACTGCCGTAGATAAACTTGGAACTGATTGTGTGACCCATCATTGTTATCACTTCCAACGAGCGTAATTAGGCACTGCCTTTCAGGCAGGCACAGGATGCAGTTGGTTCTATGCAAAATGAACAGGCCCTTGCCAAACGCTGCTGTGAGACTGGCTTGGGAGGAAGAAAGACAGGCATTTCTCAGGAAGCACCAGTCTGGATTAAGTGCTGTCCTTGAAGGCAGCAGTCGTTACTGCTGCCACCAGTTTCTTACCTTGGCTTGGTTCCAGCAGTTTTGTAGATTTTTTTTTATTTTTTTTTGAAGAAGTGACATCATGTTTATCAGTTCTTGCCTTGTGACAGTGGCCAAAACTGCACAACCGGAAAGATTTTTGGCAAAATTTCAAGTGAAGTTGACAAATACATGTTGGCATTTGTTTCTTTCCCGAAGAATCGCTTTTTTTCCCCCTCTCTCTCTGCAGTCAGCAGAGCGGTACTGGTTAATGGTAGCAGGGAAGTGTTTTGCTTCCCGACGTTCCTTTTTGATCCTACGAGAAGTAAATCAGCAGAGGATCCTGACAGTAGAAATATCCAGGGACTGACATCTCCAAGCAATAATGTATCAGAGCTAGATAATAAGGGGAAGAATTAAAGATCCTGAGGAGATTAATATTGCTCTAGGACAAAGAAGGGAGGTCCAGGGAGTAGAAGGAGGCTCTTGGAAGAAAAGATTGTAATTGTCTGAAAAGGTAGAATTGTCCAAGTGTGAGAGAGACCTGGACTGCACTAGATAGAGCAGAAAACTGAGTGAGAAGCCTGCTGAAATTAATGAGCTAGGCAGAAGAGGGGAGAGGAAGGAGATCAAAATCAAGATTCAGAGTGGAATGGCAGCAAGGATTAAATGAGAGAAACAGAAAGGAGTGCAGAAAAGTGTATTTGCTTCTACCTCTGCCGCTCCTTTGTGGCATGGGACTAGGCACAAGATATGAAGAGCGTGTCCTTACCTCATCCAGTGCTGGCCAGAGCAGAGGATGACAGTTCATTACTACTGTCACTTACCCTTCTGGCTTAAGTAACTAATATTCTCAGTAAATATAGCAAGTCTTCATTAGTGTACTGGTCAGTGTGATGCTGCGGGATGAAATCTGTTTTCCCACTTTGGTTTTTAAAAGCAAACTTGTAGAAGATTTCATCCCGTGGGGGCTTACTATCTAATGAGCTGTGTGCAACTCTGCACTCCCTGGATTCTCTTAACCCTGGTTCTTTTCTCTCTTGAGCATTCCCTAGCTGATTTGCCAAACCCTTTCCAATTGTTACAGCAAGGGGGTCTCCTTCTGCATAATCCTTGTTCATCACCAGGGGTCTGTTCGGTTTGCTGAAGAAAGACAGGGTTATATGAGGGCAAAGTAGAGAAGAAATGAGTTGAGCGTTCAGTGCAATTTGTGAATTCTGTTTATTAGTCAACAAACTAAGCGGAATCATCTAGACGCTAATTTCATTGGTTTGCCTATGTGTATTTATTATTTGTATTTACCTATGTGTGTTATTATAATTATTTAGAATTATTTTTGTAGTGGCACTTTTATCAGTGGTTCCTTATTGTCTGCTCTCAGAACTGGATTCTTAAAATCTTTAGATGTGTAATTTACTGTGGTAATTCTGACAGAGACTTTGCTCCCTCTATCGTGACACTGGTCTCCCACAGAGTGAGGTTAAACAACAGCCAGCCAACCTTTGGACAGCTTTGTACCATTTGTTTTAGAGTGAAAATGCGAAGAAGAAAAAAAATAGCAGCGTACGAGTGAATTTTCGTGGGACTTGCCTGAGATGCTGCTGAGTCACAAGTTCACCAGTCTTCTGTTAAATTTGAAAGTCTCTTAATGCATGCAGCTTCTGTGAAGGTGAACAGTGTTGACTGCAGAGAACCGTGCTTCCAGATTTGTTTACCTTCCAGGAATTTTACATGAATCTTCCCCAGGCACTTTCAGGAGCTCAAGATTTATGTAGATCTTGTATCAGCAATACAGTACTTGGAATTGCAGTGTTGCAGGTACCCCTTACTTCAACTCTGTCTCCATCGAGTAATTCCTGAATTTTCCATGCCCCAGAAGTCTCTCTCTCAAAAAAAAAAAAATATATACAGGGTGGGATTGCCAACGGGCCTGGCACCTCTTTCACCTTGAGCTATTTGAGCCATGTCCCTGAGAGATCGGAGAGTCCCGAAACAGGGCAGAAAAACAAGATCAGAGGGAGTCAGAAGCTCACAAAGTCCTATCGCTGATCATGCCAATCGCCTAAGGCTGGATATCCATCCAATGAACATGTAACGCGTGTGTGAAAAAAGATAGAGAAGAAACAACAGGAGATAATAAAGGGGCTTTTTGCCGCTGAAGTGTGTGTGTGCGCACCTTTTATGACAACTGGCCCCCAACGTGGGGCGACAACTGGCGACCCCAACGTGGGGTGACAATACAGTGACGTGCTCCACGAAGTAAGAAAAAGCCACTGATCCTCAGAGTCAAATAACTGCCCTGGGGACGTGCTCCTGGAGAGACAGCCTGCTCTAAGCCTGAACCGGTCCATCGCTGTAGTAACGAGGGTATGTGTTCTCCGTGGCTGCCGCCGGAGCCTAAGCTGCAGTCAGATAAACTACTGGGGAAGATCCTGAAGTGAGGGCCCAGGGACAAGGTCACATTAGCAGGGGTGTTTGACTTGGCTTCTGCTCCCGTTGCCTGTTCTGTACCGCGAAGGACTATGATCTTTCGGGCTGTCCGGTCCACGTTTTGCACCAGAATGGATTTCCTTATCGTTGCAACCAAATTGTTTATACAAAAATGTCAGTTAGCTCTTGAAAAGTGGACCGTATGTCCTAAAAGCCGAGATCATTTGTGAGGTGGTGGACAACCAGCTTTTTTTCCTCTGTCCTGTTTAATCTGGGCATTCGTGCTCTTTTCACATTTTCTCCAAGGATTGTATCAGGCGTTTCCCTTTTGTCGTGCTTCTTTGGACAGTGGCTAATGCAGGCTAAGTTACAGATTTTGCTGAAAGTTCAGAAGTGGTTTCTCAAATGCAAGTACTCTGCTTGATAACGCTTTCACTCAGGAGTTCAGAGGTACAGTGTTCCTGTTGGAATTGAGTTAAATTGTGAATGCCTAACCTCTTTGGAAATTGCAACAGAGGGTATATTAATGAAAATACCCAGACTTCGAGTTTACAAACTGCTTTTGGAAGTGTTGCATCATGTGCACAATAGCTGAGATACTGAATAGGTTTTCCTTAGATTTTCCAAGCACATAAGCACCACCAAATGATACCTTCACATTGCTAGGTTACTTTTTTGATCTGATACAAAACTTGACCGACCTGAAATAATTACAAGCCTTCTTGAAGTTCTAAATACATGCTTCCATTAAAAATCTGCCACTGAATAGTCACACCTGTCAGCCTGCTTGAAGTTTTTAATTAATTTGTTCCTCAAGATTACCATATCTAAAAGAAATGGTAACAGCTGATCAAATTGCTTCGCATGCCAAGAGTGGCAGTGAGATAACACTAAGTGAAATCAAAATGATGCTTCGTGAGCATTGATGGGTTGACGAGAAAGATACGAGAGGCTGCTTGCCGGTCTGAGAGACCTAGAGACAGACAGAGGAATCGTCACTTCAGGGTGGACTTTCTTAATAGTGAATAGCTTAGCTCATATTGTCTGTGGTGTTTCCATTCTACATTAACAGCCCATTGTCACCTGAAGCTCTGCAAAGCAAATGTAGACCAAAATCAACATGACTTCTGTTGCTTCCGTGGAGGCTCATAGGTTCCCCTTTGACACAATACTAGATGTGTCATTTCTCTTCTATGTCACGGTTGTAGTGTGCCAGCACACAGCAGATGCAATTTCCCATCCACTTTTCTTCTGCCATGGGCAGTTGTGGGCTTCCTCTTTCAAATGCTGAAGTCATAGGATCATAGAATGCCAGGGACCTCAAGGATCACCTGGTCCAACCTTCTCAGAGGCCAAGAAAGAAGGTGGCCACCACTGCCCATCCTCTCACAACCCCAAAAGCCTCTACTTTTGTGAAAAACGCTAAACTGAAGTGAATGAAATGAGGTCAAACTGTGCCAAATGATTTATTTTTAACAGCAACGAGAAACTCCAGTGAAATCGTGCACACTCTACTGGTGCCTTTGCAATGGCAGCAGGGAACTGCGGAGTATATTTTCAAGACATAACCTTTTGATTCCTAAAAGATTGAGGATCTCCAGTGGTCTGTGTGGAAACTAGCGTTCTGGAAAGAGCAGAGGGCTCAGAACTCAGCTATTGACGCCTGATGGTTCGTTATCGCTGATAGCTTATCAGTCCTTTACGTAGGAGTTGCAAATCTGACTTTTGGTGCTCGCATTCACAAGAAAGCAAGTGCTCCTTGTCTCTGCGTAGGCTACAGAACACTTAGGGTGTTTCTCTGTGTGACATCCATAAAATGTGTTGGGGGGAATTATATACATGTGGCTGCAGTGAGCCGACCCACACAGAGGAGGAGAGGGGGAGAGAGAATATTTGTGCACCGGCGGCGTCTCCCTTTGTACGCTTGGGAAGGCGATAGCCAAGCAATTTGTCCGGATGAAGCGGCGAGCCATGGCAACGTGCCTGTCACTGATACCCTGCGGTATGAACATCAGAGCACCTCGTGGTGCTCATACGTGGAAAAGACCATTTTGCATGGTCTTTTCACGTGCTTCCTCTAGTATTACTGTTGTCTCCAAAATAAGAAACCTAGTGCTGGTAACACGATGCGTGGCCCTGGATGTCTTCTCTGCCCTGTCATCTAAGCCTGTCACAGGAGCTTATCCTTCCACAGTGCTTTAGGAAATTTTTCCTGGTACTTATTCAGCACTACTGCCAAAGGAGAGGATCCCCTTTTTCCTTCTTCCACCCCTCCCTGCCCCCTTTCCCTCTGCCTGCCTCTGCAGTTTTCTCTCCTACTTTGCTTCTGCCCAGCACTCATAAAATCCTTGAACTATCTGTTCTTCTCTTCTTACTTCCACTCACAGATCAAGTGGCATGATTGTACCATGTTTTTTTCTGAACTGTGGATTGTGTTGTTCTCCTGTCTCTGTTGTATCAGGAAACGTTAAGATTCTTCACAGCAGAGCTTCATAACAAATCTTGCTTTTTTTCTTGCTTCAAGCTCTCATACACTCTTTTTGCTTTCTGTTTCTCTCGGTGCATTACAGCTATGAATGAGCATCACTGCTGTAGAATTTGTAGAAATTTCTCTTTCTTTGCCACTGAAAGTAGCTAGAAGACATCCCTCTGATAGGCAAAAATGAAATTAAACTTCAGTTTGCAGCTGGCCATTATGTTGCAGCAACAGGATTACTGTCATCTGGCTGCAGCTGGTGTCATCTGGATGACTTCTGTGTAAAGATTTTAAATAAATATGACAGGAGCCCAATACCCTTCTGTCAGTTTTAATGTCATAGCAGCAAATGTTCAGAGCAAGTATACACAGGAGGTCTGTTTTCTCTCTGGGAATTGCAGGTGTGGTGGGTTGACCTTGGCTGAGCGCCAGGTACCCACCAAGTCACTCTATCACTACCCCCTACTTCCCTCAGCACGACAAGGTGGGAAGAGCCCGTGGGGTGCGATAAAGGCAGTTTAATAGGAAAAGACAAAAAGCAAGCTGCACGCAAAGGAAAGCAAGATCTTATTCCCTACTTCCCATCAGCAGGCAATGTCTGGCCTTTCCCGGGAAGCAGGGCTCTGGTACGCGTAGCGGTTGCTGGGAGGACAAGCGTCTTCACAAACAGATGACCCCAACCCCCTCCTCCTTTCTCTCCCTTTTATACTTGAGCTGACGTCACACAGTGTGGAATATCTCTTGGGTCAGTTTGGGTCAGCTGTCCTGACTGTGTCCCCTCCCAAGATCTTGCCCACTCCATCTCGCTGGGCGGGGGAGGTGTCGGAAAGCCAGCCTCGGTGCTGTGTGAGCGCTGCTCAGCAGCAGCCACAACACCAGCATCTTTTTTTCCTCCCAGTACAAAGCCCAGCACCATAAGAGCTGCTCTGGGGAACATGAACTCCAGCTCAGCCATAGCCAATACAGCAAGTTACTAATAGGAATGCCACACTGGTTAATAAAAAGTTTTGCCATAAATATAGAGGATGAAAATGAGAAATTTGTTTGGCCTTTTGGTTAATTAAGGATGTTCTCTTTACACCTGCTCTTTTTGCTGTCTCCATGATAAATGCAGAGTGAATGGGTAGGTACTTGACATGAAAAGAGCGTGCACGCTTGTTTGGTAGTCAAAAGCTTACACATACCTGTTTATAAAATGTGATCTTGGGAAATAAAGTGAAAGGAGGATTCTGAGTGAATCCAAGTAAATGTGTCGGGCATTAATTTGGCTTCTTGTGTTCTTACGTTGATTTCTTAAGCATAACTATCTGGTTGTGACCAAAAGACTGTAGCAATCCACGTAATCGGGCGTTTTTTTAGCTCCTATTAGAGACTAGGTACTCATGGGTGCACAGGGAGCAGCCTGAATTGGAAGTCCGGCCTCACCACTTGATTTGCACCTACTATGTGGTGTCTGATCTGGGAATCGCTTTGCGACTGAGGAGAAGTGACCACAGATAGACACCATTTCCCCAAACACATTATCGTTACATCTCGCTTGGTTGCTTTCCATTGACCTTCGCTATTTTATGGTCCAGAATTTTGTCTCCTCTGAATTAAAAAAAAAATCAAATAATATCTCTAATCTTCAGGCAAATGAAAGCTCGCACTCTTTTTTTCGGTGCTCAGGTTTTAAGGTTTATCTGTATTGTAAGTTATCAAAGCAGAAGTTAAAGCCTCTTGTGAACAGGTTAACCATTTGAATCCTTTCTTGGTGTTCTTTGACTTGGCAACCTCAGGCTGATACATCTTATCTTTTTTCTCCCAAAGTCTTTGATAAAAAAAGAAAAAAGTTAAGATCTAAAATGGCACAGTTCCTTTATAAAGTATTCTTTAAGACTTCTTGTTGCAGAGATTTTCAGCTGCCTTTAAGATCATGTGAATTCAGAAGAGTTCAGCTGAGTCAGGCACTGCATCATCTTATGCTCCAGCCTGCAGCAAAATTCAGTTGATACAAGTTCCAAATTCCTGCTCTTCTCTATTTCCATGTGAAGCAATTATGCTGGAAGTGACATGAATGCTTTCTCAGAAAAGCACCAGCTTTGGAGATACCTTATCCAAAGTCATCACTCCTTAGAAAATAAACAGTTTCATGGTTAACTTGCCCTTGTGCGCAGTTCGTGTGGTGTTATTAAAAATGACTGAAAAACCCTCTTGGTTCAGGAACTAGTCCCTTGGGGGTAAGAAGCTGTTAGAGGTAGCTAGAGGTGGGCAGGATCATTACCTTCCTTGTACTCTACGCCAAAAAGTGCCATTAAAAAATTTCCTCTGGTGCCTTCCCTGGCAGGTCTTGAGCTCCCTCTAACCACTTGTTTTTGTAATGAAAACTAGATGGAGATGTGCTGTATGCTGAATTTTTTATAAAACAAAGAGTCACCATTACACAGATGTTTCACTGTACGTCCCAGCAAATTGGGGTCTTAATGGTGGGAAGAGAAATAAGAAAATGTAATGGAACCCAGAGGTAACTAATGGAAGATACATTTTTGTCACAGAAATGTCTCATGTATGCAAAATATTTCTTCAAAATGTGGCAAGTTGTAAAGAATAAGCCGACAATCGTACCACGCTATGAAAAGTTGTGCAGTATAGGCTTTACAAATGTACACCCCTGGTTGTGGGTAAGACAGAAGGTGCACTTCTTGTGGCAGTTACTATTTCCACATTGTAGTTGTTTAAAAATCTGATGGGTGTGGCGTATGTTTTCATTAATTTTCACACTGACATAGTGGGACTCGATTCCTCTGTTGGACTACATACAGTAAAAATGACCTTCTGAATCAGGAGAGCTCTCTGCATTTGCACGTTAATACACTTTCTAGGAAAGATATATCCTGATTCATAAATAAAAAGCTATTAATTAAAATGTTTACGTGTCCAAATACACACAGGATGACAGAAATGGCTATTTGAAGCACACAGAGGAATCAAGGAATCTTTAGATAGGTTTTTTTTTCTAATCAAACCTAAATTGTTACTAATTGTAACTAATTGTCACTAATCTGAATGAAATTGTTAGGTAGGTACACATTATTTTTGAAATAAGTTCATTTTGCTTATGCCCCCTGTCCCTGATCTCAAAGGTGAGTAGGCTAATGATTTCTGAAGTAATGCTCATTACTATATTGTCACTTGTTACAAGATCCAGACAGTGGCCAGAGGTACTACCACTAGGCAGGTGTTTAGGAAAAAATACAGAAACATATCCTGAGACAGTAGTCTAGCCAGAACTGTGGTACTGTTGTGGTTTAGGGTCAGGGCAGCCCCAAAACCTACCAGACGCTCTCTGTGAACCCCCCTCCCTTCCCAAAGGGGAAGAGAAAAGGAATAAGGGAGAGAGACTTACTGATTAGAAAAGGAAACTAGAACAGCTGGAATGAAAATGGAAAATATACAAATATATATACCCAGCATCGAACCCAAACCCTCCTTGTGGCAATTATGTCACCGTCACCGCTGATGCTGTGGAGCAGGCACTGGGAAAGTCCCAGACAGGGCCCAGCAGCAGATGGGAAACATGTTCAGAAGCTGGATTCTGGTGCTGGATTCAGGAACACTCTGATCAGGATCGAAGGCAGAACGGACAGAGTCCTCCTTGGATTCCAGCCGTTGAAGGAACGAGGAAGAATCCGAGCAAGGGTCCCGAGCGAGACCCCCTGAGCCGACAGCAATCGAACCAGGGCCTCCAGCAGCCGAATATGGCATCTATGGGATGGAACACCCCGTTGGTCAGTTTAAGGGCACCCATCTGTCCGCTCCTCCTGCAGGTGCAGCCTTTACTTTCTGCACCCCCCAGTGTGATGCACAGGATCCAGCAGTGGCCTTGGTCTGCATTCCGGTCCCTGGTACTAACTCTAAACATGGAACATTATCCCTGCCAGAAGCAGCCACTGCCTGTGAAAACGTGCTGCTAATTTCAGTTCATTAAAGGAACTGAGCTGAAAAGTAAAATCACTGAACAGAATTGTTCTGTTCTAACTCAAACCAGGACTGCTACCAAGTAGTGGGTGAAGTAAAATGATAATTTTTAGTGTCTCTTTTCTTGCCTATTGTGCTCTGTATAGAAATGACCAGTACAAACTACCATTATACCACAAACGACCAGTATGAAGTACTACCAGTATTGCTACTGTTTAATAAATGTAAACTCAGCTGAGACTGTGCTTATTTTGTCCTCATTCCTCAGAGAGACCGATCTATTATTGAAGGAAAGCTGCGTGTGCATCACAAACAGAAAAAAATGTTACGTAGCCGCCTTCTGTGTGGTAGAAGGTAACGCTGCCAAGTGGTTAGCTGCCATCTTGCCAGTGCTATGATAAGGAAATGAACTGGTTTAGCCATTATTGAAGCAATTAAAAGCCATTCAAACAAATGGAGCACCAGGACCTGACAGATCTAACAGACTGAATTAGGAAATGAGCAGCCGTTTTTGTTAGATTAACAGAAAAATCACTAGCGATATTGACAGTCGGGAGTTTGAAGTTGCTTGAAGATTTCTACATCCCATTGAAACGAATGGGTGCTAGTATAGAACACAGCACGTTGATCTGTTGCCCTTTTGCATTATCTTGACTTTTATTGCCACTTTTAAAAGACATTTATTTCACAGTGAGTGAAAGCTTACCGTCTAAGAACTCCTCTTGAAATCCTTCAGACCGTAATGCGTTGAATCTCATCGCTATTGATTTCTTCGAGGTCATTTTCTGTGTATTTTCTTGGTACAAAGTTCCGGTCCTGTTGACAGTGGAAGTTTTGCAGATGATTGTAGTGATATCTGATGTTGGCCTTCTAGATGAAACCCTTAAAACAGATGTGGAAGGAGGAAACAGCCTGCTCTGATCGTATTCAGGTGACTGGATGTTCCTAGATGGAAAATGAAGATGCTACCCTTCCAACTGCCACGGCTCGGTAGCAGGCATCGTAACGGCAGTCAGTTTCTCTGTGGAGAAATTAAATTTCTCCAAGTTCATTTAAACAATACCTCCTTGTCTGAATCCCTTCTAGAGAACTTTGTTCCTTGTCTTTCGTTGCATTAAAAGCCTAGCTGGGTTAAGTTTATTAGAGGTTAGGGGCTTTCTTACAATGAAAATGAAGCTATTAAGTTGAAAACATTTTTTAATTCTGTCTTCTGTTGCTCTGCTATGAGCTCTAAATATAAGATTGCAGGTTTTCTGTGTTTTTCTGTGTCTGAATTAAGAGGAATTCCAGGTTCCATGATTTACTGGTCTCTTATTCCTATGACAAGATTTACACCTCTAGAAATGCCACTTGCCACTGGAGAATGGGGAGAATTGTGTCGGTAACTTTGTCAGGGTTTGAACTAAAGCAAGTTGCTGGCCAATGCAGCTCGCTCACACACTCTTCAGCATGGGATCTGATCCTAGCAGTGTCTTCATGACCTTCTACAGTGCCCTGTATTGTGCTCAGAGCTTTCCTAGAAATGGCCGGTTGAAATGGGCAAGAACTTCATCCCGATCTCTTCTGCTGTAGATGGAGCCACAAACAGCCAGAGAAGTGAAAAAATGCTGATTTTTCTCCAAAACAGAGAGCTTCACGTAACACGAAAGTGTGACTGTAGAATGGAAACCATGCAGAATTCGTGGTGTAAAACTGGGTTGACAGGACTCCTCGTGCTGTGGCTGTGGAAGACGGTGTAACATTTATCACAGAATCACAGAATCACAGAATGTTAGGGATTGGAAGGGACCTCAAAGGATCATCAAGTCCAATCCCCCTGCCAGAGCAGGAACCTAAATGACATCACACAGGAAGGCGTCCAGGGGGGTCTTGAATGTCTCCAGAGAAGGAGACTCCACAACCTCCCTGGGCAGCCTGTTCCAGTGCTCTGTCACCCTTACTGTAAAGAAGTTCCTTCTAAAGTTTAAGCGGAACCTCCTGTGTTCCAGCTTGCACCCATTACCCCTTGTCCTGTCATTGGGCATCACTGAGAAGAGCCTGGCTCCATCCTCGTGACATTCGCCCTTAACATATTTATAAACATTAATGAGGTCTCCCCTCAATCTCCTCTTCTCCAAGCTAAAGAGACCCAGCTCCCTCAGCCTTTCCTCAGAAGGGAGATGCTCCACTTGCACTTGCAAACGCATGTATGGACGTTTGTAGTGTGGTTTGGGGTCGTAAGAAACGATATTGCAATTGTTCAAAGCAGGAGGAGAGAGAAAGTTGCACGTCCTACTGAATGATTAATGGCTTGGGACATCAGGAAGCAAGATTCAGGTAAGAACTCTTTAACGGGAAGGGTTGGGAAATTGTCGGTATGGAAGTGTCTTGCTGTCGTGGGAACATGCAATGGGGCTCTATTTCAGCACTTCACTAATACGGAGAAGACTTGTTACTCTCTCCCCTTTGCACCACGGTCTTTGCTGGACAGTTTGCAATTAACAGCATTTAAGCGCCACTTAAATTGTACTCCGCTTCATTCCTTATTTTAGAGTTTCCTTTGAGTTGTGTCCCCATTTTAAGCACTGCTTGCTTTATGTCAGTTTTCATAGCTCTCGTTTTTCTGCCATTAAGCAGCTACAGGTATTAATAATATTAATAACATTAATACCTGTTATATTAATATTAATATATAATATATTACAAATATATTAATAGTATCAATACATGTAGTATTGTATTAATAATACTAATAATATTAGTAATATGCTATT
>VWZK01020550.1:1473-17705 GCA_013396935.1 Baryphthengus martii | reverse complement strand
AATAATATTAGTAATATTAATGCTATTATTATGCTGCCTGTGAGAAGTTTGTCACTGGTGTTTGCTAAGAGCTAATTTTGATACTGCAATAACAGTGTTGAACGCTAATAAATGAACCAGCAGTTGGAGAATTACAGACTATTTCTTAATTCTCTGAGGCTATAGAAAAGGTGAAATACTTAAATCTTCATTTTGTAATCAGAAGGCGGCATGAAAGAGAAATGTACTCTCTGATAGCAACATCACGTATGACAGTGTAGATGAGAGGTGGTGGCTATCTTTCTGACATACCTTTTTATGGCTAGCATGCTGCACTCAAAACAAAGATGAATGAGAGGCTGGTGGTATTATTCAGACCATATGCTGCAATACCTTGACGGGGGGAGAATGACGAATGTCACTTTGTTGGTATGAATTCTAAAGGCCAGTGACTGACCACCTCAATAATGATTAGGATCAGGACACCCGATTTGCTTGTATGTGAACAGCAAAATTAATAGTCACTAAGATTTCCTGACAGAGCGTTAAATTCTTCCTTCGAGCTTGCCTGAGTTTTTCCTGCATAGTCAGAGGAACGCTTTAGCAGAGTGGAAGCTATCTCATGGTGTGTACTGGGGCACAGACTAATACATGGGGACAAGAAAACTGTGCTCAAAAAGCAGTGCCTGTAGGTATGTGTAGGAATGTGTGTCTGTGTGTAGACGTGTACCGCATTTCATTAAGACTTGGTATCAAGGGGAAGTACCGCTTTTTACTTCTTGTAATATTTTCTGCAGCACCTGGATTTCTGAGGTTTTTCTCTAGTTACTGTACACAGTACTCAGAGGTTCAACAGTGCCATCCTGTGGGTGATCTTAAAGATTCGAAAGCTATGACAAATAAATAATCTCTACAGTTGAAATTATGACAGAATATCAGATACTGTATATCTTTGTGCAGTCAGCTAAAATACTTCCCTTTGGTAGTCAGTCAGACTAATTATTACTTTTCTGTCCAGAAAATTAAAACCTTCACTGTTATAACCAATGGGAAAGTATTTCAGGCAAGCACATGAGCAGTGTGCTTGTTAGTTTTGTGCTGTTGCTGAGAAATGTGGTTTTAATCATCTCAGTGTGGTTTTAATCATCTTGGAATTCATTTTCACAGACAATGCCAGTATCAAAGGCAACTGTGTAAATTGAAATAAACACCCCCATAAAGACGTATCTGGACATATTTAAAGAGGCATTAGACTGAAACTAAGACTAGTTAGCGTTTATATTTATCGTATTTCATAACCAGAAAATATGAATTCCCAAGCAGCTTTGAAGTTTAAGCTTGGATGGTTTGAACAACTGCCCAAAAATTCTTTTAATTCCAGAAAGAAGAGCAGGACTAAAGTCTGAAGTTTTGTTGACTGAAGATGAAACTCTGCCTAGAATATTTGGAGAACTTTCTGTTCACAGAGTATCATGCCAGGACAAGGTAGAAAATAGCAAAATTTGCTCTAATTAGGGAACAGTTGGGGGATTAGTGAGTAACTGCAGATCGTAAGGTTGCAGACGTGTTTTTCATTTTTCTTGCCTAAGCAACAGGTTAAGGAGAGGGAATGATGTTTATTTGGAAATGAATGAGGAGATAAAGGGCAAGCTGCCTAGTAGAAGGTTCTGCTCGGTTTTCAAATCCCTGCTGTTCCACGGAGGGGCAAGATGTATGCTCTCAGTGTTCTGCCTTTGCCTGGAAGTTCAGGGAGTCGGATGTAGCTCCAGGTTCTGCATAGGTGCCTCTTTGGTTCTCAGCCTGTCACAGGAATTTCTCCTTTGCTGTCCAAAGCTAGAGACCAATTACGAGTCGCAATACGTGGCACTGGATGATTTGATGAAAGGAAGGAAACACCAAATTACAAACTCCATTACTACTCTTTAGTATGACAGAATGTTAGGGGTTAGAAGGAACCTCTGGAGATCATCTAGTCCAACCCCTCTGCCAAAGCAGGATCACCCAGGGCAGGCCACACAGATCCAGGCAGGTTTTGAAAGTCTCCAGAGAAGCAGACTCCACCACCTCCCTGGGCAACCCTTTCCAGGCTCCATCACTCTCACAGGAAAGAAGTTTCTCCTTATGTTGAGGTGGAACCTCCTGTGTTCCAGCTTGTACCTGTTATTCCTTGTCCTATCACTGGGCACCACAGAAAACAGCCCGGCCCCTTCCACTTGACCCCCACTTCTCAGATATTTCTAGACATGAATAAGATCCCCTCTCATCCTCCTCTTCTCCAGACTAAACAGTCCCAGTTCTCTCAACCTTTCCTCATAGGAGAGATGTTCAGGTCCATCATCCTTGTAGCTTCTGTTGAACTCTCTCCAGTAGATTCCTGTCTCTCTTGAACTGGGGAGCCCAAAACTGGATCCAGTATTCCAGTTGTGGTCTCACCAGGGCAGAGTAGAGGGGGAGGAGAACCTCCCTCAACCTGTTGGACACAGTTTTCTTAATGCCCCCCAGGAGCCCCTTGGTCCTCTTGGCCACAAGGGCCCATTGCTGTCCCACGGAGAACTTATTGTCCATTAGGATTCCAAGGTCTTTCTCCATGGAGCTGCTTTCCAGCAGGATGACCCCTAATCTGGTAGTTAAAAATGATGACACGATTTGTGTTTCCTAAGTCTTTAAAAAACCAAGTTGTGCTAGTATTTATCTATTTATTTCATATGGCTGTTTGCCCGGCCCACCTAAACAGCAACAGGTGGTTGTCGGTGTTAGTGACTTTTCGTTAATTCCCATGAAAAGACAAATATGAATCATTCACATTCAGATTAGTTTAATGTAGTTTTAATGCGTTTGACTTTTTTTAACCTATTTTGACAAAAAAAATATTCTAGCCTAACAAAAGCCTTGCATCTGTGTAGCTCTGTCCTTTTAAAAACAGACCAGCCTGTTTTAAATGTTGGCAAAATGGGAATCTTGAGGCTGTGCTTGTACCCTGATTTGTACTATAGAGCTGAATTTTGGATGAATCAGTTGTATCAGGAAGATGATCTCTTTTGGTACTTAATTGAAGGCAAAAACCGAAATTCACCCTCTGCACAGAAGAGATTTCTTTGTAGTCGTGGTCAGTTTAAGGATCACTTGAGCTCTTGGAGCATTAGCATTCATACAGCTTTCACACATTTGGATCCGAACGGCTGTGAATTAGTTTGCACCGTATAAATGTGTAATTCTGGTCTGGAATCTCACGAAACTCTTGATCTTGATGTTGCCTTGTTTTCAGGAGGGTCTCTATTTAATTCTATGATATTTTAAATGCGCCTGCTATTATTACTTTTAAGTGTTTATCTTCTGCTTCCAAGTGTCACTTCTACTATAAAGAAGGTAAATGGGAACGGCGTTCTCCACTCTTTGTAGACTGTATAAAAATAGTTATTAGCTCTTTCCTCGTATGGAAGGTTCTCAATGCTCTCTCAGCTCTTTTTTCCATCTTTATTTCTTTAGTTATAGTGTTTCTGGACCAAATACAGTATTTAAAATGAGGTACTGCCTTTGCTGTATTTGTTTTGACATTTTGTTACACAACACACCTGGCTGCACGAAGACCCATTTCCCATTTCAGGAGCTTTTGGAGTTCCTGTGGAAAGGAGCGATGCGTACGCACGGTTCTCTTTCCTGGTTCGTCAAATCTAAACGCGAGCCTTTGTTTGGCATCCCATTCGGATCCCATCCCACCACGTAATGGTGCGGCAGACAGTTCGGACGCTGCAAACAGGAGGGTGCAGGCACTCGTCCCCTGCGTGGCCATGGGAACGTGCTGTGCTCTTCCCTGCATTTGAGATCACTTTTAAACAGTTGTAAATCTACGTGATCTATATCCGTATACGTGCGTAGCCTCTGCACCTCTGTGTGCACATACACTGCTTAGATACATAGCTGGAGTTAATCGCTATAATATTGCCTGTTAACTGAGCAGAACTAATTTATTCAGCCTCTCTATTTTAAATAGCGTTGGAGAAATACTTACCTGCCCTATATATGTCCTGTGGCCTGTAGGAGATTTCGCCGTAATTCCAATGTCACTGTGTTTGTCTTCGCAGTGTATCTGGCAGAGCTAAGTTCAACCAATCTCTAAGGTGAAAGCGTAAGATTTTAATATTATTAGTGCCCCATTTCAGCTATTTAATAATATTTTCAAGTGTTTAATCTTCTTTGTGATTTGTTTGCAATGTCAGGTAAAGATCTCATTTAAGCTAAGTATTATGAAATAATAGAAATCTTTATTTTATTTGAATACAGTCAGGATAAAGGAATCCAGTAGAGAGTCTGGTGTTAAAACAGGTGCACTTCTTAGCAGCATCGCACACGTAAAATCAGGGTAAGTTCTTTGAACATTCAGATCTTAACAGATGTGTTCTCTTTCTCCATATGTTATAATAAAATAAGAATTTTCTCTGAAAGTATTGACATGCACTAAGGCAGTCTTGGCAAACATGCCCTTGTATTCCTTGCACAACATCAGCTGTGGCTATTATTTCACTTTAAATGTGTGCATTAAATAGCTGTAGTGCGCATCTATGTATAAAAAAATCAGGTTTTGTCAGAAAGTACTATATTTTTTTTTTTGCTTTCTTGTTTGCTGACGCCTAGACAAAGGAATGCTGCATCTTCAAAACAACATCTGTCAGACTGATTTTCATCAGATTAAGTACATCCTCAGAGCAACCATCACAGCTTACAAAATACTGGAAATGCAGGTTGGGCTTTGCATGAAACACCAATAGAATTTAAAGCACAAAGGAAGTGTCTTACAAATGCAGCGACGGTAGTGTGCATATTCGCCATTCTTGTTTCTATTTTCAGTAGGTTCTTGGGAAAGATAACGAGTGATATTGCAACTCTGGAACGTCAGTAGATGTCCCAGAGTGCAATTATGGAGCTACGGTCCTAGCAGCTAATCTGGGCCTGCAAAAATCAATGGCTTGAGAATTTGGCAGTAGAGAATGAATTTATTGCAAAAAAAAAAGTTCATCTGTGGAAAGATTTTTCTCATTAAGAATGGAATTAAAGCGTGAATCAGTGACTGATTATCCAGGCCTTTGTCTGATCATTGAATTCTTCATTAGTATAGATGTGTAATTATGTATGCTCTGGCCTGATTCTGGTTCTATAGATCATCAAGAATAACTCATAATATTAAATTTTAAAAGATCTTTTCTGGGGCAGCGTAATCTGGTAAAAATGAGGGGAAATCCAGTGTCTTTAACATAGAATATAAATACAGACGTACTCAATTATCCGTGTTTCTGGCCAGCTTTCTGTCTTTTTACCTGCTAGGGAATAATTCATGAAAAAGAGCTTCCTAATAGGCTGCCATGTACTCCCTGAGAGTGAAGCATTTTGCCTTAGTAATTTTGGTTGAGTAGAGGGGTGAAACCTCATTACAGTGCGTGCCCGCCGCTGGCTGTGGGAACTCACATCAGCCAGAAGTGAATGATGGGATTTTTGTGGCTGAAGGGTAGAGGCACTTGAGGTGGATGTCGGGTCATCATTCCTATTAGGTTTTCCAGTTACGAGTTGGCAATCTAGTATAAAGCAAGAAGAGTCCGGTCAGAAATCCATGGAGAGAACATACAAGGGTGCAGGCCAAGGTTGGTGTTGCAGCTGCATCTGGCTGTAGGCCCTTTTTCACGGTGAGGGTGACAGAGCACTGGAACAGGCTGCCCAGGGAGGTTATCGAGTCTCTTTCTCCGGAGACATTCAAAACCCACCTGGACATGTTCCTGCTCTGGAAGGGGGGTTGGACTCGATGATCTTCCGAGGTCCCTTCCAGCCCCTAACATTCTGTGATTCTGTGAAGAATGTAAGAAAAAAATTCATCTGGTTTGCATTTCTCATTATCCAATATTGTTAATAATGCAGTGTCAAAAAAAATAACTGCCTCTCTGAGTGTGACTAAAGCCAGGTTCCATACATAGCTGAAGAATAACTTGCCACACATTTTTTTTCCATTTACTGTTCATTTCCTAATATCGTGTCTTAGTGTTAGTTTATGAATTGTACCCTGAGCCACTGTAGTACATCTGCGTTTTCTCGGTCAGAGTTACTACTTCGAGTTTATTGCTCAGCACCCAGGAAATCTCATGCAGACTGCAACATAGTAATTGGCTTAGTACAATTAGGATAAAATGAAAGTGTTTTGCTATTTATCTTTGCTTGTTATTAGTTTATACTAACAGAAAATTAGATTGAAGAAGTCTAATGCAGCTATCAAAATACTCTTTCTTATTGCAGGAAATATTGCTGGTACTCTGGTGCAGAACATCCTTCCTTTCTCCCTTTTTATAATCCTGTCTTTCTCTTTCTGACTTTTTAAAAGTTTCTAGAAGGATTGATGAGTCTTTCTAAATAACTAGGTTGTTCAGGGACTGTGTAGCAATACCGTGACTTAAACAGGCCTCGGGCAGCATTTATTAGACCATTATATCAAGGTCTGATACTGTGCTTCGTGTTACCTTAACTTCACATGACATCATATCAGTAAATCTTTCCAATCTGTGTAGTTGCAAAGTGCATCGTAATAATCACTATCTTTCCACTAATAAATTGTTTGATCTGTGTTTGCTTTGTGTTGTTCCAACCTCATCAGCTGTAATATCACAGGGTAGGGACCTCCTCATGGGCCAAGTTAATGAACCACCTGCTCTGAGTCCTCGGTTATGGACATGCTCAGAGGGAGGCACATTTTTTACCTCTGCACTCCCCTTCTCAATGCCTCAGGTTTACGTGGTTTCCTTACAGAAGTATTCCCTCTATTGGGGAGATCTGCTGGAGCTCCTGGTCTTGATCCTTCTGCAGACTCTGGACAGATGTACGATTTTACTGTGCCCAGGAGACCACTGAAGTTGCTGACTATTTATAATTCAGATGCCGTGGCAATACCAGCTGGTAGGCAGGCTGAGTTGTTAGGTCTGGCTGCACTTTGGCCTCTGTGTCAAGGTGTTCAGTTCAGGAAATCGGTGGCCCCAGGGAAACTGATTGCTCATGCTGACCAAGCTTCAGATTCCAGTTCTACCTGTGGAGTGTCTGTTCCTATTGGCATGGGTGGAGGTCTGCAAATGAAAGAGCAGGGCAGACTTTGCTTTATGATTTTTAACATGTGTTTTATTTCAGACACAATCCTCCTATTTAATAGAATAGGTAAATGTCTACTTGAAAATCTACGATTTAAAGTACTGGATGCTGTTTTTTTCTGAGACTGAGAATCTTAATCCATTTGATTGACAGATAAAGACTTGAATACTATATTATTCTCCATCACAGCAGTAAGTTTAGTCCAGCTACAGCTTTCATTGTTGCAGTACAAATATCCTAAGCCTAAAGTACCACTGAGAGTTTCTATATGTATAGAATGCGAGGATGAAGACAGCAATACAAACAAACAAAGACTCTCAGCTTAAAGTAAGGCACAGAGTATTGTTGGACTAGCCTTCTACTGCTGGCACAATTAATGTGGATTCACAGCAGCCAAAACCTACAGGTCTGTTCTTGGCTGCGGTAAGTACCAGTAAGACAACAAACATTTGAAGAGGAAATTTGTCTTGTCTATTTGAAACATTCATTAGTTGTCAAAAATGCCACTTTTTTTTGGCATTACATATATGATGTACTTTTTTTTAACCTTCTAACTGATTTGTACAAATAATCCCTCTTGGTTTTTTTCAGCCCGCCTAAACCAACGGTGTTCATCTCTGGTGTCATTGCTAGGGTAAGATGATCATTACATTTCTTTCAGTCATAGAAAAAATATTGTAGGCTTTTCAGAATGATCGCCGATCAGAGCAAAATGAATCTTTCTCGTTCCCCTGTCTCTTTTATGAGAAGAGGCTTTATGCTTTGTTATATTTCTGTAAGCTGCTTTGAGCATTTTTTCTTGATTTTTTGTGAAATTGAAATTATTTATTGAAATGGCTTCCACTGTTTTACTTCGAATTTTAGCATTTTATGTTTATTGGATCTGCTTTTCATATCTAAGCTAGATATTACTGCATTCATCCCTTTCCTTTGAAAGAAGTTGCATGTTAAGCTTGCTGCTATAGCTTGATCTGTGATGAGGAGCGACACTCCTGCCTGTAAGGATATGTGCTTGAAGATCCTGTTTCCGCTGCCGTATGTTCTTTGAGGTACTTGAGATTCAAGGCGTTATTCCCTGGATTTTGGCAGCAGGCAGGACCTGGAAATCCAGAAGTTGCATCATTAGTATTAACTAGCCATTAATCCTAGTGGTCAGTAAGTCACGTCCTGTGCGTTGTGATAGAGGTTTTTATCATGGCAGTGCGGGATGGGTGCCTTTGTCACGGTGGCTCTGTGTCACTGGGCTGTGTCATGTGATTTACTGGAAGGTGCTGTGGCTGTGTCTGATCACATAGGTGCAAAGAGCAAGCAGATGCCCTTTTCCCCAGCCCATGAGAATCACAGAATGCCAGGTTGGAAGGGACCTCAAGGATCATCTGGTCCAGCCTTTTAAGTAGAAAGTTTAAATGAGATGGTCTAGCACCCTGTCAAGTTGTGTTTTAAAACTGCCCAGTGTAGGGGAGTCCACCACTTCCCCTGGGAGCTTATTCCAGTGTTTCATTGTTCTCATTGTAAAGAACTTTCTTCTGGAATCCAACCAGAATCTCCCCTGGAGCAACTTGCAACCATCCCCCTTGTTTTCTCCATGTGACCCCTTGCAAAAAGGGAGTCTCCTTCCTGTTGGTAGCCACCCTTCAAGTATTGATAACACGGTATAGGTCTCCCCTGCACCTTCTCTTCTCAGCCTGTCTTCATATGGCAGGTCTACCAGTCCCCTGATCATCCTCATGGTTCTTCTCTGGACCCTCTCCAGCCTGGCTGCATCTTTTTTGTATAGTGGAGACCAAAACTGAACGCAGTACTAGAGGTGTGGCCTGACCAGCGCTGAGTAGAGCAGTACCATGACTTCCTTGTCCCTGCTGGTGATGCCCCTATTGATGCCACGGAGCATTCTGCTGGCCTTCCTTGCCGCTGCTGTGCACTGCTCACTCATGTTGAGCCTGCTGTCCACCAAGACCCCCAGGTCCCTTTCCACAGGGCTGCTCTCCAGCCAGGTGGATCCCAGTCTGAGCTGCATTCCTGGGTTATGCGTTCCCAGCTGCAAGACCCTACGCTTATCCCCATTGAACTTCGTAAGGTTCTTGCTAGCCCACTCCTCCAGCCTGTCCAGATCTTCCTGGATGGTGGCTCTCCCTTCTGGAGTGTCAACTACCTTACTTATTTTTGTGTCGTCAGCAAACTTCATCAGGGTGCCCTTAATCCCAGCATCCAAGTCACTTATGAAAATGTTAAAAAGCACTGGGCTCAACACTGGGGGACCCTGCTGGTCACCGGTTGCCATTTTGAAAATGAGCCATTTATTAACACCTTCTGAGTACAACCCATCAGCCAGTTCCTCACCCACCACAGAGACCACCTGTCAAGGTCATAACATGTCAGTTTTTCAAGGAGGAGGCTGTGGGGGACCATGTCGAAAGCCTTGGAGAAGTCCAGGTACACTATGTCCACCGCACGCCCTGCATCAACCAGTCGGGTCACCTTGTCATAGAAGGCGATCAGGTTTGTTAAGCGTGATCTGTCCCTGGTAAACCCCTGCTGGCTTTTCCCAGTCACAGGCTCCAGTTTGCTTATAAGAGTTCCCAGGAGGATCGAAATGGAGTCAGATGTGAAACAGACCATCTAAGACCTCAGCTTTGTACAGAATACGTCTGTGTAAGATTGTTGCCCCGTGAGCCAATGGAACGCAGGGAATTTCTGGCTTCTGATACGTTTGTCCCAGTTTCTGAAGAGGGAAGTTGTGATGCTGTTCTCCTCCCTCTCCCACTGAGCGCCGGTAGTAGGTTTTTTTCCCCGTTGTTTTTTGAAAACCTCATGGGACTGACCCTAGAAATGACAGTTGTAAACAGGCGGCACAAGGGTTACACCTGAACTCGCGCCTGCCCAACAGCAGCACGTGGGAGCTAACAGGAGCAGACCCGATTAAAAAAGCACATGAAACTGAAATGCCAACCCTTGCCTAAGATTTGCCTCAAAAGCAGTTTTAGATCCTGCCTTCCCTACAGAGCCGGCATTCATTCCTACAGAAGGTTTTCTTGCGCAGGCAGTTTTCCACGCTGCCTTACCTTATTTGTAAAACAGTCTCCTCTTCCCTGGTCACTTTGTGAAAACCAAACAGGTCAGGGAAATCTGACCATACAGAGCCAGTGAAAGTGATATCGCACGAGGAGCTGTTCAGCTCAGAAGATAGGAATAGGGTGGGTTGTTTCCCCACCCCACCCCCACCCCCTGTCATGGATCACTTTAAGATATGGTCTTCGTGGATTGTTTGTGTAATTGGAACGAGTGAAACTTCCACAAGAGAAATTTTGAAGTTGGCTAAAAGAATGGCAAGATGTCATACGTGCAGGGGCACTTGAATAACACACAATACTGTTCTCCATCTGCTTTTCACATTTTGAAAAAACTTCACATCCACTTGAACTGGAGAGTATGCTTTTAAGATTTCTTAAATTTTTCCTCATGTCTTCTTTGAACAGGGCGATAAGGACTTCCCTCCAGCTGCGGCTCAGGTGGCTCACCAGAAACCACATCCTTCTGTGGAAAAGCTCCCTCACCCGCAGCATGTCAAGCAGCACATCCATCAGCCTCGCAAGTGAGCTCTCCATCAAAATCTCAGTGAAACTGCTGTCGGCGAATCAGTTTTTGAGAGGAAGCTAAAACCCTTTGCGATTCAAATCAGTAAAATTGATCTCTAAAATAATATATGCTCTTTCTTTAACTTTCATTCTTAAGAGTTAATAGGTATGAAGACATTATTTGGTTTTTATCCCAGATGAAAAATTCTCTATTAAGCGTTTGCTGATCAGGGATGGGGTTTTTATAAGATTTTCTCGTTGCCAAGATAAAACTTCAGTACGAATAATATGATTAATGAGCTTAAAACTTGTACTTTTAGTTGTAGCACCGCAATAGCAAATAGTTAATGTAGGTTTTATGCTAAGCTGGTAAGGAAGAAATAGCCCTTTTATACCAATACCTTTATGATCCAGAGGGAATTCATTGTGCGTCTTGAGACAGAAATTGGTGGTTGTCTTGATTCCATAGAACCCTTGCAAGTCTTCGGGATCCTACAGTGTTACACCCCAGTCACTGTGCCTTCTGATTTCAACTATAAAAGGGCCGCAAAAGATTCTCAAGTGGCCAGAAATCCATCTGAATCTTCTTTACACCCCTTTGCACTAAGATGGTCTTGCTGAGATTCTTCCATCTAGGGGTCTGTGGTTATGGAGAGGGGAGAGAAATCAGAGTTACAAGAACACCGCTGCAGTAGGCAACTGATTTGTCATCTCATGGATCTCACTAGGGACTGTATTTTTGTGAGCTGATGAGTTGATAACTTCAATAAGAAGATGGAGGATCTCAGGACCATCCAGAAGTGAACCTAAACTGGCAAAGAATCTGTTTTCTTTTTGAACTTACAGTTTGAGATCCCTGTTTGAAGTTAAGAGATACCATTAGGAAGTGTGTTTAACTTGATGACCCCACCTCCGTTGTGCATCATATTTTTTCCAAGTCGCCTTGTTGTGAATAAGGACAGTAGTGATATGAGGGAATAAAAGAGTTACTTTTCATATAGAGCAATCAGATTAGCTTTGGCCACATAATTAAATCTTCTGATTGCACAATTCAGAGTTGTTCAGCTCTAGCATTTGCATTCTGCAGCTCATCTCTGAAAGACCCAGGAAAATATTTTTTTAAACATTTCACCTACCCTTAAAGTGTACTTCTGTTTTTAACTGACTATAAACAGAGTACAGCCTTTAATACCCTCTAGGTTTATAAAACTTGTAATAATGTCCAAAAAGTGGATACTGGAGCTAGTGCTGCATTCACCTGGCAAGTCAGTGAAAGTTTGGGGTCACTTGGGACTTCACTAGTTCATTTATGTTTAAAATCAAATAGCATTAAAAAAAAACCACAACAGTGGTGAACATTTAAAAAATATTCTTCTAAAAATAATAATTCTGTAGATTAACTAATTATTCCCAAGTAGCTGATTTAAAACAACAACAAAATCAGTGTGAAATCCCATTTCCCAAGTGGAATAACTCATTTCCCGTGAGGCAGAGGGACCAGGCATTTCCATCTTTCACAGGCTTGAAACAGAAATGATGTTTTGCAAAGGATATGCATGGATGTGTTTATTCTACACCCAAGGAAGGATGTACAGTCTGCACACGCAGTCCTTATTTTCAATTTAATGAGATAACCATACTTGCCTTAAGGAATGAGCATTGTTTATAAGAATTATTGTGTATTAGAATATGTATCATTTTAAAAATACGCTTTCTGTTTCTGATGGCGGTGTGTCTGAGGCCTTGTTCATAGCCACTCATGAGTGTACAAGGGATTCACGCATGAGTAACTCATAAGGGCCGTTGTTGAGCCTCGTGGAGTTATCTGCGTGAGGGATAGTTGGAGTCAGGACAGAACGTGGCAGCACCTCACTGGTGGTGCAGCCGGTAGCTGTCAGTGTGCTGCGTCAGCCCGGAGCAGACCGTTGCGGTGGCTCGGTTCTGGTAGCTGCTGGCTCACAAGTGAGCTGATGGGATTCAGCTCTCCTAGTCTCGTGCCTACGTTTCAAGTAGTGCCTAGACTCAGCTGGAATCAGTGGAAATGTGGTGAAGACAGTCAGTAGAGTTTCAATAGGCCACCTTTGACCAAACGGAAGCGTCGTTCAGGGTGAGCTAGTTTGCTCTCAGCTCCACTGGCTTCAGCAGGAAACTAAAGCTGCCTCAGTGCAGAAGCACAGGATTCGGTGGGGCTGGGTACTGCTGCTCTGTGTCTAGTAACAGCTGGTAGCAAGGCTTCTGAAAGCACCACCACATTTCCATTCTGATACTAAAAGCTAGGAACGCAGATGCTTTTGAATTACGAACTCCTGCTTGGTTGTTAATACGACATATACATCATAGGCAGACAATAGTTGCATTTTGTCTTTGATTACATAGATGGATACGTAAGTTTGTACAATGGAGCACGACTCTCAAGATAGTTTTAGTTTTAGTGGCTTTTCAAGTGCAGGAATTTCCCATATGGATAGAAAATGCCTCTGTCTGAAAGCACATGATGTATTGTTGGGAGATCTGTGCTTATACGCATAGTTGGCCTTACCGAAGAATTACCTTGCGCAAAATAATAATAACCGGTGATATGAATGGCCTGCTGATCCGTTTAAAATATGTTACAATACCATTACAGGCACAGGAGATACTTGGATTTCACCTTGAAATGATTGCAAAATCAATTTCCTGTAGTTGTCAATGTAGCAGTAATGCAACAATAAAGCACGAAAGTGGTGTACGGGGCTCTTTTCTTTTAAGCACTACGTAAATCGGCAGGGTGTGGTTTATTGGGGTTTATGGGATTTTGTTGCAATGCTGCAAAACTAACCAACATTTTACAGATAATAAAATGTATTAGGAAGTTTTATGGCACGGTGGATGGGCTGTTTTGGATAGTCCAGGTCTCATTTAAAAGAAAAGCTAGATGCTACAGCTAGAATGGGAGTTGCCGGGTTTTCCGCTGTGAAATGGGAGACCCTCACTCGATCTTGGCGAAGCTATATGATCTAAGCCTGGTAATAAATCAGTATAGCGAGGGAAATGAAATGTAACATTTGCCATTGCTTTTCAAGTTCTAGTCTTCTTTCAGAAAGCTAAAGTATCATAATCAGAAGAGGGGGCAAGCTTCTCATAAAACTACAGTTAAGACTGCATAGTGCACGCTGTAACCCAAGTGAGTCGTAAAAGAGTTTGGAGAAATGGCCACAGTGTTTGTGGAATCTTTCTGGTACTTCGGGCGTCCTGTATTTTCGTACGTGCGGTGTGTACGTAACACACCAAATATATGCGATGCAGTGCAGGTAAGAGAGGTTTACTGCCCTCGGAGCGTTGCAATGGTACGTCCTTACACTGCGCTCTCGAGATGATGTGCTACATTATTCAAAAAAAATCTTTCATTAAAATTTGGGGAAAATACATGTGCATGAGGGCTGCCATACTGTTGATTGAGTTGTCTGTAATTCTTCCAAGTGCCGTGGCCCTGCTGTCAGCAGTGGTGCAAATGCTCTTAGTAATTAGAAATTGTTTGCTTCTGTTTTCAGCAGTCTGGTTTACCCGCTTGTCATTGGATGCCTTGAAACTCGAGTTTTGTACTTTTATCTGTGGTGGGATGATTATCGCACGCTCCTGTTTACTGAAAATACTTAAACCAATCTCTCTGTTTCATGCCCAAGTGAAGGGGGTAACCTGAACATATGGTTTTGTTCCTTTGTTTTGAATGCTCACCATCTTCAGGGAGGAAGGCGGTGTGGGGTTTATAAACCACTTCTCATGCCCCCTTTCAGGTACCGGGTATAACAAGTTGAAAATGAGATTTTAGTCCAGGCCAATGCCTTCAGCTATAGAATTAAGGTATGTTAATTGCATTTTAGAAAACGTGGCGGTGCCGGTAAGGGTACACCTTCCACCTTTACAGCAAGAAGAGATGTTGCTGGGCAGCTGCTGCAATGATGCAAAGATTTAGGAAGACAAATCTGTGTTTTAGTTGAATTCTTTTTCACGCAAACCTCCTCTCTCACAAGATAAAGACACTTCAGTATTACTGATTACAGCTAACATTAGCTGCTCTGTCAGTAAAAAGGAAAGGCAGATAATAGTGGCTGGAGCAGCTTTGATGAGAAGAAACTCCGAGTCAAGTGTACAGCGGTAAATCATCCAGTTTCTTCAGCAGATGGGTAAAATAAATCTGCCTTGTACCTGTAGCTTTGGTAAGTGCTGTGCATGATTGCATTACGTAAAATCAGTAAAGATAATTGCTAAGTACGTGGTTTGCTTTCCTAAAGAATTCTTTTTTTTTTTTTTTTTTCCTCAAAATTTCTCTGTGGCATCCCTGGTGTGCACATTTTCTTCTTAGGAAGGCAGAAGTTTGTATTTTGCTTTTCACGGTCTTCTTGGGTCTCTTTCAAGGATGTGTGTGTATTGGTTTTCCTCATCCTTTATCAGAGAAGAGACTGCATCTAGTGTATAGTATTTTTTCAGTCTTTTCATCAAGCGGTAGCAGTAGGATTTAGATAGGAAGTCTGAGAGATAGAACGAATTGTATTTGCCAAAGCACTCCGTGAACAAAGAAGTCACTTCTGTTGCAGAGACTGGTTCCCTTCCCTTCAGCATGCTGATCAGAGGCAAGGGAAAGAATACAATGCCCTTTTCAGGGAATATAATGTATTACTGCTTGGAGCTGACAGGCATGCATGGATGCTGAGGATTTTCTGCAAAAAAAAACAACCCTCCCAACACTTCCAGGAACGAAACTGAAATAGCATGTACCAAAGCCACTGCAAGCATCGATCTTGCAAGTGACCTTGAAAGCTGTGGAATGAAATCTCTGCTGCCCGGCTTGTGTTGGAGAGGTTCTTGAAAAACTTTAGCGACTGGTATTCTCTAGGTCACTTGCAGCATTAGAAGAAGAAAAGCCTTTGTAATCCACAGCGCTTTTAGGGATTATAAAAATTGTTTAGCAGTCAACGAGGTGCGAGTTTTCTGTAGCTGACAGTAAAGGCACGTGTGTTCCCTGCCATATTCTCATGTCGTTGTGCCTAAGGCTGGTTCAGCAAGAAAAAAAAAAAAAAAGGTTTTTATCCTTTCTGGCTGATAAACAAGTGGCAGGTTATGACGGTGGGTGAACTGTTACAGGTGGGTTTTGGTGGGCTGTCTCAGGTGTCAATGGATGTCTGAGAATGATGTTAAGAAAGATGGTGACATCGGTTTCCGAGATCCGGAGGAGCAAGTGCACTGCAGAGCACAGCAGCTGACCTGGCTTCCCTCTTGAACCACAAGCGTCTCTGGAAATAGAGAGCAGCAGATTCAGTTGTAATGAAAGGCCAAAGTTAGTTACCAACCTGAATTGCTCTCGACCGCTGTCCGGTTATGTTTCAGAGGTGACTGAAACCACAGCCTTTCAGAGTAAAATCGCAGCGACGTGCCAGTTTGGGGGGCCGAAGAAAAAGGGGCATCGCTTTTCTGCTTGTTCTACACTTCCTTGTGACCCTACTGTATTTATCTGCCTCGGGAAGCTCTGCGGGCAGCCCGGGCGGAGCGGGGTCCCGCTCGGTGGCTGCGCCGCGGGCCCGGGGC
>VWZK01020549.1:0-10855 GCA_013396935.1 Baryphthengus martii | reverse complement strand
TTCAGTTTTGGGCCCTTCACTACAAGAAGAACACTGAGCTGCTGAAGCATGTCCTCCAAAGAAGGGCAACAAAGTGGTAGAGAGTCTAGAGTACAAGTCTTATGACAAGTGTCTGAGGAAACTGGGGTCATTTAGCCTGGGAAAAAGGAGTCTCAGGGAGACTTATCACTCTCTACAACTACCTGAAAGGAGATTGTAGCGAGGTTGGTCTCTTCTCCCAAGTAGCAAGTGGTAGTAGAATGAGACGAAATGGCCTCACATTACAGCAGGGAAGGTTTAGGTTGGGTATTAGGAAAATTTTTTTTTCCACTGAAAGGCTTGTCAAGTCCTGGAACAGACTGCCCAGGGAAGTGGTGGAGTCCTCATCCCTGGATGCATTTAAAAGATGTATAGACATGGTGCTTGGAACATGGTTTAGTAGTGGACTTGGCTGTATGGAGTTGACAGTTGGACCTTATGATCTTAAAGATCCTTTCCAGCCTAAATGATTTTGTGATTCTGTGTGTTGGAACAGCAGTTTTATTTTTCAATTATGCAGTGATTACAACATCCTTTTGTTTTTTTTCTCTGTATCATACTTTATGGAAAAGCATGGTAATCTATTAAAGCATGCAGATTTGGACTCTCACCTCTAGTTGAATATAGTTCATACACTTATGATAACTAAATACCAGCAATTAGTTCAGAGATCATTGGTGGATTAACAGCTCACAGCAGGTCTAATCCAGGTATTGCAGCTTAATGAGCTTTTACTGCCTCTCGCTCATTCACATGCAGGAGTTCGAAACTCAGTGGAGCCAAGAGGAAGCTCGTATGAAGTATATTTACAAAGTGAATTTAGTCAGCAAAGCTTGTGCTGGATTATGAATATGGTGTCCTGGAGCAAGAATTAAAAACCCGCTATGTGGAAATTTATTAAACTATCAAAGCTATTTCTGCTTTGAAGATACAAACTTGAAAGAAACTTTAACTGGAGTGTGCTATCCAGCTGTAGGGAAATTATATTATTATCACTGAAATAGTTCTCTCCTGAAGAAATCAAATGAATCCAGGTGTGTTAATGACATGAACAAGCTGTTCCTTTCCAGAGATTTAGAACCAAAGAAGCATTATAATCTCAAATTGTGAATACCAGTGACAAGTGGCAGCCCTAAAGAGACTGGTACTGGGACCAGTGTTATTGAACATCTTTGTTGATGATATGGGCAGTGGGTTAAGTGCGCCCTCAGCAAGTTTGCCAGTGACACCACGCTGTGTGGTGCAGTCGAGATGCTGGAGGGGAGAGACACCATCCAGAGGGACCTAGACAAGTTTGAGAGGCAGGCCCATGCAAAGCTCATGAAGTTCAACATGAACTTCAACATGCCAAGCACGTTTCTACACATACATCAGGACAATCCAAAACAGATACAGGCTGGATGATAACTTGATTGAGAGCAGCTTGGCAGAGGAGTACTTAGGGATATTGGTGGATGAAAAACTCAGTATGATCCAGCAATGTGCACTTGCTGCTCAGAAGGCAAATCACATCATGAGTTGCATTAGACAAAGTGTGACCAGCAGATCAAGGAAGGTGATTTTCTCTATTTACTCCACTCTCATGACACTCCACCTGGAGTACTGCATCCAGCTCTGAGGCCCCCAACATAAGAAGGAGTTGGACCTGCTTAAGCCGGTCCAGAGGAGGGCCATGATGATGATCAGAGGCCTGGAGCACCTTCCATATGAGGACAGGCTGTGGGAGTTGGGGTTATTCAGCCTGGAGAAGAGAAGGCTCAGGGAAGACCTTATAGCAGCCTTCCAGTACCTAAAGGTGGCCTGCAGTAAAGATGTGGAGGGACTGTTCATCAGGAGGTGTAACGATGGGATGAGGAGTAGCACTTTTAAGCTGAAATAGGGTAGATTTAGATTGGATATAAGGAGGAAATTCTTTACTGTAAGGGTAGTGAGACACTTGTACAGGTTGCCCAGAGAAGTTGTGGATGACCTTTCCCTGGAAGTGTTCAAGGCCAGGCTGGAAGAGGCTTTGAGCAACCTGGTTTGGTGGAAGGTGCCCCTTCTAGGGCAGGGTTTGGAACTAGATGGTCTTTAAGGTCCCTTCCAACCCAAACCATTTTACGATTCTATGAAATTTAATCTACAGTAAAATGTGTTTCTTTAGTAAGCTTAGCATATAATACTGTGTTCTTTGCAAATGTGATGAGCCAATTTCAATTGTCTTTGAGAAAATAATCCATGTTTTTGATTAACTGTGCTCCAGGTACTGAGCGTTGTTCGTAGGACTGACTGTATGTGTATTAATAGTAGAAGCAGTAGTGCTGTAGAAGAAGGTGCATATGTGTTGGGAGTTCCGTGCAAGCTTTTTCAAGTTCCTGGCAATGTGTATTTCCTCATACCGGCAAGTTTATGACCTATCTGAGCTGGTGCTGGTACATCTAACTGTACTGTGCTTGGCAGAAACAACTTGGCCGGCATGAAAACACACTCTTCTGTCTTTTGTTTCCTTGTCTTTGCTTTTCTGTGTTATGCTTTCCTTGTATTTTTAATCCGTCTTGCTTTCCTGTTTTGAGGGGTTTTGGATTATTTCGTTTCCCCATTATTTAGCAAGGAATTAATTTTGGGTTCATTTGGGTGCTTAAAGTAGTTTACTGTGTTTATGCAAATTCAGAAGAATTAATATTTGTTAGTCAAAAAAACAGGGCAAAAACTGTTGGGGTTTTTTTTTTTCTCCTTAGGCATGTGTCTTGGAGTGATTTTTGTCTTGGAGTTTATCCTATGTCGTCAGCATGTCAAGAAAGCAATTGTTAATGTAAAATAATGTTTTTAGATACACAATGCAAAACATAAGAAAATAAGAAATTTGTGTAAGTATCTTTGTTAACTCTTGATTTTTCATATACTTCCTGAGCTACAGGTTGATGGTACTGTGGCAGTTACTGTATAAGCAAGTGGTTTGGTATCAGATGCAGCTGAACAGAAAAATGAGCAAGAATGCAGAAGAAGAGTCTATTGTCTCGTTACTTTTAAGTCATATACAAGCGACCCTTCAGTCTTCAGGAGTGACCATAGAACAACATTTGAAGATTAATTCTGTATCTGGTTAGTACTGGGGAAAGAATGACAAATGTTAGGTGGTTGCACGGTTAACTGAATAATAGGAAAATGAGGTCCATCTTAGTGACAATCAATAACTGACCACTAGATTTAAATAAAATTAATATTGGGACTTTACTTAGAAACCTGATCAGAACTCTCTCTTAAATAGTTGAAGTCTCAGTACACCTGTAGACAGTATTACAATCCTTAGAGCTTCAGCTAAATTAAAAGCTATATTGACTTCAGTTTGCTTTGAGTCACATCCTGGAGAGTCTGAATGCAGTGTCTGAACTCTCATCTTTTTCCTACTCTGTTACTTCCTCTGAAATAGATGGGCATCACAATGTGTCTCTTACTGGATTTCCATGTAGAAGTCCTGTTCACTCCATGTGGTCGCTCTGGGCATGACTGTGTCGTATGCATGAATGCAGTCAGGCAGAACTAAGCATCTAATTTAGTGTAACCTAATGTAATAAACTTAATCTAGCATATTTATTTTGCAAACACTATATGGTTGTAGCCTAATTTCCAACACATTCCTGTCCTATGGTCTGTCTTCCTTTCCCCTTCAACACTAATAAGCCCAGCTTCCCATTTATGTCTCCCTTCACAACTGTTTCCTCTCAGTATTCTTGGTCTCTCTCCCTTAAATGATATTTCTAGCTTCTCTTCCTTTATCACTCCATACAATTCATTAGCTCTTTTTCATTCATCCTAACAATACATGCAACTTACCATCCTTCTTTCTACCTGTTCCTTGTATTCTTTATTTACATTCAATTTGCCAAATATATATGGCACGGTTTATGGATAACTAGAATAATATATATGGTCATGGGCCAGCAGATACCTGAACTGGCTACCTGCAGGGTAGTGTGGCAAATTTGTCCTTGTGTTTTCTTCTGTGGTAGTGCTATTTTTTTTTATTTTTAATTTCTTCTCCCAGGAGTTATGTTACCTGTTTGTCAGAGTATTTAGGAATTTACCAATGGATTAAAAATTGGAATGGGGATAGAGATGGAGAGGTGGCATTTATAGGAATTAAATATGTAACAGTCTGTAGACCTATGCTGTGAATGTGCTTCTACACTGAAAAAGACTGTATGTGTTCAAGTTGCTGAAGAATTTTACAGCTACTTTTTACAGTGAAAGAACACCTTCTACATCATAGCAAATATGAAAACAGATAAAATAAAATGCTTTTCCCAATTAATAAGCTATTGTGGGTTTTGAGTACTGAAGTTTCTAACTAGAGTTAACATTTATAACCTTGTGTAATCTAAAAAGAAATAAGCTAGTTACTGAAAACCTTGTAGGAGTGATTATAATCTGAATTACTTTTTTCATTTAATAGTGATTTAGCAATTAAAAAAAAAAGGCAGGGAGAGGTATTCAAAATCATCTCCTTTTGGATGCTCAAAGCTCAGGTTTAGCTCTGAGAATAGACGTTTGCTGGAGACTTGCATATTTTACTCTGTTTTTCATAAATCTGTAATACTGCAGTAGATGCACGTGTGTTTGCACATTTAAAACTATACAGAACCTTTAATTTGTTATATATGTCACTTTTGTAGGTGAGGAGAAGTTCCTTTTAGGCTCATACAGAGAATCTGTGGACAGTTGGAGAAGATCTCTTTGTGAAAGCAAGGCAAAAGGTAAGGGTTAAAATCTTTTTTAGGGGTTGAAGGTAGAAGTTGTATCATCATTTTACGTAGTTATTGTGGCTTTCTATTTGCCCTTCAAAAAAGTAGGCAAGACACACAAAGGATGCATATTTAAGTTAATCTAGGATTTGAATAGAGACCAGTAAAAACTGAAGTCTGATTGCTCCCTGAGAAATTCCGTGCATTTCTATTACAATATTAGAGTTTTCTTGTCATTATTAAGTAATTGCTACAAAAAAAGCTCAAAACAAAAATGAGACAATTAAAACCAGGTGAATAGGAATCAATTCTTGTAGTAGCTGTAAAATAAAAGACAGTGTTTGGGGAGTAACAGAACAAAATAATGTGTGCCAGGAGTTTATTTAGGAGTTGATTTTAAACAAATATTCCAGAGTGTCTTCCCAGGCATCATGAGAAAAAATTTTTGCTTGTTATTATGGTGAGGAGTGCCTCATGCAGAAGAAATTCAGGTTATTGGAAGCTTGATGGATGTCTAAGCAGTTTAATTGTGATTTAGGAGTTCCCTTCTATGAAGGCTAGGCTACCTTGATTCTCCTGTCTTTGTGTCTTAATTACACTGTATTGTATTGAAAACTGCCAGATCTCTGCCAGTAAAACTGTTATGGTTGAGCTTTAACTCACCAGTAACTTTGAGGTTGTAGGAGGATCATATCTCCTAACATAGCTGCTCCTGATCTCTAGTCCTCCTCAGAGTATCATGTTTATGTGGATATGTTTCTGAAGAGGGAGGAACTAGTATTTTTGAAACTGCTGTATCTGGTTTATATTTATTGTTTATTTTTCAACAGGACTTCTGCCCTTTTTTTTTCTCTTTTAATTTAGGAGGAAAGAGAACATGTTTTCTTCAGAGTAGATATTATCTTGCAATATTATTTTGTCACCTGTATCAATATAAGTTACATGAGGCACAGGGACTCTGTGATCATCTGGTAGGAGAGATTCTAAGGCGATCACAGCTGTCAGTGAGTCACACGGAAGATTTTTCTGGTATGTTTGTATTGCATAAAAGAGTGATAAGGTACGTTGATGCTGTTTAAATAACCTAGTGTCTCATTTCTGTGCCACCACACATACTTTTTGCTTTTCTCTTTATTCTGAAGGTTTTTTTTAGTGACTGTAAAGATCTTTTTTGATCCTCATGTTCTTTCAGCTGCACTTGTTGGAGTAAGTGTTTGGGCAACTTTCATCGTATAATTGTTAGTGAAAGCGTGATCTGTTACGTGTTCTTAGATTCACTTCTACTCGAGGACAGGTTTTGCATAAGAAAAGTAAGGAGGAAATGATGGTAATTCATTTTGTATTGATTTAACATTTTGAAATGATACAACATGACAACATAGTGTCACCAGTCCTGCATTGGTCACCAGTCCTAAATCGACAGTGGGATTTTTTTGCAGATGTTTGTAACCCTTTTTTTGAGTATGACTAAAGTAATAAATTTCCAAATTTAAACTTTTTTTTGACTCAGCACTGATCTAAATTTAGATACTAGAGGTTCACCTGTAGTCATTAAAAACCTGATATAAAAGTCTTTTGATATTAATATAATGTACAATTGGTGTAAAAGATTAAACTCTTAAATCCTGAAAGTTTATCAAGAAATTAAGTAATACCATAGTTTGCTCGTTTTAAAAAAATCTTTTATAAGATGTGAGTAAGCAATTTCAACATTCAAATTTAAAATATTTTTCCTCATAATGTTTTCACTTTATCTGTTTTTTAGATAGCAAGTATTTTCAGCATGAACTATGGATGGTAGCAGATGTTCATACTGAAACTGCTATGGCTGTGATTCGATCTATGGCACGATTCATGGCGGCTTATTTCACAAATCAGATGCTCTATATCTTTCCCCCACACAATGTTGACATCCTGCATCCACTTCACATCAGACAAGGTATTTTCTCTAAAACCATTTTAATATGCTGTACTGTTACTATGGTTCACATGTGTATCAAAGCTGTCTGTTATGCTTGAACTTGGTGATTCATGGTTTCAGCATCATTAATTCTAAAAGAATTTAGTTTTGCCAGATTTTATGGAAGGATGTGTGTGTCTTTGGGGGGGATTAATGTTTTGCTTGTGATTATCGAAAATAATTTTGGTATTTAAAGTTAATAGTTTGATGTGTGTGATTGAATTACGTTATACATAGAATGGAATCGTGGAAGCATTTGAGTTGGAAAAGATCTTTAACACAATCAAGCCCAACCATTATTCTAGCACAGACAAGTCTGCCACTAAACCATGTCCCAAGCACCACATCTACGCATCTTTTAAATACCTCCAGGGATGGGGACTCCACCAGTTCCCTGGGCAGTCTGTTCCAGGGCTTGACGACTCTTTCCATGAAGAATTTTTTCCTAATGTCTGACCTAAACCTACCCTGATGCAACATGAGGCCATTTCCTTTCATTCTACTGTCACTTGTTACTTGGAGAACAGACCAACTCCCACCTCACTATAACCTCCTTTCAGGTAGCTATAGAGAATGATAAGGTGTCCCTTGAGTCTTCTTTTGTCCAGGCCAAACAACTCCAGTTCCCTCATCTTCTTGTCACAGGGCTTGTGCTCTAGACCTGGCACTGAGGTCACACTGACAGGCCTGGATTTTCCTTCCAGCCGTTTGTATAAATGCGTGCCACATTTCCAGTCAACTGGGACTTCTCCAGTTAGTCAGGACTGCTGATAAATGATTCAAAGTGACTTGGTGAACACTTCTGCCAGCTCCCTTAGTACCTTGTGGTGAATCCTTCTCTGACCTCACTATTGTATTTTAGCATGAGCTGCATCTACCTGCTGCAGGTAGACCCCATAGTGTGCCTCTAAGAGCAATTGTACACTGAAATGAATTCAAAAGCATCGTGAACGTATGAATTGTAGATTATTCATCTGATAGCATGCAGATTTATTTGAACTTTAAAATGTGGGCTTTTTTGTGTCACAGACTTACCTCCTCGTATTATTCCACTTCAACACTGTTTGGTTACTAGAGCTGTCAGGGAGCAGAACCTTTCATCTGTGTGGACAGCTGAATATGCTCTTGATTTATTCTTCATTGGTGGACTCATTCCAGAGGCTGTGTGGTTAACACGCAGACTTGGGGACTGGAAGCTGTCTGTTTCAATTGGTGTAGCCTACCAGCTGTATTGTCAGAACTCTGAAATCTCAAGGTAAATTTGAGTTTGGAATTATTAATAACAAAATAGAGGATCCTGTTACTTGCATGAAGCTTACTGCAATGAGGCATATGCTTTACCTCAAAAGTTCATATTCCCCGATTCCTAATAGGGGTAGGAACTAACATGTTAAGGTTATTTTGTCTTAGATATTAATTTAACAGAGCTTCACTAGATTATTTGTGGGGTTTACTTTGTTATTAATCAACATTTTCTTGTACTTTCAGGCTGAAAAAGCCAGAATGTCAGTTGCCATTAAGTTTATCACCAATGCAGACTTTTCAGGAAAAGTTACAATCTTTGTTAGGACAACCGGTTACTTCTGAAACATCAGGATGTATTAAATACAAGCAGTTTACAGGTACGTAAAATTATAAATAATTGTGTTTATTTTTTCCTGTTATTTCACTGCATATTCTGTGTTACGCTCTGTCTGAAAAAGAAAAATTACCTCTTCTTCTCCCCTGTGTGCAGTACTATTGTAATGTACTCATATACTTTAATTTTACAGGGGTCTGGGGCTTGACACTGATCATTTTAAAAATGGATCATATTATCCATCTTACCTTCTTTGTGCATATTGGCCAAAACCTTATTTGACTATATCTGATACTAAGTTTGGTTTGGAAAAAAGTGGTAGCTTTACTAAAACATCAACAAAAATGCCCTGAAGCGAATATAAATGTATTACCAGTCTGGAAAGTATCATCATACTTAAAATTAGTTACATGATGATGTTTAATTTTTGACTTTTCTTTCTGGTAAAGAGGGAGGGAGTGGTATCTCATAGGCTGACTGCTCCATGCCTCCAGAACCAACAGATAGCAAGACTTAGAATATGTTTTCAGTAGATACTAAAACACATACAGTACACATACTCAGCGTTTGCACAAGCAGCACCAACAATCCCATCCCTTTTCTCTCTCTTGCTGATCAGGATGCAGGTCTGCGTGTAAATGTGTATATGTACAGTAACTGGGCTTAGACCCCGTAACTTGAGTTTCCAAAGTTACTGATGTCAGCATATCTGAGCCCTCAAGATCCTCAGCCCCACTCCCATTTTCTGGGGCAGACTGATTCACAGGTACCCTTTTCCCACCATGAACACACTGTCTGTGCGTGCCCACAATAGCTGGCCTTGAATGGATAGTCCATCGGGTAGCTAGCTAGTCGAGAGTCCTCGGTTTTCCCAGGAGCCTCGCCCTCAGAGACATGCACACCTGTGTGCACACTGTCTTTCTGGCAGGTGGTGATGCCTCCCTTAGTTATTGGTTTCTGTGCTTAATATTTTATAGATCCCATTGAAGAGGAAGACGCAGATGTTCTTTATAGTTCAATACAGGAACTACTGAAAGCAGCAGTTATGGCAGATGCTGATATTCTCTCAGAGACATTTCAGCTTTTGATGGATTCCGCCAAGGATCTTAGCAGAAAATTGTATGGTTTAATTCCAGACGGGCTGTATCTTCCAGCACCACCATTATACTGTCCTCAGCCAGCTTCTCTCAGTGAAGTAAGCTTGCATGATAGAAGTTTTTGGGTCTTTGAATAAATTTGTGAAGGAATCATGATCTTTATTCTTGTTCCTTTCAGCTCATTTTTCTATCTATTTTTGTTATGTCCATTCATTTACCTAAGTAGCACTGTAGTGATGAGAAAGTTTGCATTCCTCTGTGTTTTTTCCATAAAGGATTTGTTCTCTAAAGAAGATGGGAAATAGTCTCAAGAGAAGAAATAGTTTTTAGTTCAGATTCTTACTGTATACGTCCTTTCTAATCTGGGGACTTGTTTTTGTCTTGGAATTTGCATTTTTCAGGAGGACTGCAATGATATTCTTTTAAAAATTGAGAGGGAAAGTCGGCAGAAAGTATCAGGAGTTCTTCAGCGACTTATCTTGCTCTTCCGGGCTGCCCGTTGTGCCTGCCCTGCAGCACAGTGGTATATTGCGCAACTGAAGTGGGCAAGAAAAGTTATGCAAAAAGTAAGCATTTAGCTTGTTTTTTTTAACTTGATTTTCAGTTGTAAATATTACTGACAAGCTTGCAATTGCATGGCAGAAGTATTCAATCTTATCTTGACTTTGAGGTAATGTTTTTTACATGTTGGCTTCTAGTTTTGCACTCCAAGTTCAGTAGTTTTAGGAAACCAGAATTTAAAGATACAGGGTGTCTACTTCATAAAGTGTCTCCTTCTACGTCTCTTTCTGTACCCACTTGGTAACATGCAAACTAATTTCTTTCTTCACTTGAAGGAAAAAAGCTAATTTTTATTGAGTCACAGCCGCTAAATGCGAGTGTGTTTCAGATCACTTAGGGCTGAATATATAAGAGAACATGATGTTCACTCACTCCAGGTAAAGTAGTCATCTTAGTGCACAGTGTACAGCCTCGTGCATTTTGTTTTCACAGAATCAAGCTTGGAATATATTGATCAAATTTTTTCGTGTAAACTCAAGCATTTCTTGGGTCATTGTTACATAGCCACTTAAAAAAATGTTGACTTGCTGCAGAAAGGGAGTGCTTGTGACTGTCTGCCTTTCCTCAACCCCCCTGCACCATTGTTCATGCAGTGACCCAGATGAGGAACTGGTCTGACTGACAAATACTTCCTTCTGTGCATCTGTGTTCGGTTTAGGGCCTTTTGCTACAAGATGGGCATTGAGGTGCTGGAGTGTGTCCAAAGGAGGACAGCAAAGCTGGTGAAGGATCTGGAGCACAAGTCTTACGAGTAGAGGCTGAGGGAGCTGGGGTTGTTTAGCCTGGAGAAAAGTAGGCTCAGGGCAGACTTTACCAGTCACTACAACTACCTGAAAGGAGGTTGTGGCCAGATAGGGGTCAGTCTGTTAACTATGTAGCAGGTGATAGGACAAGAATCACAGAATGTTAGGGGTTGGAA
>VWZK01020547.1:0-47872 GCA_013396935.1 Baryphthengus martii | reverse complement strand
CTAAGCATGAAGAGTTATCACTGCTAGAAACATGTGAAAACCTGCTGCTAATTTCAGGAAGTGCAGTTAGTTAAAGGAACTGAGCTGAAAAAGCAAAATCACTGCACAGAATTGTTCTGTTCTAACTCAAACCAGGATATGAGGTTTCAGAGTATATGCTTTTGAGCAGGGTGAATCCTAATATGTGAGTGATGAATAAAACACTTGGGAGGGTAACCCTAGCTCTATGCTTTAAGGTAGAATGAAAAAGTGAAAGACTAAAGAGTAAAAAGTGAGTAGTAAGAGTAAAGCCAGGCTTTTCACTCTAATTCGAAAGAATACATGGTTAAAAAACTGGAAAGGGGAACTGTCAAATTAAGAAGTTAGAATTTTAAATGTAATACATATGGTATATAAAATATATTTCAGGTCTGGACATGCACTGCTCCTCTTGTGTCTCAGCTTTACTGCAAATGTCTCTTTCTGCATATTAACCAGGCTGCCTCCATTAAAGCACAATCAGGTAAAATTCTATATCCACAGGGAATCCTTACATGAACCTTTCCGTGAGAACTACCTCAGTTAATTACATAAAAACACATAAATACTTCATAAATCACTACTTTTGAATTAAGACAAAAATCCTTAAAGATGTACATTGTACATTAATCCAGTAGAGTGGTCCACGGCTGAAGTGCATTTCCCAGCTTTCTTTAAAAGTACAGTCAAAGAGCACTTGTTCTTGAGATGAATTAATTATTAACGCTGGGCATTCTGTGAATGATGAGTCACAGATTTTGCCATTCCTGGTATAGAGTTTTTGAATTGTGCATTGAAAGATCTTAAATTCAAATATTCATGTGTTACTAAAGAGCATATCTTATTTTTTTCCCTAGTCTTTCGCTTATTTCCCCATTCTAAAATTTCTTATAAAGGATTTGTTTTCATACAACTCTAAGATTTTTTTTTTCTTTAGTAAGTTTTCCACCAACTCTCTGTAGCCAAGAGATGCAAGGTCAAGGACTTTAATTCTCTTATCTCTTGCTTTATGCATACATACAAACAAAACCTATTAACTAGAAGAAAGAGGGTCAGGAAAAATGAAAACTTTCTTCATAGTTCTGTCTGCTTGGTTTCTTTCCTCCCTACAAAGTGAGAAATATTAGAGACTTATTCCACACATCGCTGTTTGGCTGAGGCAACTATTCTCTGATTAATATAATAAAATAAGCTTTCCCAGGGGACAAATCATCAAACTAACAAAATAAAAACACAAAAGAAATGCGGAGAATGTGCAACTAGTATCAGCTGTATTTAACTACTTTCAAGCCTCTGTTACAATATCTGAAACACTACAGCGGTATCATTAGTTGCATAGTGTTCTTGTAACTTATAAAAGAGAAAATGAACTCTGCACTCTGGTGTAGAAGTAACCTGCTGTATTTCTGACTTGTCTTACATGATGTATTGAGTACAAGAGTGTGCAAGATAGAACAAAACTATTCACGTACTGATGTCAGTCCTTGTGCACAGAGAGGAACTTAAAAAAAATTTTTAAAAAAACGGTTCTTTTTCCCCGTTATTGCAGATATACAGAATGAGTTGTTAGTATGAAAAGTTCATCTACTAATGTGGGTGATATGAGTAGAATATGTACAATAGATGGCCAGATGGGAGCAAGGGTAGATACTGAACGCCTGTGCACAAAAGTGTAACATTAATTACCTAGTTGTACTGTAGAACTAGGGATTAGTTGTCTTGGTCTAATAATAGCTGATGAAGCTTCTAGCACCTCTCCAAAACACATTTACAGAACCAAATAGCTGCTTGTGATAATGAACAAAACCCATACTCAGTTGCTAGTATTATCATGCAATTAAATCTGTTTATAAAAGTTGTGAGTGCATAGTAGAAATGCCACTGCATATTTGACCCCAAAAATCATGCAAACAAGGAAGATGTATTTTTCTTTTTCCACTTACTTCCATGATCTCGCACACTGAACTTATTTTGCCACTTGTAGACAGCTACAGCAAAAGGGATGCATAATGTATCTTGAAAATTACAAAACTTACTGATAAAAGAATGATAGCTAGTTCCTTCCAGCTCCTTTATCAAAAAGTTAACAGCACCATCTCCGTTTCTGAGGGCAGAAGAAAGAAAAACATAAGTCAAAATTAGGTATTGCCATTAGATATGCAAACCAGAAGAATAACTAGATTGTAAAAGTGGGAACCATCCCCATATATGTCTATATTCAGCATTTAGAAATCATAAACATCCTTGTGCTGCAATTTTCTCAAACAGAAAATCTAGTTACATGAAATTTGCTTTATATCAGAAAAATGTGAGTTCTTTAAAAAAATGTATTGTTTGATATTTATTATTTTTATCACTTCGTTCTTTGTATACAAGGCGGCACTAAATACTTATCTAACACATCAATTTGTTAGCTGAAATGTCCTTTAAAGACAAAAAAAAATGTAACGCATGGCAATGTCAGAAATATGGACATACATATGCAGCTTGTGTGCATTTATCAAGGAGTAACACAAAAAATTATGGAACATTTCCTTTATAGAATATACTCTGGTGTATGTCCATGTTTTGGAAAACATAATTCCTTCCTATATGTATCAGCAGGATTTTCATGAAAAGGACAGATTGAGAGATAAATGGTTGAGGCGGAATTAGGAAAAAACAGGAACACGTTCCAGGAATGTACTTTTTAAAATTGTACTCTGTTATCCTATTTTCTCTAAAACTATTTCATGTGGGCTGTGAATGAAAAAACAGTGCAACCTACAGATATATATCATGATTTGTACATTAATTAATGTAGAAGTCATAGGTCTTAAAGTAGCATTAAAATAATCTAATGTAAATTACAAAACAAATGCTATAGACTTTATTAATTATTCTTTTACATTTATTGAAACAATATGTGACTGAAAATCTCATGCTATTTTGAAAGATGTTCAATCACGATACCAGTTTTAATAGTCCTTTTATCATTAACTGCAGTACCTCACAAAGTAAGAAAGAAGGCATGCATTTGTTGGAAGCCGTGAGGGATAGTCATAGGGCTGATAGTCATTGGTAGTTTGCTAAATTAAGTTTCCAGCCATTTAGATCTTTCCTGTGCCTTGGTGTTTCCTCTGGTCTGATTACAAAATTACTTTCAATTTTGTGAAGCTGAGCTTGGCTTTTTTTCTATACTGTGCACAGCTAATCCTTTGTTAACATTAGCAAGCCAGTGGAAGATGGCCACAGATTATAGACAGCATCTTCTCCATGGTGTTGCTGCAGAGGTGGCAACTGTAAGATGGCTGAGTCCCAGGAAAAGTGTCGTGTATCTATCCACTCACATGCAGGAGTGTCTGGATGGATTACACCCTTGTGCGTGGACAGCTGTAATGTGGTTCTACTTTTCCAGTGAAGAGAGATTGCATTATGATGTTCAACAGATCAAGTAACTACTCTATTAGCATGCATGGTTACCTTCTGCAGCTTGGAGTGTGTCCAAACCCAAGCAACACACTGTGTTCTCTTCAACCTTAAAAGATCATGTAGACTCCTTAAAGTGAGAAGTGAGCCTGAAGCACCACTGTAGAGAATAAACTAATTCAAGCTAGAGAAGTGAAGTGCTATTGGAAAAATACTGGTTTGCATTGAATAAGGCAGGTCCTGATAGGATCATGAATGTCATTCTTTTTTTTGGATTGTTTGTTTTCAATTTTGAAGAGTGAATAGAGTTGACACTTCCTGGAAACCAGAAATCCCTCCAGACACATTAAATTCTAACTCATCTTTATCTCATTAAATAACTAATATGATCCAACCGTCCATATCAATATAAAAAGTGACAAAAGCAAGCAAAATAACTCTGTACTGTGAACAGGCCTTTGTTTTGAACTTGATGGTATCTTTCTCTGCAACAGCCTACAGAGGATGGGAGCTCTGATGGCCCCTGTTTTCTGAGAAAAAATGAAACACACAGTTAGTGTAAATGTTCTACTTTAAGTTTGGGACTGTTCTGTCCAGACAGTGACAGATGACACTGTAATGGATGCACTTACTCCTATCTCTTTTCTATTTAAAACAAAAAACAATGGATTTTGATACGTAAGGTGTGCCCTGCTTGCAAAATAGGAAAGGGAGATAATGGAGTACAGAGGAGCCCAGTTCTGCAGTAAAAAAAAAGATATTGCCCTGCCTCCCAAGCCTTCCTGTGATAATAGGGTTTAAAAGCTTCCACCTCAACCCAAATAAATACTAAAGAACATTTTTAAGTGCTTTGAGCATAATAATCATCATGTGACACACACCTATCCTGATCCTTAAATGTCTAGAGTATTTGCATCAAGAGGGTTTTTCAGAGATCTTCAGAAACTTAGGGTGCAGCTTCAGTGAGAATGCAGTGACCGTGTGGTGGTTCCAGACAAGTGAATGAATTGTAGGAGGGCAAAGTACAGGTTTGTCCTCTGCCAGTCAAAAGGCAGAGCTTGGGCACAGCACTGCGTGAATTAAGCTCTGCTGCTGCTGCTACTCTGAGCTGGGACAGTTCTTGTGCAATAAGGTGGGATGCGCTAGCTTAAATCCAAAGAAGCTGTGGGCTCTGTGACTCGTACTGGGCTTCAGGTGGGACATGTGGCTTGGCTTTCACTTGGCCATGCAACTTTTATGTGCTTTTATGCTTGCTGCTGATCAGAGTCACTGTTGAGTCAAGAATGTTTTTAGCTCAAACTGCCCACTGCCAGGAATGAAAATACAACAGATATCTTCACTCAGATTAATTTATTCTATGTCACATGCTTTCCTCATTGGAAAGGTTATTTCGACATCTTGCTGATTTGTTGCATTTGCTTTCTCTTACTATATCTGCTCTTCTTTGCACAGGGAGAGCCCATTGCTTTGTTTCGTTAAAACATTTACCGTAGGAAGTCTGAGATCACTTCCCGAAGTTGTATTAGGTGGAAAGCACTGGCTATGTGGGTTTTGGATTTTATCCCAGTATTCATTCTCTGCTTTTATTTAAGGACAACTTTAACTGATGTAGTCATATAGACTTATTGCTAGCCCTATAGCCTCTTGCTAATGATTCATACACTGTTTGCTAGTACGCTTAGAACACTTATACTGCAAAACCTTTTATCCAGCTATTCGTTACTCTGTATGCCTTATTTAACAAATTGCTTGTTTTTTTTTTCCAGGTAGCAAAGGTTCGCCAAGATAACAATGCATTTTAAAGACTAATTTGGTAGGATAAATCCTAAGAAATAGTTATCATTACAATTGTCAGGTTTTAAGGACTTAGCTTCTTTAAGAACTCAGACTAGATTGCACAATACTTTGCTTTAACTCTGAATCCATATTTATTTTCAGTCCCGTTCTCCCCCTTCTCAGGCTGCAACTGTAATGAATAGGTCTGATTTACAGATAATAAGTAAGTAGAAGTCTTCCTCCTGCTTCTCACTGACAATTTCACTCCATTCTTCCATTCAAAACAGATCAAACTGCAGAAAATACGTGTTTTCGTGAGAAATAGACGAGGGAACATCTGTCAGGAAAACAAGAGATGCCAGTAAATAGGCTTTAACAATGTAGCTGACTACTTTTATCAGAGAACGAAACAAAGAGTATTTGTGTCTCTCTCTATTAAAGTAAATTAAAGAATATACTCTTATAAAAATATATACAGTCTATTTAGTTAGTCTTCCTCTTTCTGAACAAGGAAATAATGTCCTTTCTTAGTGTCCAGAAGTTTCAACCCTCTTTTGTTTTCTCTAGAATCATGTTTTTCACCCCAGACCAGACAGACGAGTGTGATCAAGAGGAATCAGAGCTAATGAAATCTGTGTGGTGCATATGACGTTTTGCACAGTACAGGTAGCAAAGAACTTTCTGCTCCTTTTTGGTTGCAGCTTGTGAGACTGACAGAAGAGGAAATCTAATCATACAGTTACACTTGCTTCATATGGAGGAGCTGTAGAGCAAGTAAAAATTTTACTGAATCGGCAGGTAGCTCTCTAATATTGTTATGTCTGCTTCTGTTTTATTTTGATCTTTTTTTTTCGAAACAAGAGTTATAATCTATGCACAAGTAGAGTAATCAAAAGATTTGATTCTTAACAATAATGTACTAAGGCACACAAAGAAAGTTCTTACGATCCCAAATAGAAGCTAATGTGTATCAATCCTTAACAAAGTAAAATTTTGATGCAAGTTGTGTTTCCAAGTGGGATTTTCAGTTTGGTCTCCAATAATCCAGTGTTTGGAGAACAGGATGCTGTCCTTTATTTGAAAATGAAATGTTTCACTTACCAAACATACAAGGCATTATTTCATCCTACAAAGTAATACCAATGTCAGAGTGGATGTTTATATATTGGAAATGACCTGTTTTTCAAAGTGGAAACAATTATAGCAGAAGTTGAGATTTCCTCATAGGATTTTATGATTCAGAACAACAATTCATGCCATATAAACAAAATTGCTTCCAGCCTAACAGCATGTGTATCGGTTTTGTATAATGATGATCCCAAAATGGCAAATGGAAATATAGATCTATAGTAGAAATGAATCTTAGATTTTATTTTCATGTCACTAATCAGGTGTTGTGTAGTGTGTAGATATCACACATAATGAAATAGAATATAATAGCTTTTAGTAGCTGCACTATGCCAGAACAACACAACTTATATAAATAGCTTGTCTCAGCTAGAAAGAATTCAGTGGTGTTCTTAGAAGATGATTTGTTCTGTGCAAATTAAATTGGATATAGAGAACTATAGCATTGCTTGCTTCATCAATCTTATTTCCTAGCTCACTGAAGTCACTCAGAAGTATATGTATCTGAAGCAATATTCAGGCATGCTGGATCACTGGCAGACTGTCAAGGTACTGAGTCTGACATGGAATTTCTCAGTGACTGCACCCACTGGCAAGCTATGTCTAGCTAAGCTTCTTCTCATCATCTTCTCTTACTAGGGTCACACAAGGCCAGAAGGAGCTGGCTCAGATCGGGCTTCTACCTCACTTGACTGCAGTGGGAAAAAAGGGATTGGAGAGGCCCTCTGGTACCTTGCTTACATGGGAGAGAAATCAGCTATCCTTCCACTTTGACCTTGTGACTTTGGGGAAAATAGCTTGTTTATATCCTTTCTTTAGCTTCCTTTCACCATTTGGTTATCCCCCCTGGCAATAGATATCTAGTCTTTACCACATCTCTTAATACCTCAGGAAGATAGAAGGACAGAAATGACCATAGGTGTACTACTCCCTCTTAATGCCATTCTGTGTAGTGTGACCTCATCCTTTGATATGTGTACAGTGTTATTTCTTGCTCATACGGTCCATCTGTTGGGCAGACTACATGCTGCTGTTTATGTGAGATTCACTGTCTATGCATAGAATAAGGTCAGAGGTGAATGATGGGATAATTCTGGCTCACAATCTGTTCTGAGTGATCTTAGGAGCAAGTCCATGACTTGTGCTAGTGCTTTATCAATGCTAAGAGATATCAAGCCTTGTCGGAAAGTCTCAGAGGACCCAAACAGATATCATAAAGTGAAAACCAGCTCTAATAGCCAATTCCTATCACTAATTTTTGTTCTATTTTGATTTTCTGTAGTTTAGTGGTCACTTATTAGATGTTATTTTGCATTTATCTGATACATATTATGTTTTACTAATTTTTTTTCTTATAGACCGTGATCAATCTCCTTGCCAAGCATATTTTTGATACATCAACTCCATTTGATCTCCATTTGTATCCTGCAAGGTATGTTTTCCAGTTCTCAAAACATTGCTGTAATTCTTTTTTGGATCCTTTTAGTAGGATAAACACCAAAACTGCATGCAGAGCCTTAATATCACAGTGGTAAACTATCATATCCAGACACAGAAAAAGTTTCTCCTGATATTCTGTATTCTGTGCCTCTGTTGCTGTTAACTTTATTACTATAAGCCTGAGTCATATTTTTCCTAATGTAATTCCTAAACCGTAGAAGTGTCTTGCCTGTCCTGTTGATAATTATGTAATTGGAGGACAGTTTTCTGGAAATAATGTGCTGTGCAACTTTGAACAAGTTGCCTTCTGTTCCTGTTACTTTAGTAGCCTGTGTATAGAGTGGAGGGGGGAGGAGGTGCTAGGGTGAAAGGAGGGAGAACACATGAGTGAGAGGTTCTTTTATAAAGAGATAAACACTAAAATGATCTTTAGGAGGACAAATTCCTGCAAGTTGGCAGCAGGATGAGGTATAATGTATAATCATTTCAGTTTTTCAAGATATTCCTCCCAAGCATGTTCACTAAATAGTGTTTATACCACTAAAGCAATGTGTTATACATGAAATTGAAAACATAAAAATTGTCATCTTTTAAAATAAGTTAACACTTTTTTCAGAGAAATTTGCAAAATTGTTGAAATCATACATCTCACTCTTCTGTTATTTTGACCTCTATTGCTGTTTCTTTTTAGTTGAGTTGACTTTTGTACTACTATTTACTTCAAGTGTGAGACATAATGCAACAAGTTCTTCAAGATGTTAATTTAATTACACCATTCTCCCTAGTAGGTCACTAGAACTGGCAGGGTACAGTTTATAGACAAAAAAATTCCTCTTCAGTTTGTAATTACATTTTGTCAAAACACAGACCTTCATGGCTCAAGCATCCAACTGAAATAAAGCAAACAATTTACAAGATTTTATTTTGGGGGGAAGCTGACATTCAAAATGATGACAAAATACGGTTGTTTCAGAAGTTTATTTTGAGTTACCACCACTAAATAGGGTACCTGCCTTTGGAAAAGGGGCTGTGTTTTTGAGCATATTCTTGCATCCCTGGATCACTCTAAGCAGCGTACCTGGGCAGGTTGTGTGAGCAATGGGTGTTGAATCGGCCAAGTAACTCTGTAAATATCTAAACCACACTACAGTGAAAGTGCAGGATCTCCGGCTCCAGTGCAGATGTTTTCCATACAGGAAGCCTCTAATCCAAACTTTCCCTCCTCTCCTCTCGGTGGCCTCACATGGCCTCATTGTGAAACAACTATATACATTTGAATGGCAGCCAGACTGATTACAGCCTGTGTTTTTCAAAACTTAGCCTGTCGATCTGACGACTGCATTTAGCAGAACATTCAAATTGACCAGGCTGCAGGTAGAAAATAATTTCCTTTTTGTTGTTAGTGAATTTAGGTACGAGGATCACTAAGCAAATCCTGTTTCTTCCTCAGTCATTTCCCACAGGTCCCACACTTAGATACAAACCATATGTATGCACAATTCTTTATTCATACTAGAAAATTTCCATGATTTTTTGAAGATAAGAATTGCATAAAGGAAGTATTTACCAAAGCATTTCTCTGAAGTGTTTCTATTTTTGAACAAAATTCAAGTGAACACTGAAAGGTGTTGTATAGTACTTTGCTTGTGTTACGCCTTCTAAAGCCTAATTCAACAAATTAATTTTCCCATGGTGAAAAGTTACATTCTTGCTTTGAAGTGACAGAATGTCAGAATGCAATGAATTGCTTAAAAAGTTTCATAGCAGAGCTGAAGTAAGTTGTAAAGGACGTACATATTCTCTGTGTTTGCAGAATTAGAAGGCAGCTTTATATTTTTTCTAATGCCAAAACACACAGGAAAGCGTGCATAATTTACTGGAATACAACAGGATAAGGGAACCTTCTGGAGTATTTTATTTAGATTTTTGTTCTGGCTTATAGTTGCTGCTCTTTTTTGGTGCGTGTTTCTGGCAACTGGAATGGATTTGAACTTGAGCTTTTCCTAAATTTATGGAGTCTGGGCTGTGTGTCTGTGAGCACATGTGTGGTGTGAGTAGCTTAGCAATATTGTCTCAATCCAGAAAAGGAAAGTTTTGTACATATAAGATGATAAATTTAAAGAATGCTTTCAAAGTGAGCAGGAACAACCTTATCTGTTTAATACCCACTATCAGTCATGGTTTTTTCTTTGCGAATCTCTAATGTGTACATTGTGTGGCATAGCTAGAACAAGCTCCATGAAAACTAGCGATTTACTAAAAAGCCCAAACACCCCACGTCTGTTCCCTCCTTTCCATGTTTCACAAAGATGGAGCAGTGCCATTATATTTTTAATTACGTTCATGGAGATTCCAGGACAGTAGTAAGAGAAGATCCTCGTTAAATATGGGTCATAAACCACACCTCTAATGCATGGCCACCCTTGAAATGCTGTTATGCTAAGGGCTGTGTCTATATGAATAAATCCAAACATGCCTGGGAACATTTCCAAGCACTGGGCTTTGAGTGTCTGTGCTAGTAAACGGAATGTTACCTGGCATGAATTCATCCTTTTTCCAAACAATGCTCTACCCAAACACTTCCTGGGCACATTCCAATGTTTTCACAGTTAAGCGATCACTGTGGCCATTCCCTGTAGACAGACCTTCTGAAACCTCTCCTTTTGGAGACTGGAAGATGTTGTCCAGCAGTGACACAGGCCATCCCAGTCCACTTCGCCTCAGGGCCCAAACATATTCTCAGGCAAATTAATTTACTGAAGCAAGTGTAGCCAGAAGAATGACTATAAGAAACAGTAGAAACCGATACTTGTTTGGACCTTGTGCTGTCATGGAACGACATTTGGGGAAAAAAAAACAACAAAACCAACTAGTCTCTTAGATAAGGAATATCTGCTCATCTGTGATTTTTAAAATATCTGATATCATACTGAACTAACAAACTGATAGATCTCTAACTTCGTTACAACTGATCCTTCATTTTTGAGAACTGATTTTCAACTGAAATATTCTTATCTCAGCCTCTGTCACCATTTATTTGAGTTTCCCACAGACCTGCTGAACTGCTTTGTTGTTGCAAATATGTAATTGGAAAAATTGCAATTATTCTGAAGTTTAAGGGAAAGATCTGTTTGAAAAAGAAACTCATTACTCTGGCTATGCATTGTTCCTCAAAGGAGTGGTTTGCAGAGTGTTGGAAAGCATGAAAATCACGTAAGGTTTTCAGCAGAATTTTGGAGGTTGACAAAGTTATTAGAAATCATCAGGAAGAAGGAAAATATTCACTGATAGCTAGTTGATTTAGGACGTCTTCTGCTCCCATTAAAAAGTAGTTGAATAAACAGACTTGTCATTTACAAGTTTATGTCATAAACAAGAAAAAACACTCTCATAAATTAGCAAAGAATCTAGTTTTTGATATAATGAAGAAAAACTGAGGTAGAAGATGGTCATTTATGCTATACATTAATAACTTTAAATTGTTATATGCAAAATTCCTAATTAAATCCAGTGTAGTGACTTGAAATATTTGTACCTCAGAGGTTGATGTAATTAGCAAAGGCAATTTTTATAGTGGAAAAGCCAAAACACAAGTACTGTAAGAGAAAGAATTTACAGAGCTGAGCTTCCTCCTAGAAAAGACACAGAGAGAAAGGTTTTTAACCAGTAGTAAAGATTTAAAAAAAAAAAAACAACCCCCAAAAAAAACCACACAAAAAAAAAAACAAACAACAAAAAAAGAGAAGTTCTGCTGGCTCGCTTGCAGACCAAGGAGCAGTCAGATGCCTTTTCCTCTCACTCCTTCACTTGGTGCAGTAGTCAGAGGCTCTGGGGCCAATAGCGGTATTAACAGCGTAAAAGTCTTTTTGGGTCTTCTCAGAAAAGTTATATTTGATCCTTATATTTTTTGACTTTGGATAGCTATCTGTCTTATTTTCAGGATATGTCAGGTTTGCTGATTTCTGCCTTTCACGGTTTTCTTTCCTTCATGTCTTTTTTTTTCACTCCTGTTAAATGCAACTCACTCTCCTCTCAGGAGAGTGATTTCCTCCCTTCCTGATTGCTTTCCATAACTGCTTCCTCATCTTCCTCCTAACCTGGGCCAATCATGTCTACTCTTCCTCACAGAGCTAGTTATCCTGGTTTCCTTTCTCAAATTTAAAAGAAAATGCAATTATTTTTAATATGTTGTTCTATTTATTCTATTTTACCGTCCGCTATGTTACCTCTTCCCTCACACACACACTCTTCATTGCTGTCTATTTAGTTTATAAGTGTTTTGTATAACCTCTCTTTAAAAGAAAATAAATGTACAAAATCTCTTTTGAGGTCTTCACTAATAGAATGGTGATTAATAAGACATTGGAATGAGTCAGAAGTGACTCTGTGAGTTTTGAAAAGGACCAATGTTATGAATATGTTCTTGGTCATGTAATATGACCTAGCATATTTCATTCCAGTTTCTTAAAACTGGAATGTGGCATTCATGCTACATAGCTTGCTCCAATGCGTGGAGATGATCTTTCCTTCGTTTAAAGGTTCTGTCACAACAATTATTGTGAACTGACTACTGCATGAGCGAAACCATTGCTTGGGTTTTGGCTTAATAGGCACCCGGGTTTTCTCCTAACCTATAAATTTTGTTTTCAGTAGAAAAGGAGAAACTGAGGTAATTGAGCTTTATGAGGGCGCTTTTCCAAATGGGAGTTATTTGTTAAGAGCAGCTCACACGTGTATTGCTAATGCAAGTTAAATGGCACCTTCTTGAGTAGAAACCGCAAACTGAAAAGTAGCCCTGTATGAGTAAATGCTGTTGGACTGTTTTAAGTTCAGAGACACCAAGCACCTGGCATCTGGTATTTGTTTGAGCATTTGGCTTTGGCTACTGATCTCAGCAATATCTGGGAAACTGTTGAGAGAGTTCAAACAGTTGTGACACACACCAGAGTTTGGATGATTACTAGCTTTTCATGCGGACAAAATTCTTCTCCTAGTTAAACCCTGAAGTTCTGCTGATGTTAGGTACGTATAGTGAATGCCAGTAATATTTCACTTTTGGTCACAAAGGGAAGTGTTTCCACTTCCAAGATGAAAGAGATACCAAAAACGAACACTCTCCAATAAATAGCTTGACTGTCCATAATGACCTAAAATTCTACCAAGTCTTACTTAACTTACAGTTTTGTGATCCCTACCAACTTTCTGTTGGATGGTCATAAATAGTACTGAAATTTGTCCTTAGGCATTTCTCACTAATGATACTAGGTCAAAGTAAACTTAGCATTGCTATCATAATAAATCATGTGACCATGTTTTATTAGAACAGTTTGAACTTGGTACATGTAAAACTATCTCTGTACAATTCTTATTTTTTTAAGTCAATGGCTGGAGTATTTAAAATGAAAGAAAAGGAGCTACAGCAAAGGAGATAGGGTTTGAATGCCCAACTCTTACCTTACCACAACCAAAACTGTGATGCAACTCAGAAAAACAGCTGGGCATCAGATGCAGAAAGCAGCATTCCCACCTATGTAAAGGTCATATGTCCTATAGGTTCCATGTATTGACCAAATAGGGTATTGATGCCTTCCCTGTCTAGACATTTCTGTTCTGTCATCACTGAAACCTGTAATGCCATCAGTTCAGGGGTTTCCCACAACAATGGAACAGTCCAGGAGGCTTGTCTATTACTATTTAAATTATTTTTTCTTTCTTGAGCTCAAGTGATCTTATACTTCAAAGTGCTTGTATATTTGCCTGAATTTGATTCAGCTTTTGTGAATGATATTATACCCAAAAGCTTCCTGTTAAACATGCAAAATGGCACTGCATAGACTAAGCTGTGTACTTTTAGCAGTAATGATTATATTTTGTGGTCCTCCTCTTTAAAGGTTCACTTGACCTTGTTTTACTCAGATCATTACTTTGTGTAAAGAATGAAGAAATTGTATTTATAATTGAAAAAAAAAAAAATTACAGCCATGTATCTCTCAGCTGGCCTGTTTGGCACTGGCCAAATTGCCAGAATTGGGGAAAAAATATCCAGTGAGAAATCAGTCAGAAAGTCACCATGGCAAACAAAATTGCCAAGCAGTTACCTATTTACCCCTGAGTGGCTGGTATTGTTCATTCTTTGTGAAACTGCACTGCTTAAAGCTCAAAGGCAAACCTGAATGTTTCCCAGTGCTGACTTAGCCAGCAGAAGCACTAGATGTGTTGGCAGCTGACTGACAACGAAGAATTAGCAGGCTCAGATGTACAGGCAGAGCTTTATTCCAGCTGAACAACCTGTGCCTTTCAGAGGTGGAAACTTGCTGGGTAAGGGAAACTAGTAAGATAAATGCAAATTTTCTTTTGTTGCCTCTGCTTAGGTTGTTTATGATTTTGAGTCTGAAAGACAGGTTCTTCAAAACAAATAATTCTTTTGATTTGAGTCAATTTATTCAGCCTCTTTAATGAGGCAGCAAGAATAAAGATGTTTAACACATTGTTCAATGAATGCAGGTGACGTTTTGGTGACGTTTTGGATTCAAGTGACATTATAAACTGAGATTATTGTATAGGTTTAGAAACAGATAGCTGTAGGGCTGGTTCTAGCTTATGTCCTGTAGAGGATGAGTGAAAAAAAAGCTGCATGTTAGGGCTAGTGAACAAATCAAGGTCCATGCTTGGACAGGGGCTTCAAAGCTTTTTTGTTTTGTTTTTTTTTTTTTGTTGGGTCGTGGCTTTTTTTCCAGAACGGGATTATAGCTTTCATTTAGGACCCAATGAGTTTATTCTGTCTCTAGTGGGAGCAGCTGCTGTTCTATGATTAAAGTTAAGGCTGAGATTAGTATTAGAGTTAAGTTTAACGCAGACAAGAGCCAATAAGCAGCTACATATGAAGCTTCTTGCCTTGTTTTAACAGTCAAAATATTGGACTTAAAATTAGTTCCATTTCCCAGAGACGATGCTCAGTTAGGTTCAAACTTGTGTTTTAGCTGGCACTGTTTAAGGAGCTTGAACTACATACAGTTGAAATATGTTTCACCCTTGCAGAAAAGGCACTAGTGCCAACAGAAACACCCTAATTAGGTTCTTTTAGTTGCCAGGAATTTCAGATCAGGGGAAAATCCATTTTTTTGTGGGTTAAAATTTGGGTTCAGACACATTGAGTGCTGCAGAACTGTAACTCTATGCAAGAGAAAAGCTTTCCACATAGATAAATCAGGCAAAGACCTCTCAACTGCTCCAGTCTGTCTAGTTTATGTTTAATGTGGCAGTTAGTTAGATGGAGCACAGCAACGATCTAAGTGGTATTGCGAAAGACTCAGAGAGCCACTGGAGGTGGATTTGAGCCAGTGCTGAAACTGGGTCTCATGACAGACAGAGCAACTGGTTTATGGATAAATATGGGATAACAACTATGGGTCAGAATTTCACTTGATAGGGGAGCTAAGAAATAAGTTTTGAATTAGCAACACTCTGTTATAGCTAATGAGTTTTAAAGTGATAATGGCTGTGGATTGACACACAGGGTCAGTGAGGTCTGGTGCTATGGGGTTAGGCATCAGTGAAAAAGATGTTCCTAGTGCAGGCTTAGTCATAGTTCCTTGGCTTTTCTTTTTGGTCATTTCTGGCTGACCAGAGATCTTAAGGTCACAGCTACAGATAGCGCTGGCATGTAGCCTAGAAGGGCTTATGAATCAACGTTGCATACTAAACAGCTAGCACGGGGGATTTCATGCAGGAAGGAGTTTTTGGGATTTACACTGGTCCCAAGATATCTAGGTCTATTTCAACTGGAGTAAAGGGGAGGATGGGGGCTCATGTTAGGCAATGGAGTAACATTGTCCTAGTGAAAATAAAGCTTTAGGAGTGGTGCTGAAAGGGCCAAACATATTTGTGCCACTCTGGGCTAGCAAAAGTTGCCATTTTATGCACATAGCCAAATTTTGTAATTTCTTCAGTGAATCTAGAAGAATGTGCCTGTCATTTTCACTAGAAATACTGCTGGTTTGGATATATAATTTTCCTTTCACAAAGCAGTGATTTTAGTTTTTATCAAAATCTAACTAATCTTCACAGAGTCAGTTGCAGAATTAGGTGAAAAAGTTCTGTAGTATTAATATAATTATTATTTTCAATATTGCAGTTTCTAAGGAGTTAAATTGTGTTTTCAGAGTATATGATAAATATTAGCAAAGCACATTAGCATTGTGTAGTGTTAACCTGGAACAAAAGTTTCTTCTTTTTTTTTTTTTTTTTTTCCCCCTAGGTTCTCTGTGTTGGTACTGTGTGTCTCTCTGTGGATGTGTTAGAATTACTGTGCCAGGGGGGTGATGGAGAACTCTCCTGCTTCCATATGAGAAGAATCATGGGCTCAGGAAGCCATTTTGAGAAAGAAGTTTAGATATATACTCTCTTCCTATTCCTGGAACACAGAGAAATGCCATAATTTAAAAAGCGGCGTCAGAAGAGTTCTCACTATAATCCCTTCTCACAATAAACAGCATTATCTTGTTTCATGAGTTAAATTTGCACCAATAAACAGACCATGTGTTCCCACAAGAACATGCCCAAGGCAGTCCTCCACAGTCTAAAAATCATTCCAAAATTTTTCCCCAAAAATACCCAGAGTACAGGAATTATCAGACCTGCAATAGTGACCTCTGAACTCTTTATATTTGTCCTGTAGCCTAAATTCTTTTCGGAAAACAAAAATCATGGCATGCCCAAATTGTCTTTACCAAAATTGATCCTGAGGCATTTAGGCATCCAGGAGTAGAGTAGCCCAGATACTGCTCCATTCTAATCAGGGCAAGTCCTGTCAGGAAGGAGAGGTGATAAAGAGGATTTCCTTAATGCCAGCTCGTTCTCAAAGTGTGTTAAGTCAATATAGATGGTAGGCTGCATCGAAACGAGGTACGGATCAAGTTTTTCAAATCCACTAGTGAAAAACAGATGCAGTTCTCAATCTGCTTTGAAATCTGCCTTAGCATTCAGAATATTTTCAATCTTTTTTTAAATGGATGGGATGAGATTGGCCCAAAAAAGATCTACTTTTCCAGTTGCTGCAAACACCAGCCTGTGCTTACCGTAATGATTCAGTAACCAGCACATGAACTCTATTCCTTAATAAATTCCTGCTTTCTGTTATGTTGTTATCTTATGGTCCTGGTTGAATCGCAGCTATGGTATTTAATCTATTCTGTGTCATATTTGGAGCTAAAAACAAATTTTGAAACTGAACTTTCAAAAAAGGCTCCTAAATGTCCCATCCCTAGAGAGATCCTCACTTTTGTTACTGAATAGCAAGCAGGTGTAAAATGTGCATGGTTCAATAGGAGTGAATGCAAGCAGATGTCAAATCAAAGGCAATCTTTATCATACTCCATAAAAAACTTGTTCTTTTCTTCTATGATATGTTTCCAATTCTTTTTAAGTACAAATTTGTTCCCATCCCAAATGAACAAAATTATAAATCATAGTAATTCTCTTATAGAACAAAAATTTTTCATATAATTCTACAACTGGTCCTGTGAAGAGTGGTTAGGTTTAGAAGAACGTTGTGGGTACTCTTAAGTAATTATTACGATTTTATACTTGGAAAACTGAAATCTTATAGCAATTAAGCTTAGAAGTTTAATTGGCCAAAAAATGGTGAAAGCAAATTCATGAATGTTTTTTAAATTAATGCCTCATTTTTTCTGTATTTGTTTTTCCTTAAGGCATGTATTATGTGCAAATATACAGAAATTTTAGGCATTTAAGACTTCAAATCATTCATGTTGTGAATCGAATGGACTCAATGGACTTCAGAGAGCAACAGTTCATCCAAACTACCCTGTACAGATGTTTGTAACTAGAAGTCTTTTATGTCAGAGTTAGATTATTGCCTCCCTGTGCTGACGTACCCTGAGAAACCCTTAACGTATGAATTGCTATGCTTTGGTTTAAAGTACAAAATGAGGAGTAATTTTGGAGGTTGTTTATATTCTAGATGATTCAGCATGAGTCTGGAAAGTAGGCTTTCTTGTAGGTAAGTAAATCTCTGAGTGAATTCATGTGCAAAACCTATTATTGGTACGAAACACATGATGAAAAGCACAAGTTCAGAATTTCTGCTGAGTAAGGTCTGAGAAATCAGACCTGTACAGTTTGGGGTTCATAAATATTGACAAATATCCCATCATTACCTTACTGTATCCATTTTATTTAATCTTGACATTTAAACACACTTTGATAGCAGCGAAAGATTCCTTACTGTGACACCCAGTTTGAAAGAAAGCGTGAATGTCTTTAAATTAATACCACCATAATTTATGGCCTCTTTCTCCCTCATGTAAACCATGTTCCTGAGAGTTCTAGTGCTGGGACTGGGGTAGATCTTCGTAATTATCCAAGAAGGCCAAAGTTGCTATTAACTAGGCAACGGTAATTCATGATACAGTTACAAGTTTCTGGGTACAGTCTCTCTGCCTGAAAAACCAGTAAAAATAAAAAATACAAATAACTTTAGCTCCTGTAAACTCATGTATTTTATGTTTCCTGTTTCCACTGTGCCATTTCTGATTGTATTCACTCTTATATGTCCTCAAAATATTCATGGAACATTAACTGACTCTAGCTTTTTATTTCATAAAAAAAATAGCACATCACTCTCTAAGATTCACTTCTGATAGGAAGATTCTGATTCTAAGGATGTTCAGAGCACTCCTACATATCTGTAGCCCAAGAGTTTAGAAAACTACAAAGAATGAGAAAAAGTACTTCTTTATCTATTATAATTTTATTCTTGTTCATTTGGGATGAAATATTTTATCATTTTGATGACACTATGGTAACAAAGAAAGTTGTTTAGAGTGAAGTGCAGAAGTAATTGGTAAGATTCTTATGGACGTGCATGTATAATGCTCCTGTTGACAGCAGTGGAACTATTCATGTGTGTAAGATTTTGGTCATAAAGCATCAGTGTGACTGATTATTAATTATAATGTTGCAAAAGTTCATATAGATGACTGATTGTTACAAAATAGGTTCTATTACAGAGGTGTGAAGTGGTTCAGATGATGCTAAAGTACTCTTTATCTTTTGTAGGACCTGGCATTTTTTTTTTTTTATTCCTTACCTTACACCCAACCATGTAAGATCTCTGCATACAGAGGTCCCTTCTTTTCTGAGCATTTTTTGTGGCATTTGACCTGACTGTTTTAGTTTAATTGTGTGTTAAAATGATGGCATGTCTAATAGTAATGACTTCAGTTTTTCCATAGCTTCACATGGAAAAAAGCTGGAATGTTCACTAGAGTTTAGGGGAATTAGACAGTCAAATCCCAATAAATTTCAGTGGATGCTGAACGCAGACCTGGATCAGCTGCTTTGAAAAATCTACAAGGCTTATAATTTTGTTTGTTTATACTAAGTAAATATTACAGTCTTTTTAAGTGAAGTGTTTAGAAATGAACTGAACACCTGCTCTGAATGGAGCTAAATATTGCAATAAACTAGCAGTATAGCTCTTGAAATACTGTACATACTCTATTTTCCATCACTCCTCCCTTGGTAAACTAAGGACAGGAGGAGCCAGCAACTGAAGTCAATGGAAAGTGAAGCTGCTGAGCAACTCTGTAAACAAACTCTCACAGCTCAGTGAGGTATTCACAGAAATACATCCAAGAATGTGGTTTTTGTTTGTATAGTGTCTAAATGCTTGCGGATTGGTACTGACTCTAAATGCAACTGCAGTGCACCATAGAATGAAAGGACATATGTCAGCCAAGGGTTTCTTACAGCCTATCAAACCTCACGGATATTCAGCAGAATTAATTGCAATGTGAATGGAGAGTTTTCAACTTTACAGGCAATGACACTAATAGCTATGGGCTCTGATCACTTCCAAAGCAAAACTACAGCAGAAAGTGACTCAATGTATGTAGCAATTTTCACTATTTTTAAATAATCCTTACTTTATGCTGGAGGATATATTCATGTCTATTTGTGTGTTCTCTTCATTTTCCAAATTGTTATTTTAATTCTGTAGGCTCAGTGTCAAGCATTTCCATGTGTTATCTAATTACGAAGTTTTCCAAACTAAGTGCTAACCCAGTATTTTTCTACTTAATCAAAAGTGGATTTTTTAACTGTTTTTATTTTTATGAATGCGTGTAACGAATTCTGATGTCTTAACCATCCTTACCAAGCGTTTATATGATGTTCCATTTAGGAAGCAGTGATTTTAAAGACATGATTTTAAAGGGTGTTTTCAGTTTCATCTGTTTTAGCTTCAAATATTTAATTACTTTGCTGGAATAAAACCAGTATCAAAATACTTCAGGATCTTAGCACTGCAGAAATCAGTTTCCCTGTTGTGTCAACTAATGCCTCAGTAGTTATCAGATGGTACATCTTTGAATTGATATGATGAAATATCTGTATGTGAAAAACTCCAATTATTTACCTCCTTTCACCTATTCTTGACTGATCTACTTACATTCCTCCAAAGACTAAGGAGACACAAAGCAACACCCATGAAAGCAGTCGATCTGGTGCAGTGCTGGGACTTCTAAGACACAGCTGTGCATAGAAACAAAATCTCAAGAATATGGGGAAAGTATGCCGATAATAAAATGAATTATATCTGTGCTTCTTCACTTCACAATTCCTGATTGTGTGGAGTGCCAGACTATTCTGAGAAGACAATTTTAGGGCAGAGATGAGATACAGTGTGGGTGGGAGAGTTACAAGACGCCAACCTCTCCCACCCTATCTTGGCTTTTGTGGCAAGCTAGTCAGCTGCAGATCCAACTCACGCAGAAAAAGAAAAGTACATTTATTTAGGCCCAGATCCACGCCTTAGAACGTTATGTTATTTTCTGTGTATTCAGGGAAACCTGATGATTTAACTTTGATTTAATGACTTTACTGGTCTGACCTCCCCACACCTGTTATGACTCAGCTGACTTAGGATAAGCATTTTATGTCCTACTTGACTGTTTAAGTGGCTAAACATATGCTGTGAAACTTAGAAAATATTTTGACATCCAAACTATATCAATTAAATGACGTAGTAAGGAATGTGATATAACCATTTGAAACTTGTAAGTCTAACATCCATACTCATATGAGTATATAAGCTATGATGTATATAGGTCCCTTTGGAAAGAAAACAAATTTATTTAAGGCATATACAAATGGCAGGCAGAGACAAGCCATCTGGGAAATAGAGCGCTATGCCTGAAGTCATTCCTTCTGGCATGAGCAGCTTGGTCAGCAGCAGTGAGGCAGCAATGTCTTGATGATTCTGTGATTCTGTGTAATGTGCCCTTAGCGTGGTGCCCAAGGGATCAGAGGCAGCATGTAGGACACATCAGTTGAATACCCTCCTAAGACAGAGGGGCTAAAGGCCTTTTGTCTTTCTTGTTTTGTAGTGACACCACTACAAGAAGCAGGGAGTAAAGAGCAAAGCTGGCTAACCATGCTGCTTCAGCTCAGAAGTGATGGCACTCATAGTCATGGCAAGAGAGGCAGCCTACTGCTGGCTTCAGCCTCAAGGATGTTTTCTGCACCTTCTTCAGTGATTTAGTTATTACTGGGAGATGTGTAAGAGACTGGCGCTGGAACTGAATAATTTTCCTATTAGCAGACATTACAGGGCTTCTGTCATGCTTTGCTTCACCTCTTGCAACTCATCTCTCTCTAAATACAGCTGTATATCGAATAAGAAGGCTAAGGTATCATTAGGCTTGCCTACACCACAGCTTGCCCATTTGAAAAGACTTCTTCTGTTATGAAATTTTTCTATCTATTGCAGTTTTTACATCTCACTTTTTCTTCCAGATATCTGGTTCTCATAAATTATGCAATAAGAGTATCATTCAAAATAAGGACAAGTGATATCCTCCAAAGAACTAATTTGAGATTTCAACTAGTTCATTCCTATTTGAGGCCATATAGAGCATTATTTTTAACATGTCCCAACAAAAATAACCATGCTCCAGAATGTCTAGGGAAATGAAGAATATCTTGAGAAGCTGACTAACACATTCTGTACTGGAAAAAAACACAGAAACTTGTTGAAGAGGAAGCTATACTAGAGGGAAAAAAGAGGCACAAAACAAATCTAGTAGCTGAGAAGATGAAGGAGTCAGCTTTCAGAAACCAATAGGTGATATTTATCTCAGAATAAAATCTTGTCACTCTCTGGGAAGATATAAGATGAACAGAGGAGAAAGAAAAAGAAGAGTTCTATCTACAGTTGTCAGAAACACACTGATTCATTCACTATTAATCTTCCAAAGGTGGAGCTAAAAAGAAAAGGCTAATTTTACGATTCAGTTAATACTTTATCCATTTGTTATTTTAATGTTTCAAAATGAACAGTAAGGCTTTAAAAGAAGGCTGTGTGAGTGCAATCTGTATGGTAATGTGAATATACCAAATTGAATTGGACCCTTGCTGTTCACGTACAGGTTTAAAAGTAAAAAAAAAAAAAAAAAGGAAACTCTAGTGTTAATTGCACTGTGCTAAAAATCAGGATCGATTTATATGTAGCTCAAAGTAAAACATATTTCAAAGAATTGAGATACCATTTTATGCATTTGTTTTCTATTGCTCTTTTGTTTTTCATGTCTGTGGAAGGATATTTTTTTTCTTCCATTAAACTTTGCTAGTCAAACACCACTTTTCAACAGCTTTCTTTAATAACAGATACAGCACTGTATGTTTAACAGCTGATGCAGGAACCTTGGCCTGGGGAGCCATGAGCATTGCTCAATGAACACTTCCAGCATGGGTTTGACTCTCTTTCTCCATGCTGACTCAACAACCTATCAAACAAAACATTTCATTATGTAGGCTCTGTGGGACATGTGGGATACAGAATGGAGAGCATGAAAGGGTAGGAACACTTCAACATTATTTTCTTATTATTTTGCAGTTGCAGAACATTTGGCAGATGTGGTACACACTGTCACAAGGCAGATGCTGTAAACTGGGTCACTATGATATATATGGCTGCCAAGGAGCTGTTTAAGTATATTTTCGCTGTTTCCAGCAAAAATTACAAGGGAGAAATAAAGACATCCTGAAGTAATTATGTCATTTGGAAGGAAAATATAGGAGGGATTTTTAAAACATACGTGCAAAAGGAAGAACAAATTGAACTCATACTGTACTCGAAAACTTAATGGAAAAGGATTAATCGATAAACACACAACTGAAAACATTATTCTACCCTCACTTCAGTTTGAAATCCAAATTATATCCTACACAGGATCACTAACAAAGTGAGAGGTAGGAACTGCTGTCTTTAGTTTGGGTAGTGTTTTTAATTTCTGCTCAGGGATTAAGGAAGTTTGCACTGACAAATGTGTTACAAACTAGGAATTAGTCAAAAGAGTAAAGCATTGAAGAGAAAGTTAACTAATCAATTGAACTATTAGCACAGACCATTTATTCAGTGTCTGAAATACATTTTTAGATCATCAAAGCCTGCCGTGATGAAATCAAATTGCACTTTAAGAAGGCATAGCCTTTTTCTAAAACAATAGACAAAAGACAAACGGTTTGCTTGACTGAACAAATAGCTTTACTGTTCATTGTCATTTCCATTCTGAATGGATTAATTTTATTCTTTTATTCTCAGATCTATCAATAAAGGCTTTAAGAGTTGCCGAAACATGCAACCAAGAGGCAAAAGAGGCAAACTGAAAGGCTCACATGCTGTTCACAGTGAGTAGTTATCTTTAAAACTTAAGTCTATAAACATCACCAGTGTGGAGACAGATTTTGTAGGGCTGCTCACTGGTACATTACGCTGCTTTTTAGCACTAGTGTGTCAGTGCTATCCTGATGACTCAGTCAGGGCCAAGCTCAGGTCAAGTTGTAGCCCACATTTTGGAAAACATGCACCAGTCAGCAATAACTTGAAATCTCTTTCTGCACCACTAATTCAAGACTGTTACATACTTGTAAGACTTCAATACCCAAATTTTAAGGACTTGATGGCATCATGCATTCCTTAAAAAGAAATAACAAGAAAAGACATTGAGATCTAGGAATGATTCCCTCTGAATTTATCTGTTTATATAAGAAGAAACTTTACGTATAAAATACAAAAGATCTCAGTCCTCCCTACGCCTTGTAAGACACAGGTATCCTCATTGCACAATAGAATCTCAGGTGGCTACAAGAGAACCATAACGCCAGCAGGTACTCTTCAGTATTGCTTCCCAAGCAGCAATCTGTCCATAGAGGGAAAGTGTTACACTGTTAACACATCTATCAGGAAAAGCAGAGGTGAAGTTGAATGTGTAAAATAACATTTTTCAAAGATGAAACCATGGAGAAAAGAGTAAGGGACAAATTGTCAATGTCAAGAGACAGAAGGAAAATGATGAGAAAGGAGACTATTGTAAATCTTGAAGGAATTTTTCTACTATGAGTGCCAGGAGACAGCAACATGGGGAAATACAGTAAGAACCAAGGTCACTTGATAATGGGTTGGACTGCAAGACCATGCCTATGACTAAGTCAGTCCTAAATGACTAAGTAAGTCCTTTCCATCTCCAGTGCCTCCAATGAAACCTCTGCTCTAAAATAAAAAAAAAAATAAATATCTATAGACAAGCCAAAACACAAAAAGATGCTTTCTCTAGAAAAGACACAAGGACCTTGAGGGAAATGGAAATAAAGTTATTTTGGTTTGGAAGGAATTAATATTGTTATAGGCTGTGGAAACAATCAAAATCCCATCAAGAAATCTAGTAATAGTAAATGCCTATTTGCCCTAAAATTAAGGGAGGTTAGTTAACTGCATGATGTGGAAACACTTCTGAGGCATCTCTTTAAAGACTCGTGTATCTTTATGAATGCTATGCTTTGCTGTCAGACCCAATGCTACAAGTCATCAAGTCATACCTTTTTGTTGTTTGCGTTTTTTTTTAATGAAGCAGCTGACATTTTTAAGGATCTGCCGGCAGCTTTATGTTACAAAGTTCCTAAGCATATTTTCTAACATGCTGTATTTGCCACGCTGCTTTCCAGAGACACATCTAGCTTGTTATTTCATAGTGAGGATAGTGTTTTGGTGCCAATTTAAGCGTTCAGTATTAATACATATGTGGCTAGCTAGCAATGCCTCCTCCACAAAGAAAGAAAATTTCCTGTTTGTGCTTTCCTATTTCCTTTACGCAACTACTTCTGAGAGCTTTATAGCCAACTGTCTACAACATACTACTTTTTGTGCTATTCCTTTTTTGGTCTGGAAAATTTTTTTTAATACTATACTCTGTAATGCTGTGTTACTCATAGCAGTCTTTCACATTTAACTATTTTATGACACTGTTTAATGGCCTGATCTGCTTAGAACTTGCAAAGTCACAGATTATCAATGTGAAATGATTCAGTTTCGTGCATTCATACTGGGATCGCATTCTGCTTAGGACCTTTCCACTTATTTTTAGCCATGTAGTTCTTTGAAAGCCAGCACTTCTCATAATATGAGCTCTTCTTTCTTAAATTGGCCAAGAGGGCCACTGGTATCTTATGGTGTATTAAAACGAGTGTGACCAGTAGGTCAAGGGAGGTCATCTTCCCCCTCTATTCTGCCCTGGTGAGGTCACATCTGGAATATTGTGACCACTCCTGGACTCCCCAGTTCGAGAGAGACAGGGAACTACTGGAGAGAGTCCAACGGAGGGCAATAAAGATGATTGGGGAGACTGGAGCATCTCTCTTATGGAGAAAGATTGAGAGGGCTGGGACTATTTAGCCTATAGAAGAGAAGATCAAGAGGAGACCATACCAATGTCTATAAATATCTAAAAGGTGGGTGTAAGGAGGAGCCAGGCTCTTTTTCAGTGCTGCCCAGTGACAAGACAAGAGGAAACGGGCACAAGCTGGAACACAGGAGGTTCCATCTAAATAAGGGGAAAAAATCTTTACTGTGAGGATGACAAAGCACTGGAACAGGCTTCCCGGGGAGGTTATGGAGTCTCCTTCTCTGGAGATATTCAAAACCTGCCTTGAAAGCAATCCTGTGTAATGTACTCCAGGCAATCCTGCTTTGGTGGCGGGGTTGGACTAGATGATCTCTAGAAGTCCCTTCCAACTCCAACGATTCTTTTATTCTGTGAGTTTTGTTTTGAGCATTCCTCCTCCATGTGGCATTGTTTGAAGCAAATCTGAGCAAATGTAGAAAGAAATCTCCAAGAATATCTAGAACTTAGGAAAAATCTGACAGAAGAGTTTCATAGATTATCAGAGCTCTCTGAAGTTGAAAGCTTGAGCCATTAGTAAGGGCAGCAGAAGGAAGCAGAAGTTTTGGGGGAAAAAAAAGGTAGAATTTTTTTTTCTTTTTTTTCTTTTTTTTTTCTGTAGGCTTGGCCTCCAGCTCTGCTTTTTTGCATGTACAGAGCCTAGTGATAATTTTTTTTGATCAGGACTTGCATCCTTTTGATTTATTACATTGCGACAGCATGATGTGATGTGCCAAGATCTCAGCTAGATCTGGTCCAATATTCCAAAATTAAGCAAGTGAGTGGATGCAAGTCAAGTTAAGGTTTTATATTGAGTTCAAAAGTGAATTAAGTTGTCCTGTAGATATTCCCTCAGTCCACGTTATCCTGCTTTCAGCAGTTATTGAAAAGAAATACAATGTGCTGCTGCAGACTTGGGCCCTGATCCCACACATCAGTTCTCTGTTCTCGTTATTCATGCTTCTTAGCTTCAAGTAGTCTTTTCTTGTTGAACTTGCCTCTGTTTCACACCGAGAAAAAACAGTCTTTTTGCTCAGTGAGCCTAATAAAGCACAAAAAATATTCTTGCATAAGTTTTTCTTTATACCTGTGGTAAGGTTTGCACAGGTGGTAAAATTAAAAAGATATTTCTAATAGCTCTGCTGACAAAAAGAGCAGGCAGCATGTCTGTCAGAGTAAACATGCACCAAATCACCTCTGAAGTTACGAGTAAACAAGTACTAAACTACGCAAGGCACATGATGAATAACAACTGGCATTTATTTTCTCCTTCCTACTTCATGTGGGTAAGAAAAACTGGCATAAAGTGTGCAGCTACAGTTGAACATTTTTTTTTTAAATTTCATCTGGTTTAAATAACTACAAGTTTTTCTCTCATCTTGAAGCTATCTTACAAAGCTAATCATAAATTCTTCTCCCAGTACAGGAATTTGAAATGATGCTTCCTATTACCCAGTAGGGAGACTTCATGTCAGGCCTTAAGTTTTGGGAGTGGTTTGGGAGAATCTTTCTTCTTTCTTTTGATGCTGTACTTGTGTTTATAAATAAAGATGCTGTAAGAGAAAGGGCAAGAATTCAACAGGACTCAGTTCTTAAATGCAGAAGGTAGTCCACTGCTGTATTCAGTTATTATCAATCAGGTCACTTTAATGACTTCTTCACTATAGGAGACAGGATAGGCAGGGAAAAGGAGGAATGTTCATCCCAGAAGAGCACACACTAGATCAGTCATGTTGCACTACCAGGTCTTGAATACTTGACTCACTGTATTGGAGACTATTAAGTTATAAGTAGCCGTAAAACTAACTTTTCCATAAGCAGAGGTATTTGCTTACTCATGCCTGATAGCTGTCCAAAATGGATAGGAAGGAAAGCAAGTTTAAGAAAAACATGGACCAAATAGACTTAGAATAGAATAGCCTTTCAGACAACAATCATATCTGTTATTCATACAATGCAGAAAAATGTAAAAAAAAATAACAAACAAATAAAAAAAAACATATGCAGAAGTGAAGTAAATTGTTCTAAATCAAGAAGAAATGGATGAATTTGCTGGACCTTTTCCAAAACAGGCTGACAGACTTTTGGAGTGCTGAGCTTACCACAAGGAACATGAGCCACATACCTTTACTCCAGGACATTATTTCGCTCTAACCAGGCACTCTAAGATTCCCAGCTAGAAAACCTCTCATAACCTTCATTCTCTAAATAAATTTTTTAAATGAGGTTACAATTGTGCTGGGCTTTATTAATGTATGTATACCTTTGTATCGTACACAAGGTCGGTGATAAATTTATTTTCTCCTGCTTTTTGAGAAAGAATATTAAGCCTAAAATAGAAGATAAATGCAAGATTTTGTTTGGTTTTGGACTGTATGCAGTTCCCTCACTAGAGGCTAAAATGGAGAAATTATTGAGGCTAATGCTCCTTTTGTTTGTGTAATTTCTATTTTCCCTAACATTTATTATTATAAATAATACCTAGGTCCTTGTGATTATTTGGATGAGGTGGCTTCAAACTGCATTTACTTTTGGATTTGGTGTCAATAACTGTTGGAGAAGGAATCCTACATTCCTCAGGAATTAAGACACAGGTGAGCAATAATTTTCACGCAAGCTATGGCTTGAAGCTTTTATGCATTGTAACTATGCAGAACCACATGGGTGGAAAACATGTAAAGTTAACTACAGAGATTAAAAATATATCCTTGAATATATGAAGATAAAAATGTAACAGGGGGGGAAGAAAAAAAAAACAAAACAAAAAGCAATTTTAACATAGTGGAAATACTGAGATTTTGAAAATGACAAGGCTTGAATTGACAACATGGGCCGCAATGGTGTTTCTCTTTGCTCTACCTTTACTTTCCTCTATAAAAGGGTTGAAAAAACTGGAAAGGCAAGAACAGGGCAGGAATGGTGTCTGTCCTAAGCAGCACAAGCTCAACAGTCACCATAAAATGCTCTATAAAATGACCCACTATGGATGTGACGAACACACTGTCAGAAAAAAAGGGCAATGTTATGTTTCACAAACTAATAAATTACTCTTCGTAGAATCATAAAAAAATGCAGCATCTCTCACTGATGCTGTTTTCTTTTACGGTGCATCATGAAGGAAATCCCAAACCAACAACTATTTACCCAGCTTTTACATGGGATGTTCCCAGGGCCTTTGAAGTTTTTTTTATATTCTTGGAAAGCAAATGCTACTGCCCACACGGGTGTGCCCTTTATAACAGGTAAAGCCTGAATCTTCAGGGATTTCAGTGCAAGTTACTGCAGAGGACTCTACCAGGGGCTGGCAACGGGGGAGCCAGGGCACAGGGCGGCAGCAGTGGCTCCAGCCAGAGGCAGCACAGTCCCTGCTGCTGGTGAGCTGCAGGTTGAAGGAGGCAAAATGTCCCAAGCCCGTTGGTGTCATCTTCATGCTGTTGTTAATGACCCCTCTAAACGTGAGCTCCACCATTGTTGCTGCCTGATGCAGGGGTTGCTCACAGGAGCTGGACTGGATCCTCTGCTTTTCTCAGGTGACTTAACTCCATTGTTTCAATGCCTAAATAATTGAGGACAACTGACCTTGATTTTAAATCTGTGTGAATGGAGTCATTATGTGGCAAAAACAGATGAAGAGTGAAAAAAAGACAACCCAAACTAGAAGGTGAGAGTGGTAGTAAGATAATGTCTAAGTCTTAACAAATGAGTATCAGGTGTCCTAAAATGACGTGCTGCCTCGTGCTGACCACTGTACAGTGAGAAGTTGCTCCCGTGTGTGAAGCCTGCTGCCTTGCAGCTGGCGTCTGGCCTGGCTGAGAGGCATTGCTGCTGGTTGCACTGCCACACCCCAGCTTGCCCTGCATGATGCAGGGTCTTCCACCAAAAACCAGAGCTGCCCAGGAAGGCTGGAAACCACTGCCCAGCTCTAAGGTTGCACAGCATCTCCACAAAGCTTAAAGAGGCTGCTTGGCTGGACGGTACAGGCAAAGGAAACTTATGAGAAGCAGCTCAGGATGCTGGGAAAAAGCAACAGTTCTTTTATCTGGGTAAACTGAGGGGAAGCCCTACAAGATGGAGGCTCGCTTCAAAAGGAGACAACATTTATTCTCTCCAGACTGTTCTGTGCTAATCAGAGATATTCCAATACAAGTTCTGAGTAAGAGGAGGTAAGATAGTGCAGGGAGAAATCTGGGTAGCTGTAACAGTCTGTGGTGCAGGAGCACAACATTAGCTCCTGTGCTCTTCTATTTCTGCTGTGGCCAATGCATTTTTATCTGTAGTACTTTCCACAAAAGATACAGGGCTTATCATCCTTGAAAATGGGCAGCTATTTTTTTTGTTTGTTTGGGGAAGAGATATGAGAATGGGTAGGAGTAGCATTATCTCCCTGCTCCTAGAATCTCTTGACATCTAAGACAGTTGCACAGAAACCATGTGCTAGGAGCAGCTGGAAATTCAGATATGCATGATAAGTGTGTATACTCCAGTTATTAGAGGTGAAATTGGATTTCAGGGAGGAATGGAGAAGCCAGAGACGCAGGGAAATCAAATACTTTATAGTTCTGGCATAGTTGGAGGCATTTTGCAGCTTGCTCCATTTCTAAACCAGCATCTGCAGAAATCCCACCACTAGCCAGCAGCATGGTGTCTCTCCCAGCAGTGCTTTAAAGTGTAATGTAAAAATCATTACAACATAGAGGCACCAGAAAATACTACTTGGCAACCTGCAGCATCAATCTATTGTTATCAGTGACCTATATCCAAAAATAGACTGAAGGCCTAAATACTGCAACTCACAGTGCATCCTATTTAACAATACTTCCTAGTTCCAGCCTCCAAATGTAATATTTGAGAGGACACTGTTTGGATCATTTTCTTTAGACAGGAAAAACATATTTCCTAACGATTTTAGCCCAGCTTGTTCATTCTGCCCTGAATAGATTTCCAGAAAAGCTACATCATTATGTTTTCTCCTGAACTCAAAGCAAACATTACACTAGTAATGTTTCCTCTCTTGGAAGGAAACACTATAGAAAGGGGACAGGTGCAAGACGAACTACATAGCAGAATTTTGCTTTTCCTTTCTTGACTAATACCCGCAACGTTGGCATGAAGGGAAGAAGTAGATCAATCCTAACAGCCATGTGATATTTGGCTTGGATTACTGGTTTGAAAAACGCGGAAAACTACTTTCAAAAGTATATACACTGAAATGCTTCTGTTACTTTTAGTTATCATTCATGGAATATGCAGAAGAATCCCTCACAAGTATATCATTTGAAGACAGTGAAGAGTTAGTAAACTATCTTTCCTTTAAACTAATAGTAAGTTAGACATAAGGCAGGGTTTGTCACAAGCTTTAGATTAAAAAGCCACAATAACGTTACTATTTAACCAGATTAATTAGTGGATTTTGTATTACATGCTTCAGATACCAGTGAGAACACGTGGCTTCAGAGGAGGTGTGGGATATTCAGGCAACTTGATGTGCTGCTGAAATATGGATGTTTCTTCTGTGTTCTGTCACTGCTGTATGATGGAAGCATACAGATGCCTCATTTCTAAAGAAGGTCTAAGGCCCTGGAGAAACTTAGCTGGAAGACAGGAACTTGGAGGAAATATTTTCTTCTCGTTTCATTAAAAGTACACTAGAACATGAGCCTTTGGGAAGCAGAGTGAAAAGGGCATTACATTACTGTGGCAAGACATGCTGAAGTCCAATCTCCAATACTGCTTTCAGACAAATTCATAATGGGTAAATCAGTGTTATTCACTCTGGAAAGAAGTACTTTGAATTTTTTTATCTTTTTTTAATTTTTTTTTTTCGTAAAAAGGTGCCCATGCTTTTTTTTTGCTCAGCGTGACATATATCTAGTTAAGTATGTGCAAAAGATGTACGCTTTCTTACAGTCTCTTCAGTTTAGCAACTATAACTGCTTAAGATGCTGGGGAATGATCTGGGGCACAGCAAAGTTCAAACACAGAAATTAAAATTGTGAAGGAGAGGTAAAGGCCAAACTAATCCCTTCCTACTTCTACAAAATCAAAAATTATAATCAGTTTATTTTTAAAAGCAATACGTACCTGTAAAGATATTCTATTAGGAAAGATCATTAATATTTTAGTGAAGTAAAGAAATACCACATTACTTTGATTGTCCCTACACAGGAGTCTCTGTATGATGTTCCATTGTGTGGTGTGGGTACACCTATTAATTTGTACTCTAGACTAGTTATATCACTGATAGTTTTCAAGTGTCTTGGTAATTGATTTACTCTACAGTATTTTGTCTTAACGTGGAAGAGAAAATAGAAAAATATTAAGGAAACAGTTCAAGTAATCTGTGATTTATACCATGTCCCTTCTTGATTATTACTCTGTATATAACCATTGTTGCAGCAGAAATAAAGAAAAAAAAGTCCACTTTTCAGGAATGAGTTTCATAGTTATATAGAGTTATACTGCATCATTCATGTCATTCATCTAGGATATGCTTTGATCTCTGTACTCAAAGCTGTGATCTCTTCCAATCTGTCAACCTATAGCAAGAGGCAATGCCTGGAAAGGACATTTAGTGAGAAAACTGCAGAGGAAATAGTGTTGGCAGTTCAATATATATTAGTCACCTTTTCAAGTTAGTGCTAAATTGTTAGCCTTTGGAATGGTATTAAGGGACACAGTACTATTAGAGTGGCTGAGTAATATTCCCTGACTGTTTCAGTATCTTTATGCCAAGTAGAAGGTTGAAGATGCATAAGGTATTCTCAAAGCCTGCTTCCTGTTGAAAGAAAATTGCCTTGGCATGGGATCAGCTGCAGATTACTCCCTGGAGAACCCCCTTGTAGGCTCCAGCACACCAACAGAGAGCAGAGCCAAGGAGGAAGGATGGAGGAACATGCTAAGAGCACAGATTTTGAATGACTGCAGTGCAGATACTGGGAATGGCACTATAATCTGCTTGCACCAGCTGAAATGCGGCCCAGCCTTTTCAACTATCCAAATCACGTTGCAGTGGTGAGACAGACATAAGCAGGTGGGCATGGGAACATTTTAGTATTATCATTAGATACTGTTTCAGGGGTTTTTTTTCCCCTCCTCTGATACTCTGACTTCCTGGGCTCCATATCGAACCTGTGTGCTGTATATTCATGGGCACTCTTCACAAAAGAAAGCTGGGCAGAGATCTCCAAGTCGAATGTGATTCAAAGTTGTGAGGCTGTTTGCAAGCTCATTAGCTTTGCTGAAAATCACCTATTTTCAGTTTTGGTATCACCCGTCTTGAAAGCAGCCATGTTTGGGAAACTACCTAGGTACCTTTGCATGTGTGCTGTCCTGCATGGCTGTTACTAGCTAGCTTTGGTCAGTGTTGGTTTAAAGACCTACGAAGTCTCTCAACAGAGATCTAATTGTAAGAGAGCATTCCAGATTCTCATGTTTAATCTCCTGTGCCTAACCTCTCCCAACAGAGCATCATGATCCCGAAATGTAGCACCAATTCAACAGAAGCATGTGCAGATAGGCATGTGCAGACTTCTAATCGGTTGTCTCAAAAACTGGACAGACTCTGGATATCTCTGAAGCGCCCGAGGGAAAAAGGCTATAAAGTTTGTGTTGTATTCCTAAGGTAAGCAGAAGGGTCATGGGTAACTGAAGTTTAAAAAATTCTCTGATACAACATCACAGTGTTTCCAGGATGATAAACAGCTGTAAAAAAATGGATGACTTTGTCACTAAGAAGACAGTCTTACTATATTGTCAAATCAAAACCTGACACAAAAAAAACCCCACATTGTTTTCATTGTTAAATGGACTTTATTCCAAGATGATATATTCAGCAAGCTAAAGAGTATGCTGTACACTACTATTGACAGACAAGAAAGGAAATCCTTTTTCATTGATGAATATCAAGAAAATCAAGCATAAATTAATCATCACTGACAGATCATTAAAGAATTTCCGTCACGAAAATAAATTTGTATTTAATTTTAGTCCTGTTGCTATGACAGCTAATTTATTTCAATATAAGGTTTTTCAACTAGCTATCTCCCTCCATAAATAACACTTGCAATATTAAAACAGATTTTTCTGCATTTTAGAAAGGTAGCGCTCTATGTTGACTACTGTTTTCTTTGCTCAGCTAATGTTCTGTTTCTGTAGTGTAACCATATTAATTATAAATTTGGAACTCCCTTCATATTTAAATTTCTGGGTTTAATTCCTGCTCTTTTTTTTTCTGCCTTGACACAACTACCCTGACACAGATAGCTCTGTGGATGAGTCAGACATATCAATGAGATTCTTCAAAAGCAATGCGCAGATGGTTGTGACTTTTGGTATAAGAGGAGAAAATCTGCTCCTTTTTTCTTATAGAACACTAATATTGGTTCTCTTCCTTCCCCTGAACTTTTTGTGATGCTACCATAGTTTTGTTCTCGAGATGATGGGAAATCAAAGATCAGTACCACGTTCACTCCTTACATTTTTTATTTTATTTTTTTATTCCAAGATGGATTGGAGTTTTTATATAGACCAGAAATACCCAGGTCTAGACTTCAAGAAAATCAAATCAATCACCACAGCTGTAGCAGCTTGCTTCATAGTACAATTTGTTCAACAGAATGATCGGGTAAGCTAGATGTTGGTCTGGGAATAAAAAAACAAACTTCTGTGCATGTTAATATTCAAGTGAAGGTTAATTTTTATTACTTTAAGCTGCGTTTTTGTGGTTAGGCTAGTACAAAGCCCTCAGACATTAAAAAGATCCCGATGCAAGAAAATTAGTGGTAGTTGAACTATCAGTTCAAAAACCTATTAGGACCAATAAGTTTTTGAAATATGACTGGAATATATATAACATTGACCTACAGTAAGCCAATCAAATTTTATTAGCTTTTTCGTATTTAAGATGTGGTGTATATATGATCACTGGATTAAGAGCAATTTATCTACCTAATCCCGAATTCAAACTTTTTTATAGTTAATATTTAGAGATAATCTGCATATGCTGTTTAACTAAACTGTCAGCTTTTCAGTTATAGAATGCAAAGATAACAATGTAAACATTTCAAAGAATGTCTGTGGAAAGTTTTAATTTACATGTCATTTTCCATTCAGCTAGTAAAACAAAAGTCATTTTCACTTTCTTTTTATTGTTATTCTTTCTCAGGCTCTCTGTAAAAGCCAAATGAAAATGTTCTTTTTTCAGAATGCATCAGAATGTGCTGAGTTAGTATGTCAAAAGAATGTCAACTGTTCTGAAGTATCAGTAAAAATTGCTGACACAAATTGAAACTGGAGGATTTTATAACTTGTCAGTTATATCTCGAACTTAATTTTCATAAATCCCTCCTTTCTTTTATAAATCAGAAGCAGTTCTCTGTCCTGTCCTTGAAATCTTTGTTCTCAGTTGCTGGAATACAGACTTGCTTGTTCACCTAAAATGAGGCAAGACTTGATTTCTGACAAATAATTGACATGCATTGACAGAAACTTCAACGAACTGGAAGGAATCTAAAGATTGTTCTGCCGTGAGGATATTTTAAAAGTAGTGAATTTGTCACATGCATTTGGACAGATTGCAATAGTACCATTTATTTGAATATGCTCATTCAAATGCAAAGCAGGGAATCTAGAACCATTGTTGTGCGTCATTTCTGCAGCCGTTTTGCATCGTTTCCATTAAGTTGAATTGGAGAGGGAGCAGCTCTGTATTAGAGTTTGAATAGTTCACTATCAGGTGCAAGAGGAGATGAGAGAGAAGCATGAATGTGCCCATTAGGCATATGGAGGATTAATTCATTCTAGTTGCTTACTATGAAATTACTCATTAATCTGGTCATTCCATTGCCTACAGCAGCAGTTGTGTACATCAAGAAGGTAAAGAGTGGAGAGCTACAGAACATTATTTGTAGATATGAGCTTCCTGAATTAGTAATTTACTGTAAATTAGTTTTGGAAAACCTACTGAATCCACATGTGGGTACTGAATGAAGAGGAAGCATGAAAGTAGGAAAAGAAGTTTCATTTTGGGTAGTTTGGAGGCTGAGAGATATTCTGCAGTTTGGAACTTAAATTCAGAGAAGCAAGGTGGGGCAAATGAATGTCCAATGCAAGTTGCTTTAAAAAAAATTATTTTTTATTTCATATACTTTGAGGAAGACATCAGTGTTCAGCATGGGACTGCTCTCTAATTAATTTGTAAAATAATTTATTTTTTGCTGTAAACCTTATGACAGTCATACATCTGATGGAAAAGAGAAATTTCATCAAAAAATTTACTAAATTTCAAAGAAAACTTGGAATCAGTTGGAACGTTCAGCTAAGATAAAAGTAACGACTGGAAAGCTTTACAACTTATTTGCAAAGAGTGGAAAAATTACTGAAAAAGATGGAAAACCAAGTCTTTTAGTGATCTATTCTAGAAATAGAGACTCTATGTAGAGTAATCAGACCAAATTAGATCCTTTTCTAAGGATGAGGTTTTATTGCAAACATGTGACTTAGAGTGAAAAGTTATCCTCCTTCAGGCAAGTAGTTTGGTAGCAGAGGTAGATGACAATAGAGTTGTCCCGCTTTTGATCCGAAGATGTTAATTTTTGACACTCATTAAAAAAGTCCATGGATTCCTCATTTTGTGACCACCCTCTTGGGAATTAATTTTATCTTCTAATGAGAAGACCAAGCCTTGACTAAGTCACAGTGTAAGAGTAAAAACCAAACTGTACTACAGTGTATTTCAAAGAAGAATTCAAGCTTAAAAGAACAAGCAAAAATATAATATTCACTTTAAGGAAAAAAATTCAAAACAGGATTAAGTTTGTGGCTGAAAAACGACTAAGCCTTCACATTCAAAGAAATGAAATGGCCTTTGTCCTAAATATATCTGTGCAAGTCATATCCTACAGAATAGAATCTTTATGCCTGAATACTCTTTCTTTTCCTTCCCCCTCCCCCCCCCAAAAAAAATGCAACATGACACCCAATGAATTAGACACACAGAGAAATTCTGAGAAATCTGTGCTCAGCCAACCAAGAAGACTGGGGTTGCTGAAGTAAATCTGCAAGAGCAAAATGGGTATAATTCTTGAGCAACTGACTGCCTGGCCAAGTTCTAACATGCGTGACTGCTGAACATAGAGGATTCATGTCACAAAAGCCAAAAATACTGTGTGAAAAGGATCACTATAACGTACCACATCATGCTTTCCTTTCATGAAACTGTGAATACAGTACTCTTGAAACTGTGAACACATTTTGGAAGCAAGAGTATTTTTCGTTACTGGATGCAGAAATGTTTAATTGTTTGGAAATTCATCAACTCATCTCCAAAGACTAGTAATAGCACATCAGGCTTTCCACAAGAAAAACCTTCCTTCCCTTTCCAAAAACCCACAGTCCCTTGAGGTAGGGAGACATGCCAGAACTCGATAATCTGAAGATGAGGAGGTCTGTAGAGAAAGATTCAGCTTTAATTTTCATGTTCTCAGAGGAGAGAGAGAGACATGTGATCTGCTTAAAGATCTCCTTAACTGTTGTTGCTGTTAAAGCTAAAATCTGCATGTGATAATCCAGGCTGAGTTATCCTAATAAATCTTGATTGATCCCAGTCACTAGAAAATAATACCTTTATGCCATGTATTAAATATTGTCAATTAATTGTGATAGTTTTAGGAAAAGGAGAAAGTTTATGCATTTTTCCTTTTTTATTGGGAAGTCACAGTTTAACTTATTTGCACCCCTAAAACTCTATTTTAGCTTAATCTGAAATCTGGCAGATTCAGAGAGGAATCAGCAGTTTTGGTGTAGCTGTAAAGCTCTTGACCTAAAAAGAGCTTCTGGTTTATGAAAGAGACAAGATATGTAAGTACATGACTCTCACACAGAAAAGGTTACTATTAATGGGATTAATTTATATCTTTGAGTTTCAACGGAATTAATGATAAACTTGTCAACTTGGTAATGGAGAGTTAATAACTTGTATCATTTCGGGAGAAGCACCAGGAGAAAAATGTGACTTGAGTACAATTCTTCTGCTGTTTCTCAGTTGTCGGAACAACAGAATAATTTATTCCAGCTCTCTTGTAAATTTAGCACACTCTCCATCATAAATCTGACCACACCTGTTGACTGACACGCAGGGACTTATTGCTAACCTGAAAACTGTCAGCTTCTTTCGTGCAGTTATATGGGGGGTGTGACCTGTTCTCTCTAATACTGTGCCTGTCATCACAACCCAGAGACATTAGCAAAATGGGCTGTATTTCCTGCAGATTTATGCGTGAACATGTATGACTTGAAGAAATAACCAAACCTTCACTATACCTTTCTAGCAAATATTCTGGTATCTTTTCATGTCATTAATGCAGTGATTTGGGAAACTATACTATCATCTTTCTTCCCTAATTTAAATGAGTGTTCACTATTTTAACTTAAAAATTATATTTGAAAAGGGGAAAGATTACCTGTAGCAGCCAGCTACAGTGCTCATCCCTAAAGAAGAAGAGCTGCTCTTCAGCTTGCGATTGAATTTCTATTCCTATCACCAGTGATTTCAGCTTCTAAAACATGATTCTTGTCAGAAAATTTCATTTACTGAATTAATTTATAGTTATACATCTATATTGAACATTGTCCAAATGGGCAGCATTGTTATATACATTCTCATGCATTTAATAGACACATGGAAGCTATCACATTTGAAAGGGAAAAAATAACAGTAATTTCTCCTTAATAAATTACTGGATTAATTACAACTAATAATTTTTTAGTTGTCTAAACAATGAAGCGTCATGACCATGAGGTTATTTTGTTTTTTATCCTCTACTATTGTGCCCACACCTGTTCTTTAGAAGACTATGATGATGTATCAGAAAGAAGTAATTTTAAAATTATACTCTGTATGATAAAGGTATATTGGAATGAGGTTGTGAGGTGGCAAAGTCAAGAGTTTAGGTTACAGGTGAAGTAACTGCCTTTCCAACTCTCATTTAGTTCTTTTTGAATATACATTTTAGTATAGTCTCTGATTACAACATCATATACTTGATTTCTGTTTGGAGGATTGAGCTTGCTCATTTAAAGAAATGTCCCTTGTGTGAACTGTACTTTATGTAATGTGATCTTGTCAGATGCTACCTAAAATACGGAATTATTATGTTTTTTGTGGACTGCCTCCTGTGAAGCCAATGGAATGCAGAAGTATTACTCACACTTCCACAAACAAACTAAGAAGTTTAAGATCAGAGCACCTAATTGTCTCAGATGGTACAGGTGTTTTTTCAAAGATTTGTGTTTTCAAAGTATTGCTTTCAGCTACAGCAGGTTCAACCATCGCTTGCCTGCAGTTCTGCACAGCTGATTTTAGACTTGATTATCTTAATGTTCCTTTCTAACCTAAATGATTCTATAATATGCTCATACCCTAATTGGACACTTAGGGTAAGATGACTTGAATATCAATCATAGATGCTGTGTGTTTTGTGACAGTGAGTTTTATATTATTCTTCAGGGTAGCATTGTACTGTCTTAACAGACACCATCCTTTCTGGTTTTTATCCAAAAGACAGGTAATCTTACACATTCACTAGATGCCATACAGCTTCTGAGAGGGGTGAGGCAGGTTCAAACAAACAGATCACATTTTCCTTATGGATTTCACAGAACACAGAATGCTGCAAGAGTCCTGGGAGGTGGGGGTGTGACTTGTGAATAAAAGTTTTGTATTGCAATACAGAAATGAAAAGTAAGCTAGCACCAGCAAAATGAACTGTGAAATTTCCAACATTTTGAAGTTTGATCCGGAAGCTATAATAAGGAAGATAACCTTTATACCTCTTGCTGGAAAAGAAAGGATTTTTGAGCAGCCATCTGTTATGGGAACAGGAAATAGTATGAAATATCACCAACATATTTTTTACATACAAAGAGGACTTTTTAGGCATTTTTTAAATTAATTTTTGTAAAGACACAAGAGAAGATTACGTCTTTGATTACGCAGACAAGTTTTGATGCCCTGACTTCAACTGTGTTGTGGATTAAGTTGATTTTTGCAGGCAGTAACTAAAATAACACAGACATTTCTGTCTGAAGCAGATAGATAGCATTTGCAGTGTAAGATAGGTTTTCCCAAACAATGCAAATGGATGCAGAGGTGGTTTTACTATTTGTATTTTAAGTGTTTGTGAGAGTTCAGTTCTGTCACTTGATTAATGTTGACAGATGCGTTTCTCTCAAACATTTCTGCTTGGCTCCTCTTGAATATGTAGCTAAGGTCTCTGCCACACAGTGAGTGAACGGTCCTTCCATGCAACTTCATATTCCCAGGGACATACTAGAGTTTCCTGAACTGCACAGGCACAATGACTTAAGTAGAATTCTAAAGTACAAGTACTTAGTTCATATGCTGAGAATTACGTATGAGAGGATTTTCTACAACCTCCCAAATTCCTTGGTCACAGAAAAGCAGTCAATCAAGATGACCCTCAAGGCTTCCTGGTCTTCAAGGCAGACCGGTCATTCTGCATTTCGTAAGATGTACACAGCTATGCAGCCAAAACAGCTATTGGGAGCATGACAAGCTTCAGTAGTTTGGCTTTCAATTCTATTTTAATATTCAGCACAGAGGTGTCTTTGGCCAAAATACCAGCTCTACCTATGAAAGTATGATCTATGAAGAGCAGATTTGATAGAGAGCAAAAGGAATTTTTTTTAATTTTTTTTTTAATTGAGCAACAAACAAAGGGCAAATGTAGTTTCAGCCTGTTACAGATTAATATTTTTGAATGCCTCAAAAATGGGTTGTCTCCCTCCATATGAAAAAATTCCCTGTTGCTCACAGGACAGTGATGGTCTATAGTATGGCAGAGTAAATGGAAATAGGATCAGCTGAAGAAACAAATCCTTGTGGAAGAAGAGAATAAGTCCTCCTGGCAAAACAAATCTGCGTTATAACTTACAAATACGTATTTTGGTGTAATTACAAGATCTATGCCAAAACCCAATAAAGCTAGTGGAAGACTCCTGTTTCTTTCTCTGTTTAAACAGAGGTTTTGAAAATGAAGCATAGTGACTCATTTAAATCAACTAATACACCCTCATCGGCAAAGGGTTAATCGTGTATCTGCACATTCCAGGGCACTACTCAGTCTGACTTTGTCATGTGGCTTTTTTGCACCTGCTAAAATGCAGCAGATGTTAGGGGGGCTGAGGTGGAAGGATAAGAGGAATTTGCATGCCCTCACAGAATCATAAGATCTGGTGCAATAAATCATACACTAGGTTTAAATGAAATTATGCTGGAATATCTTGATTACTTAAAAAAAAATTAAAAATTACAATATTACTAGATGAAGAAATGTGAAATAAATGAGCTAATTATATGTTCACTTATCTGTGTGCTAAGCATGATGCATCACAATGAATTTATATATTGCTTATTATAGGCATGGAATACATTACTGAGTTAATTATTTTGCAATCTATTTGATCTTGTTCCTTTTTAAATTCTACTGTCAGTCTAAATTGTCTGGCTTATAAAAATCATGTGAGCAAGACATAATAATAAATAAGACTAAACTAGAATGTTTGTGGGGAGTTAATAGAGTGTGTATTCAGAAATAAAAGCAGTTAATATTATGCCTCCATTAACAACCTCATATATTATCTGAAACTGGAAGTAAACAGCATCTTAACACTGAGGAGCAAAAATGTTACTGATTTAGAAAGTTTGGTGTGCCTCGATAGTAAGTAACACACTGTACGTGTAAAACGTGAATACGAGCACAAAATAACAGGTAGTTAGTGATAGCTCCCTGCATGGCCTACTGCTACTTATAGTTTTAAAACACCATATTCTGAATGTGACATGTAATGAAATGACCAGTCATAAGACATTTCTACAGTGTCTAGTTATCATTTGATCCCTCGGAAATCAAGCAGCACCATGAACTAGTCCTAGCAGGGGCTCTGCCTCCCTCCCATGGACTTGGGTAATTTCTCAAGACGGATTTCAAATTTCAGAATGTCTGATAGCAAGCCTAGCTATCAAATCCATAGGAAATACCAGTTTCTGCATCCCAGTGACATAGTATTTCCATTAATGACACCTTGTGCAAAAAGTCCTTTGCACACTGCTCTTGGTAGTGAAGAGTATGTCGTGCTGGGACTTTAATTTCATTGTTTCCTTGCTAATTTACAGAATGTTGATAGTTTCAAAAAACTTGTTATATATGATTTAAGTCCTTAAATTGATGGATTCCCTTACTTTCTTCTGATCGTTATAGAAATTGCATTTGTCCAAAGTGCCTGAACTGAGTTACTAAGTTACTCACAATTTGTGGGAAATACTATATTATTAAGAGCAGAGATATACTGCGGTTACGCTGAGAAAACCTCCTTTGAGCATACTTAAGATTTCCACTTGTCATTTTTTCCAGTGATATGAAATAGTACACTGAAATCCCTGTAAAGTCCTGCCAGAGAGAGAACTACTGGATTTCTGCAGTGCTGTGGGCTTTCACTGCATGCTGTGTCTTATCCCATTGACAGATCAATTGGGCCATGTACCACATTTTGTTTCAAACCAACATAAAATTAATGAAAGAGCTGATAGCCTTTAATTTTCAGGAGACTGGTGTAGTTCTTGGAATATCCCTGGATCTCCATGTGCATACTCATACAGTGTGTAAACAAGGTTTTATTTTGCAAAGCCCTGTGATACAGCTGTTTCTCATTTTCATCTTGCAGATGCTATCTTGCTTACAGGGCAGCTTTGTTAAAAAGCTGTGTTGACTCATAAGACCGAGATGTACAATATTCAGTTTTGATTGAAAAGTGCCTAACTCCTTTATCAACCATAGGACAAAAAGCTTGATACAAACCCATGTTTTACTAGGAGCAGAAGACTGTAGGTCCAGAAGTAATGTCAAAGCTCCTTTTTTCTGTGAAGCATAGTCAACTATAAAAGCCTAAAAAATATGCTTATTCATCTTATTATTATGGAAAGTCCTGGTGACTTGTTCCATTGGCAAGAGGAGATGGTTTAGTTTAGTTGTTACTGTTTGTATCTGAGTTTTCTGTTAAGATGGAAACAAAACAGAAACAATATGGAAGATTCCCTGAGTGCGTGTGAACATGCCTGTTGCCTTTTGTTGTTCCTACGCCCTTTGAGTTCTACAGGCACATCACTGAACCAGTTAGTTCTTGACAGTGAATAAATGTGCTAAGACAAGAAGAAGAAAAAAAAAAAAAGAGAGGAAGAAAAAAGAGGAAGTCTTAGTCTTTCTCCATGCTCCCCAGAGTCAGGACTTGGAGCAATGGAATGTCCGTAGTGGGGAAACAAAGCCATAATGTCTAATTGCTAAGACATAAAGACTCAGAGGGGGAGCACACAGTGGCCAGGAGTGCGGAAGAGCACTGACCCCAAAGATGAGAAAGAGAGAGAAAGAAAGAAACAGTTCAGACTGTGTGCAAAAAGTTCAAGTACTCAACTATTACCAAAAGAAGGCTTGGGAGTATTGAGGCCTTTGTGGAGAAGTAAAAGTAGATGTCAGCTTGGTTTTTATACATCTATCTGTTTGAATTCACACACACACACATATTCTCCAAGTAACTAATGAAAGATAAAGCTCACGAATCTAACTCCCATTTGTGCTCAACCAATGTGTACTCCTGTAAATACTGCAGCTAATGAGATATGAGAGCAGATTTGCTCAAGCCTCTGGGGAACAAGAACAACTAGCCTAGGTAATGCAAATCCAGGACAGGAGATGCAATGCCAGTGACTGTAACAAACAGGGAACTCGTTCCTCTCTGTGTGATACAGGAAAAGCAGGAGCCGAAAGCTGTTGCAGGTCGCTGGGCCACGGCCAGGCCCAGCCTTGGCCTGTGAAAACTCTGTGCTTGAAGCGATGGAAGAAAACAAGTTTGAGGAATTCGCCAGCTGAGACAAGAATGGTTTGCAAGATAACTACTGCCTATGAGAATAGAGAAAAGAGCATGTGGACAGAGGAGCTGAGCTAATAGCAGGAGAGGAAGCGGCGCATGAACAGATAATGAGGGTATAAAAGCTTGAGCTGTAATAAATAAAGTGGCTTCTGCTTATAATTCATATTGAGTGATTGGAGTCCATTTCTCCTCCCGCAAATGGTGACCCCGACGTGATGGGACAGAAAGCTATTATCAAGAAAGCACTTGGCTGTTGTTCTGGCTTCTATACATAGCGGAGTCACGTGTCCAGCCAGTGGGAACTTGACTGAGGGTGTGAAAGAGAACACTATTTGTATTAGGAGATAAGAAAACGAGTCATTCTCAATGAAGAACTCACTGTAGCTCAGCTTTTCCTGATATTACCATATCTGACTCCTTCTGAAACTTGAGAGCTACTGATTCAAGTCAATAATCTCTAAAGAAGTTGTCAGTTCCTTCCCAGAGGAACGCAAACCTGTTCTCAGGGAGTAAAAAAACCTCACACTATCAGCATTTTCACTTCATATCACTCAATCCAATTTTCTTTTCTCCTCAATAAATGTCTGCTGTGGACATGACTCAAGGGCAGATTCTCTTTTTTTCTCTCTGAACAGCCAGAGATGCCAACTTTCAGCATTTGAAGGAATAGTGAAGGTTCTCACCTATATTTTCAGCTTGTACAGGCCGGTATACAACATAGCATGGACAATACCAAACCTCAGAGGACTGGCTAAAAGTGTTCAGTAAAGCAACAACATAAATCTTCCAGAATGAGTATGTCCTTGAATTAAGAGGCTGCACAAGGGTACTGGTGGTGTACAGACTCAAACAAATCATACAGATTTTTTAATGAGGAAGTAATTATATGGGGTTTTTTTCAGAGTGCTTTATGAACACTAATTATGACTTGCTTCTTAATTTTCCAGGTGAATAAACAGAACTAGGAAGAGATTAAGCAACTTGCTAACCATCCTGAGTGAGTCAGCAGAAAGCATAGCAGCAGCTCTTGAGTTTTGAATCTGTATTGATTATTACCCTTAAATGCTATATGGACAAGACTGAATCCCTATGTTCATGTGAAATGAAACAAAGGAAAGTTACATAAAATGACTTATTGGAAAGGTACTGACCAGCTTAGATAAAAGTGCAAGCTTTCTGTACATCTAGGGTCTTTTTAATATCCCCTTCACTCTCTTGAAGCAAAAATGATGTTGGACTCAGATGTATTGGAAAAGAGGAGATTTCTTTGATATGTTTACACATCATCAGTCATTGCATCTGGGAGGTACGTTGCCCTTGGCTTTCTGCATCTGGCCCCAGTGTAAGTAAAGACAAATGCTTTCCCTATGCCAGGATTCCACAAGCACACAGTCCAGTCCTCCACTCCTCTTACATTTCTCCCTTTCTTGCAATCTCTTCAAAAGATCCTGTGCATTGAAAGAGCCAAGTTAATTATTTTAAAAGTCCCAATAGTTTATTTTTCAGTAAGATTCTCAGACATATGAATCACCAGGAATAACCGTAGTTCAGGAAAAACTTCTGGGAGTTGGATGTAGCTGCTAACACTTGGTCAGGATCAATTATATGGGACCTGGAGGCAAAGGGAAAAGGGAAAGCAAAGCTTTGCAGTGCCCTTTGAGCACACGGGGAAGCCAAGGAGGCATTTTAGCTCAGCTTAGTGTCACAAACAAACTAAAAATACAGAATAAGTTAAAAATTTTTGACCCTGATTTTCTTAATACTTTTGTATTAAAACAGAGCACTGGCATGCACTTATTCTGAACTAATTTGAAAAGTAAGAGCTTTGCTGAAAGAGGAAAAAAGCTTGGTTATTTTCTTGTTATTTTCTCTTTCTACACAATATTTCTCAAATAGCTTCCAAATTAATGATACACTCTCAAATGACCAGTATCTCGGAGACAGTTTCTTGATAAGAGTCAGTCGGTTCATAAAGCTGAGTTCACATTTCTTTTAAAACTGAAGAAAATTTGGACAGACAAGAATGACAAGGGAGCTGCAGTGATTTTATAATGGTACAAGCTAAGCCTTCATCTTAGTCATATAAACTCTATGCGTCTAATAAAAATTCAAGCAATGAATAGTAATTTTAATACTGAGTAGAACTAGCAAAACTAGAACACAGAGTATCTGTGCCAGTAAAGTATGTTTCTGCACAGAACAGAGTATTCACACAATCTGTGGTAACAGTATATGGAATCAATTTATGACTGGCAAGGAAAATAAAAGTATAACATTTCTTGTGTGAAGTTTTTTCCACATTCACTCCAAGAGTGTGTGTCATTAGTTACATCTGTGACAAAAACATCACTTAAAGCAGGCTAGGAAAGAGAAACCTTGGCTCACTTACCCTATTACTTCATCTCTTGGGTTTGCCCTGGTGCACTTTTCCAGTAACACGATATTTGGATAGGCCCTGTATCATCTTATATAAAAGAAGCTACTATAATAGCCATCTCCCTATACTCTATGAAGTATCTATGATTCTTTCATTTGGCTTAAAAAGTTATATCCAGCAATTTTATAAAAATGTAGAGGTTAGACCACGTAAAGCCAGTCATACTTGTTTATATATCAGATTAATTAGCAACTGTTCTTGGTCTAGGCTGCAAACTGTGATTTGTCACTGTCTTTTTGGACTGAAGATTCTGTGTTGGGAGTTCTCATTTGTTGTTTTATGGTAAATTATAAATGAATTTCTAGTGTATAATTTCATTTATAATTGTTTATGAAAATTCCAATTGCAACTATAATGTGACTTAAAATTTTGACTACTATAATGTTGTTTCATATTCACTTCAGTCTTAAGGTTTTAAAAATAAGTCGGTTTTCTGTGTTTCACAAAACACAAAACTGATTTTTCTCCTAAAGACCCAGCAGCAGCTAGTGCCATACCTCACTGAAATACATTATATACCTATGAGTTACTTGCTGTTGCATTTAATTCAGTAAGGCAGAAATGCAGAGTCAGATTTGAGAAGGGGACTAGACTACTTAATCTCATATTAGACGTCACCCTTGAGAGGCCTCTCATCTGTGAATCTTTAGTGAGAGGTGGAACTTTGAAAAGAGTAGGATTTAAGATATTTAGTCTTTTCTGTGCTTAATTTTATGTAACTCGCTGCTCAGCATACTGATGTGAGTCCTGTTCTTACGTGCCTTTCTTCATCTCAGTTTGCATTTCTGAATTCTTTAGAGTTAGTATGTAATGAAGAAGAAAGTACCAAACTGTGAAGGACCATCAAGCTGCAGAGAGGTCAGACTCTCACAGCAGTCATTCCTCAAATTCAGCTGAGGAAGAGATTAAATGATTTCTGAACAGCAGACTTGTATACTGGCAAAGTGTGAAGGTGATTTTAGCTTACTTCAGGTAGTTATCTGTCTTTTTTCCACCTATTCCTTGTTCTTGTTGTATTCTGTGGTGATAGCTGAATTTTTTTCCCCTGAAAATTCCTGCTGCAGGGAATAATTTATTGCCATGAAGATTTCTTTACTTTCAAATGAAACCTTAGAGTTCAAGACACCACTTTTCAGATGATACTGATGCTTCCTGTAGTAGGCTGTATAAGAAGTTCATAATACTATATTAGCCGCTTCAATAAATCTGACTACTCTGAACTTTTTTGCCCTACAGTATGTGTACCAAGACGTCAGATAATGTATTTGCAAGCCCTGTTGAAAAAAACCCTAGTCTGTTGGCCTTAGGTAAAGGTGAAAGTAGACATTTTTATTCCATATGCCTATATAACTTGCTACCAGACAAAGAGGGGCGGAAAGAGCATAATTTTAATCCAACATTCATAATAATAAAAACATGTAAGGACATACTAATAATAAAGAAGCAAAACACAAATGAAACCCAGTAGAATCCAAAGATAATTAAATTCATAGTTTTGTAGTAGACAGCTGAGTTTCTAAGCCTGTCCTATTGCAAAGTATGCAACCGTAACTGTTGCGCTATCTTAGAGGAAAGAATTGATCTACTAGGCTCCTAATTCTGAAGCACAAATGCTTGTATGTCACATACTGAGGGAACATTAGAATTATGCTACTAAGCATCTGATCTTTGAGATGTCATGATAATTTAAACGCAAAATTTATCATCTTTAAAATTCTTGTAGTTTCCTGATAACAATCCTTCACAGTGAAAATATTCACCTCTCTGGAGTAGCCTCCAGATATGACCACTTGGTATAAATGGAAGTACATAGAATCATAGAACGTTAGGGATTAGAAGACACCTCTAGAGATCATCAAGTCCAACCCCCCTGCTGGGGCAAGATCACCTAGGGTAGGCCACACAGGAACAAATCCAGGCAGGTTTTGAAAATATCCAGACAAGGAGACTCTGCAACATCTCTGAGCAGCCTGTTCCAGGCTCTGTC
>VWZK01020537.1:35415-46099 GCA_013396935.1 Baryphthengus martii | reverse complement strand
AAAAAAAAAAAAAAAAAACAAAACCAGAACAAAACCTGAACAAATTTGTCATACAACTTTCTCGACTTTATGCAATCCATGCACATGAGCACAGTTCAATCCAGGACTGGAAATTGTTGAAGGTTGAAGATTGTCCTGATGAAAACAGCAAAATAATTTCATTCAGTCTGCTATGCATGGGAATAAGTGCATGCTTGTGTATATTATCTGAGCATCACCTATACATTCATCAAAGTTGCCTCCTTGACACTTTATTGTCTATTGATTTCCTTGCAAAACAGCATGTCTTTTAAACGTCTTTATTTTGAAGATTTCTAGCAATTTCACATCTTCAGATGAGCCACAAATTTGCATTATGGTCTTATTTAGGGATCCACTAAGGATATATCTTTTCTTTTGCTAGAATCATAAGAACTGTACATCTGTGCTAGGGTCTATGCTATTTGGCTTTGTTACAGCCTGTGACAGGATGGTCCTTTTCACTTCCATGGTCCACCCATGTACATGATCCAAACAGCATGCTACTAAAAAACACAACCATCTTCACCAAACCTGTGGTGATTCACGGGATACTGAAAGGAAAAGAAAAGTAAAATCCATGCAGTGTTAAAAATATCATCGCTCATCTGTATTTCATGTAACTATTTCAGGGTAACTGTTCCCTCCACCAGAGGGGAGTGTTTATAGTCTGATATCTATAAAACGTGAACCAATGCATTGCTGTATTTTATGCCATTAAAATGGCCCTGTCCCAGCAGACACACTGTATGGCTTTGTAAAATACTACTGGTTTGTGTTTGTGTAAATGTATAGTATGCATGCATGCACACAGACACACAAACATATACACAACATCACATTACTGCCAATTAAGGGGGGTGAAAAACCTTTCAGGAAATGGTCATCAGCATTTCTATTTGTTTGAAACTTTACAAAATAGATCGACAACAAATAGCTAAGTTACAAAAATGCTGCACACATGTGTAGTGTTACATTCTCTGATTCTACTCTGGCAATTAGCACAGGAATTCTTCCTAATGAATCTGCTTTTAATTCCCAGCATTCAACTTCCATTTTTACAGTAAACTAAAGTCTTATCTGTTTTTCTAGCAAGACAAAGCTCAGATCTAAGATTCTGACCTGTCCCCATCATTAATACTGATTTTTCTTGAAATTGCATGTTTTATTTCTCAAAAAATGACAATTTTTCAGGCTTAGTCAGGAGTACAGGACACTGATTATGTCATTGCTTCCACAGGCTTCTGAACGTGCTCCTGCAGCAGTCAAATCTTAGTGAAATTAATCATCAGGACAATGAGGTGAGTGAGCTTGTGCTACAAGTCAGAGTCCCAGGCTCTGGGGCCATACAAATCATGCTATTCATAAAGGGTCCACTCTACTATCAATTTTGTGATGTGGTTACGCATTAGTCAAAAATTTCTGAACTCTGCAAAGAATTATCTTTTTTCCTGCTATATGTGATGTACCTATAGGCTAATAAAACTCCTCCTTATACTTCCAGCTATGAGGTACCTTGAATCAGTCTTCTAACTCACTTGCTAAGATATTAATTACTTTTGATTCATCTCAAGTTAGATATTGGACAAAATCTTCACCTTTACCAATCATCCTGTCATTAAAGTACTATTCTAAGAAAAAATATCAAAAGATGGTACTACACAGAACAGCCATGGAGCTACAGAAACTTATACATCCTTTGATCCTTAAGGAATTGTGCTCTGTATATAAATTTACATATATATATATATATGTGTATATATATATGTATATATATATATGTATATATATAGTGTACACAGGTGAGTGTTAACTTCTAAAATGTGGTATTCTCCAAATAAGCCAAGACACAAGAGAGACTGGTTATCTTTTCATATGTTTCTCTTTAAGAACTGCTTGAAGAAGAATCTCTTCTCCACAGTGTCAGAACCACCAAAGGTGGTTGATAATTTTCCCTCTTCCCATAAACTTTTCGCTCAATGGTTTGCAGACCCTGCTCACAACAACTTAAGCCAGATGTATACTTTGTCTTGATATAGAATTATGTTGCTAATGAATCGCATGGAATCACGTATCATAATCTCGAGCTGTTGTGTTTTCCTGTAATGCATTGCTAAGAGCAATTTGAAACTTTTAGTTCGGCTCACTGTCATTTGACACTGAGAAGGTATTTGTTCAAGTGTCAGGACTAAGCCCTGAATATTCATGGTTTCTGAAAAACGTGGATCCTCATAAATAACTACAGCTAGCAGAGCTGTTCTCTTAGAATAAGTACATCACTTGAATTTTCCCATCTCACACTTGAGAAAAACACCTTGATGAATGCATGAACACATAAACAGTAAGAATACATCTGGAAGTTTCATAGTTCCCACAACTGTGGCTTTCTGTGGGTTTACTTATGAAGCATGTGAGATGACAATGTAAAGAAACATTCCCTGAAAGAGCCTTGAATCTAGGCAAAACAAGTGTCACACTGTATTTCCCACACTCTTTTCTTGTTTTTTTTTTCTCCTTTTATGCCCCCTATTGTTCCGTGTTTTTTATAAATGCACAATTTTTTGGCTGTCTCACTTTTAGTATTATATTGTGCTGGATCCTCAGCTTCAACAGTTCTGATATCACTCTCATGCTTCCTCTCACAAACAGTAGTCTACAGGTGCCACTCAAGGGTGGTATCAAATCAGATGGGTGTGGGCTAGACAGCCATCAACCACTGTAGAAGGCCCACACGTACGAACTGCCTCTAACAACCCAACACTTGGGAGCTGCCTTGAACAATCAGCTCAATGCTCTTTGCTCAGTTCGGTGCTCTGAAAGGACACGTGGAATGCACAACTTATTAGAAAAGAAATAGAGAGCAAAACAGGAAGCAGCATATGCGCTGCCTGAGTCCTTGGTATCCCTCGCATTTTGAATGCCAGCTGCAAGAATAATCTGAAGAAGGATATACAAGACAAGGAACAGGAAAGGACTATGATGATGGTAATAATTACGAAATAGCTTCCCTTCACGGGCAGGCTAACAACTAGAGAAAACTAACTACAATAGGACTTTCAGATTGGCAGCTGTGTCAGAAAGGTGATAAAACACATGTCCATGGCATCATAAATTGCATGGAGAGAACCAAAACATTATTAACTGTTTTTTACATGTAAAATGATGAAGACACTTATGGAAATTATCAGGCAGCAGTTTTAAAGATGATGAAAATAATTACTTCTTCAGAAAATGCATCATTGTTCTGTGGAGGTTTGTATGTCATAGAAAGTTTTCAGTCTGATTACCAAATGCTAGATGACAGCATAGCATCAAGCCTTGTTTCTCAGATTTTCTCCCTAAGTATCTGCTACTGACCTCTCTGAGCTGAATCTCTATGCTGGAAAGATCTTTGATCCCTACCCACAGTTCTCGCACTTTTATGTTACAGCTGACTCTGCTGGTTGCCACAGTAGAAACAGCAAGTTGATTTTTCAAGGATTTCTTTGGTCCGTATCAACAGACTGAGAGTGGATGACAGAAAAATGGCCTCATACACTACCATCTCCTCTCTCAGTAATATTTCCTGCTTCCCATGACTAGGGGTGAGGATCCATTTCCCAGCTGGAAATCACTTCCCTGAATACTCACTTCACAGAATTCACAGATACCAAGTGTCCATCAACAGTACTAAGTCCCTTGTGTCAAAACGTTGTTCCACTGACATCAATGGCAGGGTTCTGATTAATTTCAGTTAGGGCAGGATGTTATTCTCATTTTTTGCCTTACAAAACCAAAACCCTCATGATTGAGCTTTTCAAACCCTAACTAAAAGCAAAACTAAAAACATTCAAGCTTTTAGTTAGAAAATCGCTGCTAATAACCTCCACTATTAATGAACTGATAAGCTGTGTGCATCAATGTTCTGTAGCTTGTACTTTACCTGAGTTGCTGCCAACTGGCTTTGTGAAGTTCTATGTCAAGTTTTAATTTCTTTTCCACTCTATGTTTTATTTAAGATCCTTGAAATGCATTTTTCCTGATAAGGTATAGTAAAATACTCTTGTCCAAAGTAAAATGTTACCACATTTGAACAACATTAGCATTTTTTAAGAAACACACTGAATGAGCAGCTTATATAGGAAATCTTTAGTATTTTATTAAATTTTAGTATTTAGTAATTTTAGTATTTAGAGTAAAATATAGTTGTATATAACAACGCTGATCAAAATGCAAATACAGGCCACGAGTTCTCTGATCTACCAAGAACAACTGAACACAACTAAGATGGAATGAAAATGCAGGTCAATAGCATACCATGACTTTGTTTTCTCCCTAAACAGTAAATATGAGAAATTCATGTTGTGACTTTTTTGTTGACATCACTGGGCAAGTTCCTTAGCTTGCTGATTAGTGCAAGCTTGAATACTAGCTTATGTTATTTATTTTGGGTCAGAGACTAGACCTATAATAAACATCACACTGTGTCATGTCAAAGCACTGGTTGAAAATAGGCTTTTCTCACAGGATTCAGACTGAGCAGCAAGGAACTATCCCCCAGCTGTTGTGGTCCTGACCATACATTGTTTATAACAGGCTATAGTCACACACAAAAGAAGCATTTGTATTTGTACCCATGGTTGGTTTCCCCTTATGAGTCCGTTAATTCAGAAGCTGTTACTAATTATTCCAAATCAAGAGTCTATCAGTCCTGACTGGTTTCAGAATTGCTTAGTTTATCTTAAGAGACTTGGAGGGTCCTGTGAGTGACAATCATTTGCTTTCTGGGTTTGTGGCTTTCAGGGGATGACTTCACTCCACTGGGCTGCTTTCCACAATATGCCACAGCACACTCAAACTCTGCTGCATAAGGGAGCAGACCTGACTCTGGTGGACAAAGACTTCAAAACAGCTCTGCACTGGGCAGTACAGGTGAGCCAGAGACACGGTTTCACCAGGCAGTTGCATGAGCTGAGCTTGGTGTTGTGGTGTCTGTCCTACATACTCCATAAGAAATTATTTTGGCTATGAAATGAGGAAAAAAGCTACTAGGAATGCCCACTAACAGTCCAAGAATGTGAGCACAGATCGAGGATCTAACATCTTCTTTGGAGAACAAGATATGTTTAACACAGGCTCAACGTTGTTACCGTAAAGAAAGTTATATCTCACTGGGACTATGTGTATGCTTCATGTTCAACTCATGCTTAATTTTTTTCACTGAATCAGGGTTGCAGAAATCAGCAGCTTAAATAGTCTCTGGGAATAAAATTATGCAAACACAAGTTAAAATATATTTCAATGGCCATAGCTGTGGAATAATTAGTTGAAGTATTGAGGTCCTGCTTCTCTGGAGATTAAGGAAGACAAGGAGCCAAACACATTTACTGTTGAGCTGTATATTCCTATCTCCTATGCCAGGTTTAGTGTGGCGTTAAACACTGTATTTTGCAGTTGGTAACAAATGGTCTAAAATACAGCATAACTCACTAAGTTATGCCTAAACTTTACTGCAGGAAACTTCCCAGATTAAATTACATATATATGTTTGTACTCACTCACCTTCCGTAGCAAGTTCTGGTATCGATGTTCAAAACACCTGCACATCAGATAAGTAGAAAAAACAGTAACATTTTCCAACACTGACTGAATATTTGCATCCTCACCTTTTGGTCTAAGTTCACTCATCTTAAAAAACGTGTCAACAAGGAAATTTAAAAGTTCTGAACTGCCGCATATTATATTTGTAAATCTAGAATGAATAATCTGCCTCCTTCAACCACAGCCTCCCATAGATAGTTCATATATAGTAGGCTCAACATTTTTTTTTCTGAGGGAGAGGTATATTTTGGCCTCTGCAACTGGTACTATTTAACATTAGTTTTGTTCTTCTTTAAGACTAATCAGTCTGAAATTGGGCTACATCCGTTTCTATTTTGCTTTAACAGACTAAAGGTATCTACTCTAAAACCTGTTGTGCATTTTTACTAGACTTACTGCAACGTAGGCTGCTTCCAGTGGGAAATCTCTGAAACTCATGCAAGCTCCTGCAGGCTAGGCAGTGGTCTGGATCATAGCTCTGGGAACAAGCTGTGTCTTAAACAGAAAGATAAAATCGAATCTGTCTCATATCAGGACCCTCAGAGTTCCCCTCATACCTTAATCTTTCTCTGATTCTAAATTTTATTATTAATTCCATCATTATCTCCAACCTCCACCTTTCTCTTGCAAATGTGCAGAATAACTCTTGAGAAAACGGGAAATTAAAACTACACAAAAGCTACTTGGCCTCAGCTGTTGGCAAATTATACATCCCTCTTCTTTCTTCCTGTAAACTGCTCCCAGAAATCAGAGGAAATGTGTAGGATGACCCCTCCCTCCTTTCTTCTTGAGAGATTCCTGTTGTGAAGCCTTACAAAATTGCTTCTTCCATCCACATACTTATCTGTATTATAGGACCAGAAGGGGTAGATGGGTTAACATTTCTCTTACTCAAGCTTGATCAAGAAAATATTTCTTCAGCCAGTGCTCTCTGATGCCCTATTAGGCCCAGAAGAAATAGATAGTGTGGACAAGCATGACTTTCTCTTCTGTGAGAAAGTGCAAAACAACAGCTCTGCTGGGTGGGATTATCATTATGTCTAGTAGTCTCTTCCATGGCTGCTGCAAAGGGGATATTTTTCCTTTAATAATTGTATTAATATCTTCAGAGCACAAGAGACTCACAGAGACCAGGTAGTAACAGCTGCAGGGGCTTTTTTTTCAGCTGAATAGGGCCCTGTGTTTAATTTTATTTTTAAAAAATGCAGTAAGGGGAAGACCACGCACTGCACAGAAACTTGTTTCAGAAGCTGCAGGAAAAAGGTCATTTGTGTACACTCTGCTGAAACACAGAATGGCACCACACAAAAAACATTGCTCGCCATTCGGAACCAAATTTTCAGGTGTGTTTCATACAAAATAATTGTTCCACACTGGTTGTTTCAAAGACTGCAGGTTTGGTGCTTGGTGTCCCATCAGACAAACAGTGGCTGTGGAGTCTTGGCTGTGTAACTAGACAGATCTTGCCCACACCAAGGTCTGCTCTATCAAAAAGCTCAAACCCCCACCACTTCAGTTCATGCCTTCAGTGCAAATGTGTACAGCAGTTTTAATCATTCTAGATAATGGTGTCATTGAAATCCTAGCAAAATACAGTATGTACTATGCAGTATACACTGTAATAGTACATACTACTGTATCATAATAGTACTGAGTACTGGTACCTTGAAAATAGTCTGGGAAGATTTGCAGTCTTCTTACATTGCCTTGCCAGTCGTCATTATTTTTACTAGAAACTTCATGTCTTTCTTAAAACTCTTGCTCCCAAAGTCATATGATTATGTAAAAATATCACCTTTCATTTAAAGAATAAACAAACAATCGAACAGAATTTTTTTCTAAAATAAAGAAATGCAAACTTCTAGGCATATAATTAGATAACTAAAAAGAAAACATTGAAGACAATATTCTGCCATGTGGAACTGTGCCTACCATTTTTTATAGGTTGATTTGGAGTGCAAAGTTTTAAAAAATGACAAGCCTGCATGTTTGCTCCATAACAAATATGCAATTATTTCATTTCCCTGTTTCCTGCAAGCAAAGCAAAATACCTGTATATCTTAAACACATTGTAAAAGAAATGCATAGGCAAATATTCATTTGTGTTTGGCTGAGCAAGCACGGCAGACTCTCTGTGATTACTGGGAAGGTGAAAGCACATTCAAATATCAGGATCTTTAGGGACGAGTATCTCTGTTGGTGCTGGGCATCTAAAGAACATGGCTGATCACACAGTCAGGGCAGAGGAAGAGGCCAGGGAAGGCAGCGATGGCTCTGGGCCAGGGCCTCTCCTGAGGGACCACTGTGCTCCACCTCTCTGCCCAACACACAGGTTTTTTTCTGTGGGTTGCCTACAGTGAAAGAATCCAGAGAGACTTCCAAAGAGTTCTTAAAACTTAGTGGGCATTGCTCCATTTCAGACGTGTTTGTTGTTGGATTAGGCCAGAAAAGTGCATTTGCTAGGCACATTTCACAGTCAGGTTGGTTTCAGGTAGATGTCTTTCACTGCAAAAGTGTACTTGTTTTCTCCTTGTTTCGTACAATTTTCTAGAGATAGCTAGATAGTAGCAACTTTTATGTCATTAAATTTTAAAGACAATTTTGACAGCAAATAAATTAAAAACAGATTCAATTTGCATTTTTAAAGCATACTCTTAGGAAATCTCTTTCTTGTGTAAATATTGTCATTCCAGCAAAGACACAGCTGTTGCTTTCAGGGGCTGAAATGATGCACAGCAGCAAGGCTCTGCAGAGTGAGCTACCACGGAGGAAGAGAGCTTGAAGATAGTTTTAAGAAAAAACTGACACCATCAGAAGCATTTTCCAAAAAGTGCCCTAAACATTTGTGATAATGTCTGGAATAATAAAAGTAAATGTGCTTTAGCCTTCGCTCTGGCACTGAGGCCAAACATTACAGAGCAGTCTATGTTCCTGATGCTAAACTCTCTTACTTTCTAGAACAAAATGGTTGCATGCAGACCACTTATTGGGCATGATATATGGCCCATCCCAACTCCTGAACTATGTCCAGGAACGGGTGGGGAAAGTGTTAATTGACTCAAGGCAGAATCATGCTAGGGAGAATTTAAAAATTTTACAGTACAAACAACCAAGTTTTGATATCTAGTGCTATTTAGGTTTTTTTATATGGTTGTAATCTATTTCTTCATGCTCATCTATGTTGGTTCATAAGCCAAAGCCCCATTTGTGACTTGTACAGTACTATTGACACACAAATTCATCAGTACAACTAGATTATCAGAAAAACTGCCTTTATGTGAAATTATAAACTGTTAAACAGTAAGTCCTTCAAGTATGAAAATGTTGGCAGTGTAATTATCCATGCCAATCAAATTTCCAAGGAAATCAATTGCAGAACTCCCATTGTGCTTAGTAGGAATTTGTCTCCCGGAAAGACCTGTAGTTAAGTACAGGATAATTGCCAGATCTCTTCCCAGAACACAGTAACTGTGCAAGTGAATGCCAAAAGTTCACCACACTTTTTGCCTTTCTATAAATGTCCTGATCTCCTATGCCAGACAAAAAGGCACTGGAAGACAAATGTTTTCATTTCTCTGATAGTAGTAAAGTATAAATCCTTATTCTATTGCAGAATAAAAGATCACCTCTTTTTCAAAGTACACAAATCGCTCATGCAGAGCAACCAGTCCTCACAACAATGTACTAGCAGGAGAAAGCTGCCAAGTAATTTTAGCTATTGCCGTAGTCATTTATACAGTAAATCATAAGCACTTATTATAGAAGACTTCAAGTGAAAATAAATTTTCAAGAGACTTGGCCAATATTTTATGCAGTTCTTTTTTTGAGTAAAGAGAGGTAGGGACATATGATAGCCAGAGAGGTATGCCTCCATGATTGCTTTTGTCACTTCGTAGATTTTTTTCAAAAGCCACTAAGGCTGCTGAAAGGATAAATATATTAGAAACGCCATGTCCTACTTGTATCAGAAGCAGCAGTGCTCTGAGGACCACAGGACAAAGCATCCTGTACAACAACACCACGTTCTCTTTCCAAGAGTACCACAAAGTCAAGCTAATCTGGGTCGTTCTGAGTGTGCAAGAGACACCATCTCAGTGGGTGTCTGAGGCTGAAGCACTAGGATTCAGAGAAGACCAATAAGCTTCTCTCTGAGCTGGCTAGGTCTCATCAATGTAACTACAGCGGCGTCAGTAGAGTTGTTGTTAATTTATATTGGTTTGCCATCAGAAACACACCCTGTGAAGTGCCTGGGTTGCATCCAGGCAACTTTTGGCAAAATTTCCCTGGCAGGAGAAAAGCTGAAGATGGCATTACAGATTGTTCCTTTCGTCAGCACAGAGCCCAGTTGTCTCTGTCCCCTCAAGGCAGAGAAACCACAGGGTGCTCTGAATTTTTGCACTGATTTTTCACTGCCAACACAGCCATCTGGCAGCCAGGGCATGGCAGCAGTGGAGGTAGACTGAACATGCTTCTCTCTATTTTTCAGCTTTCCCTAGTCTGGGGTACCGCGGTGGGATGCTGGAAGTCCTTAAGAATAGCAGAAAAATCCCATGTGTGCAAAACTTCAGCAATACAAGTTGCCAGCTTTACTGATGTTTCTTGCTGCACTATTTGCTGCAGACTAGAAGGAACCACATTATGTCTCTGCACTTGAATTTGTCCCTCTCCACGTTTAAAACAGCAGACACTGCACCTATGACAAGACAGAGAATTTTGTCATAGTGCAGCCTTAATATCTGATCCCAACAAGATATATCCTCACTGTTAATGCAACATTATGTTTGCCTCACTGTGATTCTAGGATGAAACTCTGAACTCGTGTTACAGCAAAGGTAGTGACCTAATACACTGCCATGGAGCTCTGAATATGAACATGAGGAAAACTGCACTTCAGTGAAAAGAATCTCACAACGGAAAAAATTTTACTGGAGGAAAAGTTCATTTTTGCCACTATAGCTGTAACTGAATGTATGGACTCTGCTAGTAAAGGTTTGAGTCAAAGATAAAGACTTTTCATGTCCTAACAGAGTCATATGGGAAAAGTCTGTGAAATGGCTTTTGCTTTCATTTTTGGTAAATACTGAAT
>VWZK01020537.1:0-35349 GCA_013396935.1 Baryphthengus martii | reverse complement strand
GGGCGGGGAGGTGAATTCTAAAGGAAAGATATATTTACCAATGTAATAACCTCAACTAGAGCTGCAAAGGAAAAAAGTCCACAGACAAGCTATTTGTTCCAAACTTGCTATGGGCTGCTCAACAAATATTTGAAATGGATCATGTTTCTTTATTTTAACACAGGAGAAAGGGTTCTTTACTTTTTTTTTTTTTAATAGCCCTTTTGGTATTACAGTCAATTTTATATTAAAACACACTACGTGTCTGTTTGTGAAGAATGAGACACCAACCAGCATTCTGTCACTTAAGACTCTAACAGCACCCAATGATGCACAAATATTGTTTCCAAGAGGAAGCCAGAGGTACTGATGCAAATTTTATTTAATCTATAGTAATTTATGATGCTCGTTTATAAAAGTAAGTTACGTCCTGGTGTAAAGCTCTAGGTTCACAGGTGTGGAATTGAAAGAGTAAATGAAGAGGAAACATAGACAGCCCTAAAGTGCCATACTAATGGTAGGCAGCAACACCAAAAGCTCCTAGCGGGCAGCTTCTACAGAGCAAACCTGGCTATGGGTATAGAAAGGCTTTAAACTGCACTTTAATACAAAGAGACAGAAAGTATGGGAGAACTAATATAATCTGAACATATAATCTCCAGAGGCATCCGCTTGGAACTAAATATTTTGTCAGGTTTTCCTGAAAACAGTTAAGTGGCCCTCTCCCCCTCCCACTTCTACAGTGCTAGTACCCGCAAGCCATCTTAGCAGACTCCTTTCACATGATTCTTCTCTTTGGCATTGAAATACCTAGTTCAGTAGAGTATTCTGACAAGGGGAAAAAAATTAACTCTCCATACAGTACCATGAACAAGGAAAGCGTTGTACTGTGGACAATTGAAGACCAAGAAGAATAAAATGTAATGTTCTAGTAGCATATTACGTAAGTGAAAAGAAACTTCCTGAGTAAAACTATCATTCTATGTTTCAGTTTCACATAAAATGGCTGAAATACAAGAACAACCGCTGTAGTAACAATGAGTAGAAATTGAGCAGACATAGGTGAAGAAAAGGATCAAAACCAGAAAAGTGTCCCAAACTTGTGAGATTATCCTCATGGTGCTTGAGTTGGTGTAAATTTCCTGAAGGCCTTCTTATTTTGAAAGCACCGAGACATACAACTATCAGAAGCTGGGCTTTTTATTAACCAACCTGAAGAAAATGAAGTTGTGATCAAGTGAAAATGACAGCCAGCAAGCCTCATAGTGAATCTGCTGTTTGCCACTATCTGGAGATGACACAAATCTCTGACAAAAACTTGAATACACACAGTGAGAGTTTGCCTCGCAAGGGCTCCTGGATCAAAGCTTTAGCATATTTCTTCCTCATGAAGTAAGTTTAATACAGATGAGTGATCTAAGACGGAGTTCACTGAGGAAAATGAATAATAAGTGGAAACAGGTAAAGATGTGAGATATGACAAAAGTCTAAAGAAAACTGTGGCAGAAGACCTGCAGTGTTATATAGAAATGCACAGAAAAAAAAAAAAAGGCAAATAATCTCTGAGAATGTTGCTGAAAATAATTTAAATACAAAAAAAAAAAGAGAGATCAAACGTGGGAATACATACAGTAAGGTTATAAAAACATGTAATTTTCCTATGGTAAATTTACCACTGAGCATCTCCATCTAACAATAGTACTGTGGTTATATGGTAAATTTACCACAGGAAGATTACATTTTTGGTGACCTCAGCTCAAAGCTATCAATCTCAGAATAAGAGCACTGTAAGCATTTTAGGAGAATTTTGTGTGCAACTTAAAAAAACCCAAGATGAATGTACAGATAAGAAGGCATTCCTAAGAAGAGGGAGCAGGAAAGCCACAGAGCAGTTGGCAAGAGACCTCTTTCAGCAGAAAGTTCAAAATATTAGGTAACATACTGTGATTATTCAGAAATTTTAATTAATAATTTCATTGATTTGTTAGGACAGCCATCTTCAAAGCAATTATTGCTTCCTCAGATAAGAAGCTATTGGATATAGTATGTTTGAGTGTCAATTAATCGGTTTGTACCATTTTCCAGTGTTTTCCCATGTAGTAAAACACACACACAAAAAATGGAAAAGTGATGAAATACAGAAGATATATATAATCCACAGCTAGAACTGAATTAGAAGGACACCATCCACTTCATGGTCAGGATGAATTTCAAAACTATATTGATAAATTGTAGAAATGAGCTGAAATTAATAAAATAGAACTGCATACAGAGCTAGGAAAAATCAAAGCTGTTTGCACAAAATGAAGAGTGCTAGACTAGTGAATTACAAAGTGAGTAGAGGTTTAAATGGTGGTATCGATACAAAACAAACAAACAACATTCTGGGACATATTAACACAAGTGTGATACTTGCAGGCTACAGGAAGTAGCAATGTCACTTTCAATGTCAAGAGAGAAGCCTCAGCTGTATAATTATGTCGTTTGGGGTGTCATGGTTGAAGAGCTGCAGACAAACAGGGAAAAGGCCAAAATCAAACAACTATGATAAGTGGGTTGAAAAATTTGACCCATAAAGAGAGGTTGAAATGTTTTATTTAGTCTAGAAAATGAAAGATTGGTGGGAGATAGAACAGTTTGTAAACATACAAAATGCCAGTGAGAACAGTGGGAAATCTGTTATGCAAATGCTAAGAATTGTGCAAGAATATTGAGGGACTGAAACTGTAGGCGCAGGATGTGGAATTTTGCCTTAGCAATGACGGTGTAAAACTAGACAAATAGTAGTGTTGCTAGAACACAAATACAGAAACAGTAAGATACTGCGTGCTAATAATGTGTTTATATCAAAACTGACTTGGAGAAGGATGATAATAGATAGATGTTTATTGTGGTAGTACTGGAAGTATGTAATAGACTTTTAGATACAGGTAGTCCTGAATGTGACTAGAGATTCCTAGTATGGAGAGTATTGGCATTTGGCATAGGGACTGAAGAATAAAAACAGTTATTCATAGGACCTCAGTATTCCTGGACATGAAAATCAACACTTTTTTTTTCATTAGATGTTAGGACAACTATAAATTAATAACAATTTTAACATGGTTGATGAGGATATTATAAAAAGTCTGGTCATAGAAAATAAGCTTGGACTTCATTATCGTGAGTAGATGCTAAATTAAACAGATATGTAAACAAAGTACAAAAAATCAAAATACCTGATTTCAGAGGGACATATTTTGGTAAATTAAGGAAGTTCTCACCTGGAATGAGCAACTCTCGGACAAGCAAGTTCCAGGGACCTGTTAATGGTGCAAAATGCAGCAGGAATCTATATGCCAAGAGCAAAGAAGAAAGACTTGAGATATGACAAATGATTATCCATCTTTAAATGGTATTTTTAGAATAAGTAGACATCTTACAAAATAATAGGCAAAAGTACAGGGAAGCAAAAGGAATTGTATCTCAAAATGAAGAAGCGAAGAGTAATAATAAAATGTTGAATAGAAGCTGGAAGGAAATTGCTTCCAGGGATAAGACTTGAAATTAATCTTGCTTAATATTTTCATGATAACATGGCACAAAATACAGGGGTTTTCTGATGAAATAAGCTAATAACAATAAACTGAAAGACATCAGCAGGAAAGAATGGGGATATCATACAGGGGAAGCTGGATCATCACCTTCAAGTCTAGAGCAATATGAATGGCACAAAATTGAATGGGATAAAATGTTTAAGTCATGCACTTGGGTGTTAATAAGGAAGGTCCTCTGAGAAAATAGAAACTTCATGTTTACAAAATTAATATAGAAGAGAAATACCAACGTGTAAAGGGTTTTTTGAAAATTACTAGAAGCTTCTAATAGGACACAGCTCTGAATAAGGCATAACTTGCTCTGTGACATACCAAAAGAGGTATTTCTAACACAAATAAGGAAGAGCAAGTGTTACTGTACAGAGACCTGGAAAAAATGTCTGTGTATGACTAGGTACAATTTTAATTACCCCTCTCCAAGGATACATGGCACAGAAACAAAGGGACATAAATCAGCCATGATTATTAACAAAAATTAGAGATAACTAATTGTTACAACAAACAAGTTTTTGGACTGCCTTCCTTTGAGAGCAATGGGGACAAAAAAACTAATTGCTTTTAATGGACACAGTAAGTTTATGAAAGGGATGATTTAACATAGCTGCAAGTGATTGCAATGAATGAATTTGATGATCTAGAAAGACCTTTCCAGCCTGTTTCTATGTTGTTTTGTATAAAAAATAAATCATTCATTCTTTTTCTCTACTTCCATCAAGTTAGGATATAAAATGTTAAGTTTCATTCGCAGGTCAGAAAACAATGTCAACTTTCTATTAAGACACTGGAACACTGGAGCAAACCAGCGAAGAAAGTTTTCAAGAACCACTTGAGAAACTATTTGGCGTGGCTTTTCTAAGTGTACTCAGACAGGCTTACAGAAGTGGGTTAGTCTTCTGAAGTCCTTTCCAGCCCAAAATTTTTATGAGAAAATATAGGCTTATATCTTTCTGGACTTTGGTTTAGCGAAACAGAAAAAAACCTGAGTTATTTTTGAGAAAGCAGTTGAGTAATTTACACTCTGTAACTTCTGGAGATATTTGCAATTGTGTACTACTTTCAATCTTTCCAGTGTTCAAAGTGTGCTAGAAAATTCATAAAGCAAAATCTGGTTTCCAGCAGGAGATTGGAAGCTTTTGGCTTTCATACCTGAGGAGTCTGATATACACAAAATGAAATACCATCATTGTGTTTAGCTTTCTGTATCAGAGAAAATGCAGTTTAGTGTGAGTTCCATTGTAAAATGCTTTTCTTCTCTGAACTTCCTCCCAGAGTGGCAACAGGATTTTATGTTCTATCATTCTGGACCACTACCAGGGACCATCAATAATAAACTACGACGATGAGAATGGCAAAACCTGCATGCATATTGCGGCTGCTGCAGGCTACAGCGATATTATCAGTGAGCTGGCTAAAGTCCCAGAGTGCAACCTGCAGGCCCTTGATGTGGATGACAGGTAACCATGGAAACCCTGAAACTGAAATTGCTGCTTCCTTTCTATTGACCTGAGACTAGCTCTGTTTATTCTATAATTGTGCTTCCCGTCTCATAGGCCATGGCCTAGTTAACAAACAAGCTGCACTTACAGAGAACCACCCTTGCTCAAAAATACTGCAAAGCAGTTCAGCTCACATGTATCATATCTAGTGGCTGACTAGTAGCAATGTTATTTAACTTGGTGTCTCTGGTAGGAAATGATAAGATTACATGTCAAAGAACTTTGTCACCACTTCACTTCTTTCAATCAAAAGTGAACATTCTTTTCAAAACAATAGAACAGGATCCTACAACTTGAAGTTGGTATCATGCTGCTGTTCATATTTTTAAAATGGCAATGTTCCTTTGTTGCATTTAAGATGTTAACACGTATTCCTATAGGGACAGGAGACCTTCACCTTCCAGTCTGATAAGGCATTTGATTCCTTCCAGGCTGAAATCCTTGTATCATAAGTGCAGAAGAGTCATCTTCTTTCCTCTTTTTCATTCCACACCTACCTTCCTTGGAATTTTGCTCATAAATTTATTTAATTAAAATAGAACTAACTGGTTGTTCACATTGATCCTTCTCAGTGAAGCAAAAGACAGAGTATTCTTGGCTTGGGGCTTCAGGTACTTAAAATAATAGCACTCTTCATGGAAAAGTGCAATAAAATGGAACAGAAATAAAATCAACAGGGTTATGAAGAAGCTTCCAAACATCAGTAAAATGTAGTTGAGAAGGCTGTGTTTCTATGGAAAGAAGAGCAAAGGGAGGAGTTTAACTACACTTCAGAGCTCAATATGACATTATCTCTTATTATACGTTTTCAGATATTTCCATAGACGGAATTATACTTGAAGAGGGGAAAAGATAAGCTGTTCACTATAAAGACCAGATTTCCATTCTATTGTGTTTCTGATTGGACCTATCTGAAATAACTGGGATTGCAAAAAAGCAGGCAAAGAAAAGTCAATTTTATTTGTATTCTTACATGGTTTTCTTATGGTGTTTTCTGTGCTTTCAAATTTTTCACAACAGTAAACTCTTACAACATGGAAACTGGACAAAAGTTTCCAAAGATAAGACAATTTTTTTCTGCCAAGCAGAAAATCAGTTTGATTCTCACACACAGGTTCAAGACAATTATATCTGCTCTGGTCTGTGCCCATCAAAGACCACAGAAACTTGAAAAGGGGTAATGACAGTTTGATAGCTGTGTCCAGTGCTTCTTAATCATCTAGGGGATAATAACTCCTATTATCCTCCTGGAAAGCCCTGAGCCAATCACAGCTAATTTTCTTTGGTTTAAAGGTGTGAAGAGCTTGTCCCTACACAGTGGACATTATGAAGATTTTTTTTGTTCAAATTCTGCTCTTAAAACTTCAGGCACTCCTCCCATTATTCAACTCCAGCAGCAGAAGAGATGCTATTATAGAGCATTTGTAGGCATTCTGCAGCCTCATATCTACTTTCTCTACAGCTAAGTAGATGCATGTAGATAGATGCCAGTCTGTGGCCTTATTACAACCACTGGCAGCTACATCAGTGTGAGACAAGTTGCTAGAGAATTCCTTAAATTAGATGTTGTGAATCTGGACGAATACCATAGGAGCATACCTCATTATATCATTCCTAGTTTGGTAGTAAATTTATTAGTCTATTTTAATGATCCTTCCCCCATTTCTGTAGGACACCTTTGCACTGGGCTGCAGCAGCAGGGAAAGCTGACTGTGTGCAGACACTGCTAGAGCTGGGGCTAGACAGCAGCCCTCGAGACATCAATGAAAACACTCCTCTGACATACGCAATGTACTGCGGGCACACAGCGTGCATCAAGCTGCTGTCTCAGGAGAGCAGGTAAAGCAAAATCTTGCTCACATGTTGCCACCGATTAGGAAATAAATTCATTACTTTTTGTATGCTACTGAAGGGTTTGAGGCCTGGGTGGTGTCTCTCCATTTCATATGCAATACTTGGTTCAAGTTTTCCACCAGAATACCAACATTAGAATTAGTAATCTACTGAAGACTCATATTGCAGTTACAATGCTAGTCTGCCGACCAGCTGAGGGTTCTGAACCAAGAAGTGGCTATAGCTCTTGCTATGTCACTTTTGTGCAGAAAATTCCTGTTACAGAATAATTTCAGCCCTCAGATATATATCTTCCCCTTTTTTGAAATATTTAAGTATTAATTGTGTGTTCATATAATCAGACAGAAGGCTAAACTGAACATAAAAATCAGTTTTGCCAGATATATAATGAATTTCAGGGTAAGGGTTTGGTAGTGTTTTCCTAGCCTTCTCTAGCTCTCCACCTTGTCTCTTCCTATTCTGAGTTTTTTTCTCTTAAAGAGTATACTTCTTGTACCATTGCTTATGATCTTCCTTTCTCTTTATATTTCTCATGTTTCAGCAGCTGTCATTTAACTCATTTCAGTTCTTATATTTGGTCAATAAGCATCACTTTCAAAGACATTTATGATCACGTTTCTTTGTGCTTTCCCCTCCTTTCCAGTCAGCAATTAGTATGTGTTACAAATTGTGAGACATGGTTAACATTACTTCTTCTCCTCCTTCACTCTGCCTGTTGGAGTAAATCTGAAATGTTGATTAGTCAAAGTCTCATCTACAAATTGTTGCAGGAGCTGTGCTGTAGGTAATTATACTGTTAGATCTGAAACTGTGCTGAGTCTCTTTAGTACGGGAAAGGGAAAGGGAAAGGGAAAGGGAAAGGGAAAGGGAAAGGGAAAGGGAAAGGGAAGGAATTGTGCCTTTGCTACAGTGTTAGCAACGACTGTGCTGTTGGAAATACCATTTTCCAAATATAACTTTATACAAAGATCACTTGATTTTAAAGCCCTCAGCATGTTCTTCTTGTTATTATTGGATCTTGTCTCAACATTAAGAATAATGATTCTGCAGCTGGTAGATGCTGAAGCCAGAAAAGTTTGTTTGTTTTTCCCTGATAGCTGAACTGAGCTTACATTCAGATGAGTGTAAAGCAATGAATCCCATAAGAAAGAGTAAAGTGACACGGTATCATTTTTAGTCTTTGTTAATTATAAATTTGGAGTTCTAATTTTCAGCCTCCTTGGATGACCCCTGCAAATGTATCTGAACAGTATACATTCTGTTTCCTGGGCTAACACAGGTAGTATTTTTTTCATTATTTGGCAATAATGACATCACATTCTGATTTGTACTTCCAGTAGATCTGAGCCTCTTCATCAGTTTCCTTCCCAGAATGACAGAATCCTAAAGAAAGAAGGGCGATTCAGTATGCTGAACCACATCTTCTCTTACAAAAAGAAGAAAGATGATCAGAAAACAAGTCAGGAGAGAAGCAGAGACCGATATTCCCTGGAAGAGACCTCAGAAGTAGATGACATCATCACCACTTTTGATTGCATTATGGACACAAATTGCAAAGACATTCCGGATGAGTGTGTGACCACTGCTGACTTTAAAAGAAGGAGCACAGACACAAAGTACCTCATACCAGAAAAGAGGCAACAAGAGTGTCAGGGACTTCTGCCTGTCAGAACCCAGAGCCTCCCCCCAATCACTGTGGGCAATTCCTTCCTAACTGCTTCCCAGAGCACAACGTCAAGCTTCCCCTCCAGCACCAGCATTAACCATTTTGCACACAGATCTCATAAAAGCAGGAGTGAACACAACTTGCTGGGCCACAGAAGCAGCTGCCAGGCTTTGCTGAATGATCCCTGGAACACAGACTCTAACCAAATACTCTCCTATAAAGTCTGTACTAGGACTCCTTCAGACAAACTGATAAATGGCTTAAAGTCTGATAGATCTCATCATGTGCTTCTGTGCCCTCCCCACCTTCCCTCACTTTCTAGTTCTCCATCAGGTAATTTCTTTATTCTTTATCTCTCAAATCCTATAATCTTTATTGATGTGCCAAGCTAAGTAAAAAAAAAAAAGGTAAGTTTGACCCATGACCTTTCTATTTCTTTAATATTTTTATCCATTTCTTATCCCTCTATGTAACAGCAATCAGAAATAGCATACGGACAGGACACCAGTTGACAGCTGAAGCAAGATGCTTAGGTGTGGGAAATAAGAGATTTAAGTAGATTTGATGAACAAGCAAAAATGCAGGTAGTTAGGAAGCACATAAAATACCTAAGCAATGGAATTGCCTCCAGATTATTTAAGTGCTTTGTGAATTGCATGTTAACACCTGCTGTTATCCCTGCTGTCTTGTGTTCATGTTTAGTCCTGAAACTCAATGTGCAAAGGAACAGCACTGCACTCAAATCTCTAACTGTGCTGAATGCTACTTCTGAATCCAACCAAGTAAGTTCACATGCGCCATGCTGGACATCCCTGCAACATGCCAATTTCCCCTTACAGACATATTCTGACTCCAGGCTGTAGTGCCACCCATTCCCACTCCTCCCACTCTGAGTGCCAGCTCTTTGATGTAAAGTGCTGTTGTTACTGTTTCTCCAAAGCTGAATTCAGGTTGCTAAATTTACAAAGGCAGAGTAAATGCTTTTATCTTGTGGTTTGAAAACAGTAATGCAGCAGTAATGAAGCAGAGTATGAGAACTTTGAAGTAAAGTCAAAACCAAGGTTTGGCAGGATTTGGGATCTAGTACTTTATTTGACTCACATCCATGTTTAAATGAATCTGGCTGGTTGGCCTGCATGCTGGAGTTTACTTCAACATATCAGTGTTTCCAGCTTCATCTCCTTTGGGATCAGTACCATGCCAAAATTAAACACATCTAGCATGCCTTCCAACCACTGTAATATCCAGCCGTAAATGAAGCAAGCAAAAGCAATTCCCAAACTTACCAGTACAAGGAGTAAACATTACACAATAATACCTCATCTCAACAGACAGGAGCCATTAGCCTCCAGTGGAAAGATGAGTGAACAGAAACGCTATCTGAGAAGAACCCTCAGTTAGGTCAGGTCACTTTCTGAGCTTGCATGATAGTCCAGACTGTACTGACTCCTAAGTAAAGGGGTCTCTACAACAGTAAAGCATTTGCTGTTTTATAGCAAGGATGAGACTAAGGATGGCAATTTCAGAATGACAGGTCGTTCTGTGATGCAAATAAAGGCTGGAAACAGTTTTTCAAGTTCAAAAGGAGTTATTCAGAAAGTTCCACCTCCTGAACATCAGTCCACATTCCTGAAAGCTTAATAGATCTGGTCTATAGATGTCACTACTTTTTTACTCTGCACTCTTCAGCTGTTCACTCAACCATATGAACCCAGACTCCGCATGCCTAGCAAGGATTTCTCCGGCACGACTCTTTCTTTCTACAGTGAATTCTGCAAGACTCAGTTCACCTGTGGAAGACAAGAAAACCTTCAGGGCCTCTTTACAATCTGAGTATAATAGAGTACAGTGAGGCTGAGACATTCGAGATCATTCATGTCGACAGTAAGAAGAGAAAACAACTCAAATTGGATAAATCAAACCTGAGGACAACTATGGGGAAACATTTCTCGGTGAAGAAAGGTCTCCGAGGAGACCTTGTTGTGGCCTTCCAGTATCTTAAGGAGGCCTACAAGAAAGCTGGTGAGGGACTTTTTAGGATGTCGAGTAGTTCTAGGACTAGAGGGAATGGATTAAAACTAGACATGGGTCAATTCAGATTGGACATTAGGAAAAAATTCTTCACCACGAGGGTGGTGAGCCACTGGAATAGGTTGCCCAGAGAGGTGGTGGAAGCCCCATCCCTGGAAGCTTTCAAGGTCAGGCTGGATGGGACTCTGAGCAACCTGACCTAGTGGGAAGTGTCCCTGCCCATGGCAGCGAGGTTGGAACTAGATGATCTTTAAGGTCCCTTCCAACCCTGACAATTCTATGATTCTATGAATTAGCTAGACTATTAATACATTTAGTGTGGAAGTAACTATCATGCTATGAGACTATAGATTTTTCTTAAGACTGTAGAATACTGTATGGTTAAATCCATGTTCGTTTTGCATATAAGGACAGGTGGGTTTCTATGAACATCCTATATTAAAAAGCAGCAACCAGCTGAATCAGGATAGACCTTATGCATCCACTCAATGCTCCATGATTCACATGGGGACTCGATATAGAATCAGCAGTCTATATGCATGAATGAGGGCAAAACCGTATCAATTACGGGCAATCTTCTAATTGATACAGTGGGAGCTGTCTTCGCATGCCTAGAGGAAAGGTAAGTCATGTCAACCAACAGTTCATTATCTTCCTCAGACATAAAAAAGCCTGAGTCTGCTTTAAATCCAGTTCTCTGTGTATCAGCTCACTTTAACAAAATTTTCCAACAATAAAAATATTCTTATACTGACAAAAGAGACTTCCACTGAAGCATGTGAATTTAAAAGTTTGTGAGGAGGCGAAGAGTGCCTGACAGGAACACATTGCACAACCCAGATACTGTGTAACATTTCTTCATGATAAAAAGATCTGCCTACCCCTCTTCCTGCCTCTGTGTGTGGTTTAACTCTGTCTGACCTTGTAATTAAAGCCACCTGACTTGCTATGAATTAGAATTACATTTACTGTATGAGCTCCAGGCCTTCCAGGTTTCCAGAGCACTCTGCCTTCAGGACTTAGAAGGATTAGAAGTAAAGTAAGCCTGGCACCAGCCCAGCCAGCCATGCAGTGCAGACAACTCTCTCTGAGGAAAGATATTTCCTCGTTATTTCGGGGTTTTTTCCGCAGGAGGCCTAGCTGAGGGAAAAAACAACATCTGGTTTTTGAAGGACACTGAAGTGTTAGTACTCCAGTTCTTCAGTCATGACTGTGAGGGCTACGTGTAATTTCCTAATCACTGAATATCCAGGGCAGGATTATGGGTACCAATAATCTAGGGGAACTCAAACTGAAAATTGTTTTCTCAGCTGATACAATGTGCATTGTCTTTGTTCGTGCCTTTTGTTAAAGTCAGAGCTATTTTTTGTGCTTATTGCTACTAAGGCAGCTGGAACATAGACCGGGATTTTTGAAGGTTTTTTTGTTGTTGTGCTCACGAAAATCAAACGACGATTCAATTTATTAGCTGAAGCTTAGCACTTACACAAATGGGAGTGGTTGCTGTGGGTAGCAATGAGACTCACTATTATGCTGCTGGTTTCTCTTAGAATTGATTTGTCTCACTCTTCACCGGGGAGAGCAAAGACAGGCTATATCAAAATCTACTGTCAATATTGCAAGAGTGCTTGCCAGCCACAGTGCTGAGCTAGCATCACAACCTGAAGCATTTTGTGTTTATGAGTTTTGCAACTATCTCTTTTTGAAAAACGTGCTGCCATTTACTTTCCACAGGTAAAATTGTGCAAGTAGAGAAATTTCAAGTGATATGGGTAAAAGGAAGCCTGTCTCAATTATAAGACAGCACCCTCTGACCAGCCAGAGCATCCTTCTATCACACACTAATTTTTTAGGCTACTAACCTTTCAGGTCTAAGGCAATACTTTATTACAGAGTCCAGTACTTTCTATTTGCTTGAACCAGTAATGTGAAAAATAGGGTGTTATTAAGCTTATGCTCACATAAGCAATATGGTATAGTCCAACAGGAAACACTTCTTAGCCAGGAAAGAGTAGAGCAAAGCGGATCAGTGTGGATGTTTCTTTCTCAAACTGAAGGACTGATTTACAGAGGGACATTACTCATGACATTTACAGCTTTTTCACAAACATACCGCAATGTGGTTGACCTACCTAAATGCAAAGGAAAATCATAGAATAGCCTGTAAAAAAAGTCAGCAAACAAATGAAATGCAGAATAGTACTTCATTTTAAAGTAATGAAATTTCCTCCTTTCTATTTCATTGAAAATTAAATGCTATCATACGCTCTTAGAGATGACAAAGATGATGTCTTAAAGAAAGAAAAACTCTTCTCTCTGATGTTACGTGGAGCAGATAGAAAGGAAGAGCAGAATATTTCCACTTGAAGCCAGAACTTTTAGACAACAAAGATTATTTTCCAGGCATTCACATCAGCCTCGCAAACATGGTTAACCTTGCACTGGTTTTTACTGCCAGTTATCCCCATTTATGATATGAACATATCTCTTGATAGAAAAGAACAACCTGCCATCATCAAAGCCACAAAGGTACATATATAATATGTCGTTAGTTCTCAGCATCAGCATCACTGAAATTAATATAACTCAAATTGCACTAACGGGAGCAGCAGGCTTGATTCTCTGCTGTTTTGGAGGAATTGTTATATCTATTTCTTTGTGCACAGTGGATGCAACATCTAGAAGAAATTTACCAACTTTTACATCCACTTTTTCATCGCCCTGGAGAAGTGTTTAAATAAAGAGTTGTTTAAATAAATAAATCGAAGTTGTTTCTATTAGACAGAGCTCATCCATAAAAGATTCTTCATGCCTTAGCCCAATACGCATCAGCTTTACCTATCAAATGGAGTAGATTGATTCAATGGCCATTAACTGCCATGATGTTTGGGCCAGAATCTTTCTCCATGCTGAGCTGAAGGCTGCAGTATAACGTGGGAGGGGTGTCTGATAAACACCGCTTGAGCGCCTCTCACACAGAACCCATCTAGTCAGTAACATAGTTACAATAGATTTGACTATTACTGCAGTGCTCCTCTAGGAAACTGTTCCACAACTGTTTTCATCAGCTTTATCTTGCAGAGCCCAGCAATACACAGCTATTTTCAAGCACTAGCAACAAAGCCACAAAGGCAATTCATATAATTGCATTTCTTCCAATTGTTTGAAATGTCCTGCTGCATCCAGCCTGTGTCTCCCCTCATCTCTACATGCTGACAGAGCTTACGCTTGCTCTGCAATGAGCTGTGTTGCAATGCCATGCTGGATGAGCAGCTGTTTGGCAAAACAACACAGAACTCCTTACTCAAGATTCACCTCAGATCTGGGGATAACAAAAAAGAAAAATCTGAGGAACTCAAGCATCACAGCATAAAATCGACTCAGGAAAAGGATCTGGGGAAAATGATGATTTAGTACTTGAGTTCCTACTTTTTTAATAATATTTGATTTGTCATTTATGCAATGAAAACCATTACATCATTTAACATATTGTCTTTTTTAACAGTACTAGACTAAAGTTAACTAATCTTAGCCACTGAAATGTCAGAGTTAGTCAACTAACCTTTTATTATCCAGTATCTATTCTTCTTGGTAAAAGTGAACTTGCCATAAACATATTTAATAAAGATCAGTATCAGTTTATATTAGTTCTGTAATATTTTCATCTGCAGTGAAATCTTCTCAAAGCTTATCTTTACTGCTGTTAGTCTTCCAACAGTCTCATTTTCCAGCCAGCAGTTGAACTGCATTTATTTTCTAGTACTTACAGAGGCTGAGATCCAATTAGAAAAGTTAGAGAACTAAAGCTTCGATTCTGAAATCAAATCCATCCAGTTGAATATTTCTGCAAATTTAGTGTCCAAATATTCTTACATTGACCTAGCTACTGGACTGTGCTTGTTTTAAGACCAATTATTTTATTATATTATATGATAGGAAGTGATAAGGGTACGTGTGAAGGTTATATTAAATCACTCTTTTTAATCAATGTAAAGAGAAGAAAGCAATGACTTATTTTTCAGATGGTGATTTCTTGTCATTACAGATTTCTGAGAATAATTCAGTAAGATTTTTTTTTTTTCTATAAGTCAGATATCTATAGTGCACCTTATCAACAATTATTTACATGTAGTAACATACTATCTTTTTCTTCCACAGGTAAAAATTTTCAACAGATGTCCGTAGATGAACACAAAATCAAAAACATTACTCCTGTACGGAACAGCCTAGCTCCCATACCCAATCACTGTGCTCACAAAAGTAAGTACAGGCAAGTCTCTGTTACAATGCCCGACTGTGTGCCTCCGTCACTGGCATCTGAGGGCTTGAGAGGAGATTCATGTGCCTTTTCCGCAGCATTGTAGAGTCACTGAGAGAGATTGGAGATTGGAGACTGGAGATTGGAAATTGGAGATCGGAGATTGTCAAGTCCAAACCCCCTGTCCATATAGAGGTCACCTACAGCAGGTTGTTCAGGATCACATCCAATTAGGTTTTAAATACCAGTAAGGACGAGGACTAAAGAACTTATCTGGGCAACCTGTTCGAGTGTTTGACCAGCCTTAGAGTAAAAAAAGTTTCCTCTTATTTGCACCCCTTTTCCCTTCATAAGACACCACTGAGAAGAGTCTGGATCCCCTTTGTCAGGCATTTGTATATATTGACAAAATACCCTGAGATGCCTTCACTTCTCAAGGCTGAATAGTCCCAGCTCTTTCAGCTTCTCATTTAAGGTTGGACACTTCAACCCCTTAATCATCTCCATCATCCTTTGTTGGACTTGCTCCAGTATGTCCGTATGTCTCTTGTGCTGGGGACCCCAGAACTCTACATGGCTCTCCAGATGAGTCTCACCAATGCTGAGTACAGGGGAAGGATCACCTCTCACATCCTGCTGCTAACACTTCTGCTAATGCAACCCTGGATCCTGGTGTATGTCTTTGTCTGAAAGGCACACTGCTGGTTTATGCTCAGCTTGTTGACTATCAGGGCCTCAAGGCCCCTTTCTGACAAGCTGCTTTTCAGCTGTTTGATCTTCAGCATGTATTTGTGTAGGGATTTATTCCTCCACAAGCACAGGACTTTGCACTTCTGTTCGTAAGAGTCTTGTTTGTCCATTTCTTCAGCCTGTCAATGTCTCTTTGAATAGCAGCAAAATAATCTGCTGTCCCAGTTTCATATTATTTGCAAACTTGCAGAAGGTGCACTCCGCCCCATCATTCAAGTCACTAATGAAGACAATGAAACAGTATTAGCTGTATTATCAACTTCTACAGTATTCTACTAACAACTAGCCCACCTCCAGCTGGGACAGGGAAGTTTGGTTCTACATTCTCCAGAGCAGAGGTGACTGGAATTCTCACAGCCACGGGATTTTTCACTCTCTGTTTCACTCACAATTGCATATACCTGTACAACTCTGGTAGTTTTCACAGGGGGCAGGACATGGTGTTACACGGTGACTTACAGGATATGAAGAGATGAATGACAACATCCTAATGACTGCATGACAGAGAAAGGTTGGATATGTGAGATAAAAGCCAGAATAAGGAATGACTGTTCTGCAGACAGTGTGAAAAATATAATTACACTGATTTTTGCATCCTTTTGCTAGCAGAAACTAGAGGGATAAGGGTTAGGAAAAAATCCTCAGGTTTCCAAAAATTTTTCATCTCCTGAATGTTACATAGGTGAAAACATGTTCTATCCCTCTCTGTCTTAAGCATAGCATACAGACTATCTTATACATAAGGATGGAAATCATTAATTTCTCTCATTCTAACAGCAACTAGTTTGGTCAGCTTCTATAACACAGGAGCTAAAATAAAGTGATTGAGAGTGCAGCAGCCTTTTTTACCTCTGCACTTTTAGCCGGCTTCTCATTCCCAAGGCAATAAGCGCAAGGAAAACCTCACCCTGCTCCCATAGTCCCATCACAGTGTCTAGACTTAGTGAGCATCCCAGGCTGGATCCAACCAGTGACTGGGGTTTTCTCCGTATACAAATGCTAGCCCTACTCCCAGCAGTGTCCTGCCTTCACATGCTTGTACTCCACTAAGTGCAAATCCCACAGAATATTTTGGATTAGAATGTGCAGTTTACTATTTGTCATCCTGCAAATCAGCCAGGTCCTAAAGCACTCTCATTTCAGAACTAAATGTAAGATTCACTGCCTCTTTACGATCCGAGTTTCAGAAGCAATTCTGCAGCTATAACAACATTACTAAAAATGAAATAGCAGAGGTAGTTTTATAGGGAACATCAGATTGGGTAGGAGACATAGAGAATCCTGCACTGCTGCTGCATAGTAAGAGAGGAAGAAGTAGAGATATGTGGAATACTGAGGTGGTATTCTCTGTCTGCTCAGAGGAAAGAAAATAATCTGACTGCTTCTGTTGCTTCTAATAGTCTTCTATTTTCAAGCTTTCTCCTGATGTTCTCTGTGCCTTCTAGTTAAAACATAGCTAAAAGCAAAATCCTAAAGAAATTTACTTCATAATCACTGCTGTTTCTGCAGTAGTTCATACAAACAGGCAGGATCTCAGTTCCGATCTCATGCCAAAACACGTGTTTCACAAATAAGATGCAATTATCACAGTTAATATGGTTTAATTAACTAACTCAGCACATTTATCCAGGTGCCATTACTGTCTGAACATTACTTTAAGCCAATAACAGAAAAGCAAATCTATTTGCAAAATATATTTTTCCTTTGGTCGTATTTCTTCTTGTTAACGCAAATTACACATTTGATGCTGAAGTTTTCCAAATAACTGCTAGAGAGCCAAGATTTCACTTATCCTCCATCCAGACCTAAAAATATTACTGTTTTGGACACAGCCTTTATCCAGGCAAATGAATTCAGCAACAATATTTGAATACAAACATTTGTGTTTCTCTAATATTTTTGTTACACAAGATGTGTGTTAAAAAAATGCAACAAAGCCAGCGGAAAAAGAATTAAAAAGCAATCAGGGAGCTAGAACAATAAAATAAGCATAAATTAGAAAGAGAACTGAAACTATTCAGAGATTAACAGAAAGAAGGAAGATCTCCAAAAAAAAAACAAAGCGAAATAAAAAGAAGAAAGAGATGCTTTAATCTCTAAGCAAAAACATTGATAATACAAGTTAGAAAGAGGACAATAGGAACGAAACTACAGCATAGAAAAAGAGTGCTTCAGTGACTTTAAACCGTAATTTATAAACTCCCACCTCTCACTTCTTCATGTGGATTTAGAGGTCTGAAGCCATAGTGAGGTTATCACTTCTTGAACAACAAGGAGAGCAACAAAATCTATTTCTGCAGAATCATTTAACAATATCTTCAGGGAAGCAGTGCTCAGTTTTTCTGTTCATCATGATTTGAGGCTTCTGCATGTATGGCAATCAGCCTTAAAGGTTTCTGTTTCTCACAGACCCCAGAGCTGGGTCCAGTTTCACATGTATCAATATGTGTACTAATACCAGTCATTCTATGTATTATTACAAAGCCATCCATGTAATAGTCCTGAAATCCTTATCAAATATCCTAAACCAAGCACAATATGTAAGACTGGAAAAAGGTAGAAAGCATTGATGCTTGGGTACTGGCTTTTACTTCTTTGAGTGAGCATGGATTTGTGATGGTTATGTGGTCATGAGGTGAAGTTTAACAGCACTGCTTTTGCCCTACTTAAACTCATCATTAAGGGCTTATTTAGTACATAAAGTATTCTGGAAATATTTTACACAGTTGCCAACTTTGAATGCATGAACACATGCCTGTGCTCCAAAGAGAGAAAAAAAGTGACCCTCTCAACATGCATTCGTTTTACACAGCAAAATTGCAATGAACTCAAAGCGTTCTATTGTATGTCAGAAAACCAATGGGCTCGTTTGTTGTATTTAGCCTTGGCTGATTCACACAAATTCATTACCAACTAAAACAAGTACTAAAGGTTTGGGATTTTTTTTTTTTTTTGTGGAAAGGAGAATTAAGTGATTTCCTGAACTTCTGAACATGAACAAACTTTGAATATAACCTGTGAGTTACACTACACTGCCAAAGGCCAGGCAGCTCTAGAAAACACCACCTGCTCAGGCCTTCACAATTTGAATTATACTTAAATTAGCACTAAAAAAAAAAACCAAAACAAACTACTATATTTTTTAAATCCTCTCTATAAAGATTCTGCTCTGTCCCAAATAGGTAGCTGTTGAGTCTTAAGGAATTACTGATCCTGATAAATAATGAATGATGAAATGAGTATATGGCATAAGGCACAGGGGAATATGACAAGGAGTGCTTCAGCCTCTTTTGCACAATGTCTACAGTAAAAAAATACATAGATGCAAAGCTTTTTCAGTGTCCACTGCAGACATTAGAAAGGTAAAGTTTGCTTCCAATAGTGCAAATTTCTGACTTATTAATTATATACTAGGTAAATCTACAGACACTGAAGGGCTTGCCTGACAAGACTGTTGTGCTTCTGCTTTGCTGAGGCACCAAAGCTGCAGTTTCTGTTTGAACTTCTTCAATGTATTTCTGACTTGAGCACAATCTGTGTCCCCAGTTACCAGAATGACCTTTAGTCTCCTAGCCAGTTATTCCCCATTCCTAAATTTAGTGGTTTCCATTTGCCTTTGCTGAGTTTTGTTATCTCCATTTTTTACTCTTTGTTGAATTTATCAAGGTCATTTTGCATTGTAAACCTGTTCTCAGGAAAATTACATCTTGAGTGCCTTTATTTTCATGAGGTATGTGTGCACATTATAATAATGGATCTACCTTATTTTTCATGAAAATTTGTTACAAAGTTAATAAAAATGCATAATTTCTCAGTTCTCCTGCATCAACTCTGCCAGTGTTTCAGTTATTCTTTTTGATGCTGCTCGATGAGCAGCGAGAAGGCAGACTTCATAGGTTCAAATACTCACTTCTGAGAAACACCGTCTGTGGGCAGGATTTTAGGAATTCAGGATTTTTTAGGTTAGGTTAACTGACTTGAAATTCTGTAAGTCATCTTTTCTCATCTTTTAATTCTACAGCTCCCAAGAAACTCCATCCACTGTTCTACCTACGCGTTACTCAAGTGTGCTGAATGTTCAGTTTGGTATGGGGATTTTTTTTTAAGATCAAAATTGACATGTAAGGTCCAGCTTATCACAGGTGCATAGACTGCAGTAGTTACTCAGTTCATACCAATTAATTATATGGTCTGTTATTTCTAATAAAAAAATAGTTCATTTATTAGTTTATCCTCTAATAAAATGAGATAAATCTAGATTAACTTCAGATTTTTTTTGGAATCATACAAGATTTTCATTGAGTTAAGAGAGAATACTTTTCTCCTTTCCTCATTTCTGTAGGATTTCCCTGAACCTGTACAGGAAAAAATCTGTTATATACTATGAAAAGGGAATAATCATGAGGGGTTGACAAGAAAAATCTAAACATGAACACTTAAGTTTTCACTGGAATTGAATAGGAAATGGAATGATAATAACAGGCTGAGATGGTCATCTTTTGAGCAGAGGGCTTTACAGAAGGATCATCCCTGCATGAGAGAACTAGGACACAAGCATGATACCAATCGGAGCACAAGTGCTTGGCTCAGAGGGTGGTTTTTAACACCTGACTTCTATGAATTGTTAGTGGTTAGTTTCAAAAGATGAAGCCAGCAAAATACACAGAGAATCCAAATAACCTTCTGGAGCCTGCCATGACTAGTAAGATGAAACTCAAACTAGAACATCTCTGAAGAAAATATTAATAGCCTCCCATACATTCATCACAACAGATACAGATGGAAGGAAATCACAGACGGCATGAGAAAGCAACCACGGAAAAATTAATGTGAAAAAATGCAAAGAAGATTCGGTAGCCAAAACAGAGATAGTGTTAACTACAGTAGGAAATTCTTCCTATGGTTAAACCGGAAAACCTGAACGGTATGTATACAGAGAGCTTGTGAACAAAATAGAGAATTAAATGAAAAGAAGGTAGTGCAATTCACAATAAATTCCAAGGCAGATAAAAATAGGCCTACAATTGAGGTTTTGAATTCTCCTTTTAAAAAATTAGGAAATTAGTTAATGAGTTGCCTGACTGAATCAAAGTAAGGGTTTCCATTTATAGAAAGTACAGAATTATATTAACTTTAAAGAAGAATGCTACACTGCTGACCGTGAGGTGGAGATTACAGGTGATATAAATAGACAGTTTCTTATAAGACTGCTGACACACACGAGACATACAACAGCTGTGGCTCTTATGTTTCAGTATGGACCTTGGTGTGCTACAGGGTAATGGGTTACTTTAGTGGCCGGTGGCTTGTAGAGCACATGTGGACCTACCTTTATGATAGACTGTTCCTCGATCAAGCCAGGCACTGTTTCACTTTCTTCCATTTCATCTTTCTAAGATTTTGATCAGTATTTACACTGGGTAATAGAACATCCTCCTACAAAGGTTTTGTTGAAAACAGTATATTCACAGGGAACATTTCTGTTTCAGTCAGACTGTGGTTTTTGATGAAAATATGTCTTGCAGAAATCTCTCCAAACATACCAAGTCTCCTTCAGACAAACTATAGATTCTCCGCTTATCGAAAATAAGCCTTTGAATTTATCAGGTCTTACTGATCACCAGACATAAAGTAAATTGCTTAACACTGGTGGTGTTTTCTTCAGTTGAAGATTAGCTCTGCCAGGCTTTACCGATTTTTTACTTATATTTTGATAGCATTTTTCAAATGTAGGTTTGAGTACACACAACACAAGACAGCAGTTAAAGTAGCAAACTCATTTGTAAAAATGTCATACTTTTCACTTTCTGTGCCCTCTTTCTCTCTTTTTCTTTTTCCTCTAGTTCAGCTACCATCTCAGGGTGCTAAGAAGTTTAAGTCCCTGCCTTTAAATTCCATAAGGACTGGTGCAGTTATTCTCCCACCAGCCCCAACCTCCAGATGCCAGAAAAGGGGATATTCTCAAAGCCATTTGCTTTGTTCTTTCTTGCCTGGTCTATCAGCAGAGCCTCTGAAACCAAGCCGTGTCCTACCTGCTATCCCAAGCCAGAAGAAATCTAACCCTGCAGAAGAGCTTGAGAAATCTCTCACCAAACCAGACACTGAAAATTAACTCATCATGCTGGCCTCGATCAGTTGAAATGTATCTAAGAGCTTGTTAGAAGATAACCACACAGCAAAATCTCCTTAATTTGCACTAATGATGCTCTTGTGAACCAGAGTGTAACTGAACAAAAAAAAAAAATCAAATTACTAATTCAATATTTAATGTGTTGTAAATGTAATTTGTGAATTAAGTACTCATAACACGCAATCTTGTTGCAGCAATATGCTATTAAGCCTTTCATGGAAAACAGGAACAAAGAGTAAGATTTTCTGTATGATTTAAAAGTTAAAATTAGGGAAACATAAATTGATGGGGATTCTCTGTAGTTTGTAAATACAAAGGTGCTGATTCTGAGGCTGTGTGCCATCAAAAAAATATCTTTTTAAGATTAAAGTTACAAGATCAAAATAAAAGACAGTTTTAGCAAATTAGAGGGGTTGGCTCTTTGTTTTTCACATATTTTCTACATTGTAGATTTGTGGATTTTGTGAATTCAACAAGGTAAAAAGAGTACAATGAAACACTAATCCCTGATGGGGACACAGGGCTATAGTACACATTGTTCAAAACTGTTCATTGCACTCACAGATTTATGTCTCTTTCATCTAGTTCTTCACATTCCTCAGTGGCAAAAATGTAATTGTGTATTGTTATTTTCGTTAAAAAGGGATCATACAGTCCTGAGTTATTAGGCATTATTTCATCACTTTGATCACTGAACTGAAGGAAGAGATTTAACTAGCTTGCTGTTCTGTCAAGAGCCTTGGCAAGTGCTATAAGCCTTTGACCAAACATTTCACAAGACTATCCTTTCCTAGGGGCTGACAAAGACGCCAGCTTCTGCTTGCTTCAGGATTTTTATCTAAAGCTTCCTCTGGAGGTCTTTCTGGCTTCTGATTAGGGAAGGGCTGTGGGCATTACCGTGGTTGGGTCAAGGAGGGGATAGTCCTCTTCTGTCACCATTTTTGTATCACCATTGCTAGTAAAAACCCGCCCTACATTAGCTCTACATCAGCAGCTCATTCAATCAAGACTTGGTATTTCTGTTTATCTCTAGATAAATGTTTTATTAGCTGTACAAACATTTCTTTTGCTCTGTCACAGTAAAAGACAAACCTGACATGAAAGAGAAGATAATCATGTCCCAGTAGCTGCAGTTTCCAATTTCCTTGTGGTAATGATTGTAAATAGAAGGATAGCTGGTGACAGTCACAGAAAGTCCCAGGGAGAAAAAAAAGCAGAGCACAACAACAGCTGCTCTGGCGCAACACAGGGAAGTGGGAACTATGCACTTCTGGTATGCTCTGTCTTTGCACTGGAGCAGTTCTGCTCAGTCAAGCCTCCCTGAAAAGTCCAGAGTCCCTGCTACAGTGTGGCAGACTGGTGCTTGCTTGTGGGATCACTGTCTAACCTGCTCTGCTCTCCAGAGTCACTAAGCTTCTCTGCTCTGAAGTCTCCCACTTGTGACCCCCAAATTCGCTATTCTGACTCCCTTTTTTTACCTCTCCCTCTAGCCTCATATAAGAAGCATGCGCTTCCTAAGTCAGTTCCTAGAAACATTCAGGCTTCAATGTAGACCTTAAGTCCATATCAATCAGTACAGAGCAGATAGTTTTGGTGCAGATTGCACAGAGGAGAAGGAAAAGCTAATTTATACAGCTCCAGCTGGCAGCAAATAACTTCTGTGTTAACCATAAGTGTTAGTGTAGAATGAGATTAGTCTTCGCAGAGTGAGAATCCAAAGTAACTCTGGCAGAGACTAATTCTCTTTAGTTTAACACACTGCTTGGGAATGAGTACAGTGTGTGGAAGGAAAAGAAGACCAAATGGAACAGCAAGGAAATCCCAGTGATGTCAAATGTTCGTAATCCCATCACCACTCTAGCCCTTTGGAGTGGGTAAGAAAAACAAGCTTTTTTGCTATCAAATGGGATGTTTCAAAAGAGGTAGGTCACATGCTGCAACTCCATTTTTTTCTGAGTAGAAGCTATTATTGTGAGAAGGGTTGAGTCTCTCTCATCTCATGTGATGATTCCCTGTCCATCCAGGGACCAGGAGAGTCCTGACTTGCCAAATGGAAGTCATACAAAAGCTGTGGTGGTGCTCTTTTTATGCCAACTGCGGTTCTATGTTGGAGACAAAGATACAGGAGCAGTCTGTGCTGGCTTCCCATAGAGGTTTGAACAAACTTAAAATGTTTCCAGTATTACAGTAAGAGAGAAAGGGAGAGATATTCTCCCATGCCTTGGGCTAGACACTTCCATTCCCAGAAAGGAAGTAATCATGTTTCTGGTTTTCCTATTCAGCAATGCTTTGTTAATGAAGCATGGGTTGACAAAGCTGAACAAAGAATAATTTTTTTGCCTAAGATAACACTCTCAAAATAAATTCCTTCAAACCATGCAAAACTTCAGGTGCAGTCACTTAAAGCTAGAAACGCACATTACCACTGCCTCCTCTGTATACAATCAGTTTGCATGACAGGAGACATCTGCTAGCTGATTTTTCCTATCATTTCTCCCTTTTTTTTCCTCATCTTTTGCTAGAAAGGAATGCTTTTTTTCCCCTGGGAACCAGACTTTTTTCAGGAAAGGAATGCAAATCTAATTGCCTGCTCTAAGGTAAGCATAGAATACTTTACTCACCTGAACAGAGACAGTCTAGCAGTGACCTAAGATCATACTCACTTTTCTAATGAGTTTCTTCTGTGCTGTCAATAAATTAGTTCAAAATTTACAAAATATAGATTTTTTTAAAATTAATGATCATAAAAAGTACTAAAAATTATTCTCAGAAATATCACCACCAGGAATTATCCTTATCTTTTGCCTTTGATTGCCAAATTTTACAGTAAGTAAACAAGTAAAATTAAGCTGAAGTCTTTCACCTTCAGAGGAGAGCAGACTGTTGACTGCAGCATACTGCATGATAACAGATGAACCAATACCTACTTAAGCTACACTGACCTCTTGCTCAGACCTTTCCTGGAAGATAATGGCAGGAGAGGCAGTAAAAAGCTAACACAGTTGATTAGCAATTGCCAAGAAATGTCTGGTCAGTAGGTCATGATAGAGATCTTTTTCTTCCTCCATCTAGTGATTAAATATTTCTTGCACATTCTTCTGTGACATTAGTTGAGTGTTAACTCATAGAGTGTTGCAGTACTCAGGTGTCTGGGGAGTTTGGCTTGGCACAGAGAGCTGAGAAAATATGTATATATATATATATATATACACAGGATCCATTTTGTGATGAAAATACCATATACTTCCTCACTGGAACAGGCTTTACATTCCATACACCATTCTTGTGAACAGAATTTGAAAATGCTCTTAAAAATGCTGCAGCCTTCATTCCAGTGGACCATTTACTTACGCATTTATACTGAATGGAGTAGTCCACTCTTCCAGTAAACTATGCAGGAGGTTAGCATTGGTCCATTACTTAAAACAGAGAAAAATGTTCGTATGTAAAACAAAAGGTCATCCAGTATTACAGGTCTTTCAAAGGCTGTTCTATTGATGAGCAGAGTATCAGATGAGAAGGCTAATTTTCTTGTGTAACTCCCAAAAAAAGGAAGCTATATCCTCTAAAACTCAGTCCTTAAAAAAGCATTTTAAACATCTCTACCACTACCAAAGGCGGAGATCTCTGTCCCTTCACCCCAAATACATTGAATTCTCCCACCATTACCACAAGTACCCTGGACAATCCATATATTTTTTCACTGCAAAACACCAGAAGCATCACAATTACCACTTCAGGATATAAAAGTACAACAATTTTTCAAACAATTCTAACAGGGCTGTAAGAGCTCATCTGATCATATTGTCATAATGAGTCATCAGAACTGTTACTCTGCAGCTCCACTACAAAACAAAACGACGTAGAAAAAGACATAAGTATTGAAAGTATACATAATTTGCCCCCTTGTATTTTAAAAGTAAAGAGTTTTCCTATGTTCCTTAGTTTCAGAGAAAGCAAAGATTTACCTGTGCTACCCCCATTGGTGGAAAAGCTCAGCTTTACAACAGAGGCGGTTTAGATCAGGTGTTGTAAGATGTTGGCATCAAAGACACCTCTAACCAAGGCTAGTGAGCTAGTACTTGATGTGAAGCAGTTGATACAGAGCCAGAAAGTAAATTCCAGGCCCGTCAAGACTCTAAAGTCAAAGTATTCCCTCCCTGCCAGCTAATACTGTCAAGGGTCTGCCTGCTGCAGCTGGTACTGAGCCTAGTAAGCTATGCAGACACCTACACTGTACAGCCTTCTGCACTAACTTTCCATTCCCTATCTGACTGTTTGTGGTGCTCTAAGGTACTTGGCATCATGATGTCATCTTCTGCTACTCTGCAAATGCCAGGAAGTTCCTGCAGTCAATGTGTCCAGGAGGAGTACTTGACTCTATGCACATATGCCTTCCTGAACCTTTGTGCATGTTTCTGTGCTCAGCGTATGTGAGCCCATCCTTTGGAAGAAGGATGTGGTGGAATTGCTTGTATCACACAGAAAATGTCTGAACACATCAATGCACTAAGAAAAGGCTTTGTCCAGCCTTCCCAATGTGTCTCTGTAGGCATCATCAACACTACAAAAGACTTCACAGTCATAGCCTTTTCTATCAAGCAAAATTAGTTTAAGAGGACAAGTGAGAGCAAGGAGCCGGAGAGGCAGATATTCTGCTTACACATAGTCCCACAAACTTCAGCTTTAATTTCAGCTTGTCAATGAGCTGAAACTAGCTTTGCACCTGTACTGAAAACTATGAAGGGAGACTTCCACAGTGCATGAATAATTGGATGCACTTAATAACCAAAAAGAAATGGGAATGTATCTTTCCCACACAGGAGTTGATGGCAAATAACATCTGAGGAAGGAAAAAAATAAAGGTCTATCCAGAAAGTTTATATTAAATATACAGCCCCAGTCTTGTAAAGACTACACTTTCAGTTTCTAAAATCTGCCAATACTGTCTTGTTTCTGAAGTGACTATTTGTAATAGAGTCTTGGGAAGAAAGCAGATATTTATTACTAAGAACAGTTAAACCAAAGTGTTAAATGATGATTTAACACAGTGGGAGCCTCTCTCTCCTGGTCTGTCCAATGCCTAGCACCAGACAGATGGACTTTATTCTGATCTGAAGGTCTGGAGATTCTTAAAGGTTCATTCATGCTCCAATTGTTGATCCAAAGACACTCTGTGTAAGGAATTTATCTGAAAGGGTTTGGATGCTTTTGGAAATTCTAATACTTGAAACTCTAAAAATATATTTGCACTTTGGCCTTTCTTGTTACAGTGTCTGGTGTTTTTTCCACAGTTAACTATGTTGTGAATATTTTAGGAAACCTGTTTCTGATTTGTAATTTCTTAGGTTGCTTCATGAAACACAAAGCCCACTAAAGGGGCTCATGAAAATTAACAAGCATGGAAATTTCCACTCACAGCTGTAGTGACTTGTTAATGGCATAGGCTATGAGGAGTAATTTGTGCCCTCACTTTCATTCTACTTCCTTCTGTTTTGGGGTTGTTTTTTTTTATGCCCAACGAATCTACATCAGGATTTTTTTTTCACTCTTACATACATGCTTACTGTACACTTAATCAAATGCCGTGATTATAGGCACTTTAAAAGCACAGCTGAAGTCTCACCTACACTGTTCCTGATGTAGAGCTCATACTACTTCATTTCAGAAGTGCAAAGATCAGTGTGTCAGAACTTTCACCTCTATTACCTGCTTCCTTGGAATAGTCATTGACATTTCAGACATCACCTAAACCACAGGAACTATGAGCTCCAAAGTCTATTGGTTCATAACAGGACGAAATACTTCTCCAAATTCTTTTTCAGAAAGAAAATTTTACTTGACATCAATACTGTCAGATCTATCAACATTAGTTTTCAATGTTATTTTTGTGAATGTAAGATCATCACATGTCAGACAAGTGTCAAAAACAAATTGTAAAGTTGTGGCAGGAACCAGGGTATGCTCTTTATCTAAATGGAAAAAAAAAAAAAAAAGCAAGTTTTTGCACGCTTCTGGTGCTCTCTGGTAAGGTAGTAAACAGGAAGATAGTTTTCACAGAGGTTTTATTCTTCTCTCAGCTTTTATGTGAGGAAAGCACCTGGTTACTAAAACCTACTGAGATCTTGTAGCAAACAGAAAAGCATTTTCATATGTTCTAATGAAATCTAGCACTTAACAAAAGAGTAATCACTCCACCACTGAAAATTTCCCCATAGGTTAGTAAATAACATTATCCCAATGTCACACAGGAAGAAACTAAGGCAGAAAGACTAGACAGTAAATTTCCAATGGTGTTTCAACTTCTAAGGCTGGGGTTGGAGGGATATCTTCAGTGTTCAGGTGTTAATCCTCCAAAATGTGGCTTCTGTTTTCCCTCCTTAAGGGAACTTACCTGGAAGTGTTCACTACTTACAATAATCAGGTGGAGAAATGCAGTAAAAAAGTAAAGGGATGAAAAGTAAAGATTATAAATAGCTGTCCTCAGGGCACAACGCAGAGTCAGAGTCTGACAGAATATCCTGGCCACTGCCCTATGCTTATTGGCCAAAAGCCACTTTGGCCAGTTCAGCTGCAAAGGTCATGCTAGGGAGCGTACAGCAGTCACAGTGCTATCACTGAAAAGCAACATTACCCAGGGCTATGGACAGTTCACACAGGTTGCAGGGGATCTTGGCCAGGAACAGCAGCCCCAAAGTAGTAGTAAAGGACTGAGAAAGAAAATTAAGTACTACCTTCTTCATAGAACCATAGAATCATAGAATTATAGGATTTGGAAGGGACCTCAGGAGATCATCTAATCCAACCCCACTGCCAGAGAAGTTACTTTCTGTGATTACTGTCTGAGCTAGGAAAGGCATAGATCTGCACTGGATAAATTATCAGACAGCTGAGATTAGCTCTTCCTTTGTCTCCCTGATCCTCCTTGTCCTCTCATCTCCTTAATCTCCTTAGAGAATAGAAGAAAACAGGCAGAGATTTTGGAGTCACAATACCACACTGCCATCCCAAACAACAGAAAAGAGATTAGACAAGCTAATACTTAGAGAGCGTGTTCCAGCTGCTCTCCTGCCAGGTTTTCTGAATTCTAATTGAAGTCATTATATAACACCAATGGCACGTTTTCTGCAAGAGTCACTGAACAATGGCTGTTACCACATAGGAGAGTTGCAGCTGTTCTCACAGAACATGGTGTTGTTTCACATCCTCTAGACGATCCAAATACAAATGCTGCTGACCTCTAGTACTGCCCATGGAGGGATACCACATATGGTACATGAAGTCAGCACAACCTTGCTGGGTAAGCACCTCAGCACGTCATTTTCACCCAAACAAGATAATGAGTGGCAAGCACTTGGGAATGCAAAGCTGCATTTACACATTAACCATAGGAAAGTCCTGAGGAGGTGACTGGTTGCCATGTTCTCCATTTTTAACAAATGGAAAACTCTTGCAGTAAAATCTAAATCACAAGTTTGTTTGTTTGAGGTTTTTTGTTGCTTTTTTTTGACCTACCTTTAAATTTTAATAGACCAGAGATAACAGTGTTTACAACTGTCTTCTCTGAGCTGAATGAAAATCACAAATCTCAAACATTGTAGACCACTGAAAAGCTGTAGGATAAATTCAGTTCTTATTGACACGCTCTGTTTCAGCCAGCGGTCTGCTCTGGAAAGTTTCCTGCATTACTGCACCATCCAGATACATAGTGCGATGAAATTAAAATTCGCATTACCATAACTCCTTTGTTTAATGTTCTTAACTCCATAATCCTAGTTTACTAACCCAGATGTTGGGCTAAATTCATTAGTTGGGCCACTACAAAGTGACAAGTATGAATTGTTTCAAGTGAGGACTTAATCTATTCTAATTTAAAGCATGAATAATCCCTTTGGGGTTTCCTCTCAGCATTGACCTTCACTTCTTTATGGTTTTCTTTGAAAATGCCATTAGATGAGTAGATGTTTACTTGTCTCATGGCTCATCTTTTCAACTCTATCAGAACATCAAGCTAATTCTCACATTCATGCGCATTTCTGCAAGTTTACAGTCTGCAGGAGCGTGACAAATTCTGCATTCCACACAACAGAGTTTGGAGATTTTTTGCTATGCATAACCACATTTCATTATTTAACTCTGTAACTATTACAGTGACAGTCCAATTGATTATTCTATTCCAAACATTCTTCAAGAAAAATGTTAATTCCTCAGCTGCCTGAAACCATGTCAGAGATCTGCGTCAAAATGTTCTTTAAACAAAGAGATCTTCAAAGAAATGCTGCCATAGGTGTGAAATATTTCCTTTCAAGCACATCTACCAACAATCTCAACCCTACATTTAGTCCAAGAAACTGACTCTCAAGCTATTTTAAAACATATTTTCATAACAGAAATCATATGTCAGCTCAAAAGTAAATTTTTAGGGAGAAAAACATCTTAGTGACATTTTTTATTTGGCAACATCTGGATTTCTTCAAGAATCTGTATTCTGCTGGGAAGTATTTCATTCTTCTTTTTATGGGAGATCCCTAAAAGCGGTCAATGCTGACCCTCCAGCTGTTGAAATGTTATCCACATGGTAGGATGAACAGTGTTAACTCCTCAATGCCATCAACAGAGAGCAATGTGATGCATTATTGGAAATGATGACACACCGTATTACTCTCAAACAGCCTAGTCACAACATCAAATGGCTGTAATTAGTTCCAGTACATCAGGATATGGTGTACATGACATGTGTTTGTTGAGGCCTTATGTTGAGGCCTGCCTTGGATGAAAACTGTCAGTCTGGCATTTTGAAACTGATTACCCAATCTTCCTATGTCTCCCAGAGTGTGTAGTGTTGTCTGTACAGTGAGTAAGAAAACATTGATCAAAAATACTATGGTGACACGGGGTGGTTGGGTGTTTCATATGCTTTGTTTTTCGTGGTAAAGGAGTGTGAGCTGAATGTCGAAATTCTAGGAAAACAAAAACAGCTATCTCAGATCACCATATAATTTCTGCTGTGTACTCTACAAAGAACAGAAAACAAAAATTTAAAAAGTATCACTTTCTTTATAAAAATAGTATGCTACCTTCACTTATTTCAGTGGCATTCTCAATGGATTAGTAAAATATATTATTTTCAAATAGGAACTTGCTTCTTCAGGCTTACACTTCCCACCCCAATCCCCTGCAAAAAGGAAATGATAGTGCCTAGTTCGGCACAACAGAGCAGCATAGCAACAAGATGGAAATAAAGACAACAACGTGTTGAGCTCTTAGTCCCATGTGCCCCTACAACAGCACTCTGGAAAGCTGTTGCCAAGAAGGAAGGGAGGAACTGAGGAACAACCATATGATGCCACATTTCCAAGGTGAAGCTCAGGGTGTGATCTGAGCTAAATCAAGAGCTTCAAGGAAGTATTCACAGTAGCTGTGAAAGCATCTACTGCCACCATATCCTGAGATACTCACAAATAAATCAAAATAAGACATTCACAAGAGGTAGTAGCACGGTCTCTGACTTGGTCTGATTAGTTTCCAATAATATCTGCAGGGTTAATACTTCCTACATGCAAAGAGAAAAACACTGAAATACATTTCCAGTTTCTGCATTTAAAAATGGGAACCCACTTTCCAGGCAGAGACAGGGGAGCTTATTCCTTCTCTTCCCATTGTCATCCTAACACTGAGTCTCCCTCTTCTTGCAGCTTCCTGGCCACCTTCTGATATGAATATATACTGGTTTTCATACCACCCATTCATACTGGCCAGCACCAACAGAGCTGGCTCAGGCACCACCTCAGGAATGTGTTCTATACATATGTGAACTGTGTATCATATAGTGCCAGGACTCTGCTAATGGTTTTGACTTTCTGGGAATACTTATCCAATTTAAGATCTTATTGACAGGTACTCTTAACAGCCTCTAGCAAGAGTTTAAGAAAGTAACCAGCAAATACATTTATGAGAGAATGGAATGTCACTGAGCAGTGAGGCCCATGTCAATAGGCTGTACTGGGATTTATAAAAGAAAAGCCATTCCGGGTGTGATTTGTGTGGTTGGTTTAAACAGAAAAAAACAAAACAAAACAAAAAAAACCAAAACTACATTCCTTTATGCAAAATATTATTTCACTTTGCAGTCAGCATAACTGGAAATACAGCTTGTGGCAGAAGCCAGCATTGCCTCAGACTGCATCTGTTCTCTCCCAGGCTGCAGGCAAATATTTTGCTCTTCGTTCTTGTTCCATTAGACTCTAATTGCACTAAAGTCCATCTGTTTCACATAGGACATAACCAATTATTTAACTGTTTGTAATTGATTTACTGTATAAAAGTAGCACCTGGACAATCCAGTAAAGATTTAAATCTCATTGTGCTACTTATTGTGCAAACACATTACAAGAAACAGACCCTGTAGTCATGAAATTTCGAACTGAAACAGCAGAGTATGCATAGATCAGCAAGAGTAACAGCACCAGTGAAATAAAACTATTTGGTCAAGGTGATACAGTGAAGGCGTCTTAGTTAGTTTCTTGATTCAGCTACATATATTGTTAGTAGCTTTCTGTAACTGAAAATATGCTTGTTTGCAGCTAATGACTGAAAATGGTGGTCTTATGCCATCATTGATTAATATCAGTCACTCTAGTTATCAAAATATCTCAGCAGGAAACAAAGTTTACAGAGTAGTAGGAGGTTTTTTTCCTATTACGTCCTTGCTTTAGATCCTCCAGTTGTAGAAGAAAGATAACGTGTTATTTGGAGAAAGGAAAGCTAAGCTATCCATTTCCAATATCCAGAAATCAGAAAGAACATTTGCTGAGAGCATGTTGCAAAATTCATTCATTTTTCCATACTGCTACAGTAAGAAGATCATAAAAGTCACGAACTTCATGCCCCATTGTGTTTTTCTTTATGTGAGCTTTGTGAAACAATATTCAGGAGTGAAATAAATGGTGCTTTAAATGAAACCACTGATGAAACCATTCAAGTGTGGAATGTCTATTTTCACTTTCTTATACCTCTGGTGGTTGTTTTCCCTGTAGCACTACTCTCTTTGGGCCTTTTAGTTCTGAGACAGATTGAAACCCTTCATATAGTCATTGCAATGCAACACGCCCTTCTTACCTCTTACACCTTACATCATTCACATTGCTGTTTCTAGTAACATGTTCTTTAAAATGGAAGGCTGCGTTTGGTGTAGGAGAGATACAACACGGGCAGTTGAAAAATACAGCTGCTTGGATTCTTGCATATACTAGTGTGAAATCACTGTAGAAGCACATCAGGCCAGCTAGAGTCAAGTAAGTGATTCAGCTTCAAATCTTCCAGATTTTAAAATAACACCAGTAAAACTCTTGGATGCTGTTGGACTGCAAAACATACCGGCAGATAAGGGAAGCAGGATTTTTATAGGCTTTTTTGTCTCATGTCACAAGAGCCTCAAGACATATTTGGTAGGAATTCTTGGTGTTTTGTTAGCAATATAAAGGGTTTTATTTATTTTTCTAAACGTTTGAGATTTTTCAAATTTTTGGAATTTTAAAACTCTTTTTTAAGACTCATTTACACTCCTGTGAAAAGAGAAAAGAAATACATGCCAGCTCCATTTGTAGCAATGCTTACATAAGTGTTCGTATTAGAGAAGAGCATTATAAGTAAAGAGGAAGTACTATAATCAGCACCCACAAGCTCTGAATGATTTAATGTAGAAAGTGAAAATAGAAAGATAAACAGATTATTCCCCAAATATTTCTCATCCTCTTTAGGACTAACTCCAACTTGTTTCTGAACCATATTTCCAATGTATTTCCAATGTTGATATCAAAAAAATCACCAAAAAAATTTCATACTTTAAGTTCCTTAATGCTTTTAGAAAAAAATGTTTCTATCGCAGAGCTTGAGGCCTAAGGCCAGCTAGAAAGTATGGCAGCTGCTCAACAACTATTTGAGGTAAAGTGTAGACAGAGGCACTTTTATACATGGAAATCCACCCCTCCCTTTTCAAACCATAGAAACAGGCAAGATGCCAGGAACTACAGGCTGTGAGCATGTTTGTGAAGGGGGAATTCACCTGCCAAATCACAGGCTCCTTGAGGACTGCACAACCTTCCACACTCTGTCTTCTAGAATATGCTGTGAAACAGATTCTGCCTGTGCTGTGGCAAGGAAAGATTAGAAACCATGACCTATTCTATAGTCCTTCTCTGGACTTTTCCAACTAAGGTTATTTGAACCTATAGTGTGCACATACAGAGAGGTCTATCATGGAGCTACGCTGCCTGAAGCCTCCGTTACTATAGACTGAACCCCTATGACAGCTTTCTAAACCACATGGACTTTAGTCTCTTCAGAACTGACGTTAAGACCTGATCTGGATGAGTCAGCTGAAGAAAAAAACTGGCAAGGTAGACTTCCTGCTACCAATAATTATTTAACCATGAAGTTTAGATTAATGTTTCCATTTTGTTTCTTATCTTCTTAGGCTTGGAACAGAATTGTTTCAGTGCAAATGTAGCAATGTGGATGCTGAGAATACTCCTTAAAACAATCTTAACCTAGGTGCAACTTGAGAGTGGGCCACAAAATGCATAGTGGAAAGCAGTGATTTTTCTTCTTGCATTATAAGAATGTACACCATCATCCTCATTTACCCTTAACAGTAAACCACTTCAATATCAACATAACTTCAGCATAGCTTCACTGTTTTGACAACATTGCTAAGTGTGTGGAAAGTTTGTGTTTTCCAGACTTGCTGTGTTACTGATTCCTGTATTTAGAAATAAATCCTGCATGTTGTAGCAGAGGGTATGCAGGCCAGGTCACCGAGACAAAGCACTACCACAAACATAGAGCTGGTCTTTATAAATTAAAGCTTCTACAAGCCTTTATGACATACAAATTTGGTGCTCTTCCAAATCAGGAGAAAAACTATAGATACTATTGTTGTGTTTTGCTTTTTTAACAGTTCTTATTAGCTGTGAATTGAGCGTTATTTTGCTCTTCCTGTAAGCTGGAGTAGTGTTTGTTTTATAAATTGTAATTGTCAGACACAGTTAGTATGGTTTTCATGAATGCAGAACTGTAAGAGGCAGTAAAGTAAGACTTGGAGTATTTCTTCAGAGCAGACTAGCTCTCTAGACTACACTTCTGCTTTTAGGCATAATCAAAGCAACATGAGGTAAGATGATGAACAGTGGCATCTAAGAGATCTCCGGAATCATCAGGAAGTGCAACCATCAAAGAAACCCCTTATAAAACACATCATTCAAGCGGTATCTTGTTCCATTATAGACCAAAAAAGAAAAAGAAATGTGCTGAATGTGAGGAAAACGGAACATTCTTCCCCATCTGCTGGAAATACTCTAAAGTAAATAAGGATGCTAAGTACTGGGCAGAAATACTGGAAGTAATTTTTTAAAATAACAAAAAAGCAGACGCCAGTGGAGGCCCCTAGTTGTCCTCCTAGGCTTAGCACTGGAAAGAAATTATGGTTTGGGAAACTAAATCTACAGATAGCTGCCAGATGGTTAATCATGGTTAGTGCAGAACACAAAGGGCTTTGCTGGATGATAGGGCTTAGCAAAATAACAGATAGA
>VWZK01020536.1:0-71632 GCA_013396935.1 Baryphthengus martii | reverse complement strand
ATATATATATCTATATCTATATCTATCTTCCCAGATAGGCTGACATCAAGCAGACATCTGAATGGAAAAACTACCAGCACATTTGCAGAAATGCTTCTCTTGTCCTCTTTTTTATATATATATTTTTTTCACTTTTTCTTGAATCGGCAATAAGATCACAGCATTACTATTGCCCTCTCATTGATTTGTTCCTCCGAAGCAAGCGACAGCATTTCTGAGAAATAAATAAATAACCAAATAAAATAAAGCTGAGAGGCAATCTGCATGTAAATCAGCATTAGTCATTGACATTTGAGACTTGACAATAAGCCATCCCAGTCCCAGCTGTCCCCACAAAGGCGGATCTCCTTTATAAGACAGAGAACACTGAAAGCAAATGGAAGCAACGATAAATATAGATAAGATACGAAGCCTCTTTGCTTGAAGTTTTTTCTAAAACCTTCTTTGTTCCTGAGCACTTAGGAATACTGTTACCTACTTCTGCTATCAATGTGAGTTTTGTCTTTGGAACTTTTCTTCCAAGGATGCAGTTCCCTACAATTCTCACTGAAGTTGTTTACAACATATTTGCTCATGTGTGCAGCCGCAGCACAGAATGCGACTGCTTAAACTGGGGAGTATGCTCATTATTCTATTCTCAGCTTTTATTGTAGGTGGAACACAGGACAGTTAGGTTAAATTAGGTCTTCTTACTACTGTTCTGAATAATTTCTTTCACTGTTGATATTCTAGCACTGTTCAGACAATATTGCTTTTATTAAGAATGAAGAGATTTGGGTTTACAACACAGTATCTTTTATTGGGCCAAGTCAAATTGCTGAGCTGTAGCTCATATCAGTATTTCTACTGAAGACTAAGCTACAGGTATGTTTCTGTGCTGCTTTGACCTTTCTCAACTAAATTGTTGCAAGGAAATGCATCAGATAATAGAGGACCGTCTGTGCAGAGAGGGAAGAGTTTCAGCAGATTCTACGGCAATTACTCAAAGCCAAGATAGGATTTCTATTGCTGCCGAAGCCCTAAAAACCTGCAGTCAGTTACCATCCCAAAAGGCAGTGTGGAGATGTTGGGAAGGATTTTGTTCTCATGCTGTGCAGCACCTCCTTTAATCTATTACACAACAGAGAACATTGTGCAATTATTACCCCCAAAGACAGTTCACTTAAGTATGCCACAAATTATGCATAGCTAAACATTCAAAAGTGCAGCTTAGAATTCCCTTTTCATGAGGGATATTTCTTTTCTCTGGGAGATATCACCCTGATCTCACTATGACCATTTGTAGAGTGAGGTATTTACTGGCAGAGCTATCCCGGGTTCATCTGGAATCTTTTTATTTTTGTGCATCCCTTTTTTCAGTGAAACTGAAGGATTTGTCTGACCTTCCATTTAAAGAAAGGTTAGAAATGCCAGCGTGAGAGCCTGACTGACATGAGGCAAGGACAGCTTCCGAGGATGTCTTTCTAGATCTGAAATAGATTCTTTTTACCTATGTTTTTTGTTTTCTTCTTTTTTTTTTTTATTAAGAATGCAGGAAAACATAGAAAGCAACTCCCTACTTTTGAAAACTTTTATTCTAATTACAGATAAAAACCCCTCCAAATTCCCAAAGCTCTAATTTATGTGCATAAGTTTCAGCATACTGTAGTGTTACTAAACAGAGCAATGAGGTTATGGAAGAATGAAAATACCGATTTTCTTCAACAGTCATAAGCAGGGCTCAGCCTTGGTTTCTTGCAGTGGTCGTTATCAGCTTAACCAAGTTTAACTGGCTTCATGCATTGTGGCCAAGCCTAAATACAAATAGAAGTCTGATCAACAACCAAGAGCACAACCAAAGACTTTTGAAACACTAGTTTATATTAGTTTTCCCTGGCCTTCCTTTGCTTCTTTGCACATCGGCAACCGGAGATCAAAGTCCTTTAATCCCTTAACGGTGATACACTCCAAAAGTCTAGAAAAATCCACCCTTACAAAAAGTTAATGAAATGGCATGTACCTGATGCTAAGAAACCTGCTGGAAGATGGTGCACCAAGCCTTGGTTGGATGAGCTTGTGCTCCCTTCTACTAGGTGACTGTTCAGAACACAAATGAAAGTCACACTCTGAATGTTTCCATCACCTTCAGCTAGTATCTCTAAACTAACTCTTCCCTTTACTGTGATGGTCCAGCTGGTGTACAAGTTCCCATGATGGAATTTGCTGCTTTTTGTTAAAAAGAAAATTTCTCCTTCCCCTATCCCACTTCTTTTCCAAAATTCTGCTGGCACTGTATATTCTATTATGCTTTCTTTAGCAAAACTTCTATATCAAAGAGTCAGTTACTGCAGCACATGAAGCATTAATGCTTCAGCATGCCAAATAAATCTTAGAACAGGATGGAATATCCTGAAAAAAATGTGCCGTTCTTGTTTTTTTTCAGCAATTGTAGCTCTACTGTCATATCACATCAGTGCATCAACTTCAGCACACACAAAGAGAAATCCAACAAAGAAAGTGTTTTCTGAAGTGGCGAGAAAAAGAGAAAGGAGGGTATCCTTGCAGTAAGCAAGGAAGATCACTCCAGTTACAGAGTGAGCAGCAGACTTGCTCTCATGGCACAGGTGTCCATCAGAGAGTATCCCAGACTCCTTCCTTGCCCAGATTTCCATACTCCTTTTGAAGAAAAAGCTTTAGCACAGCACTTCAGGTCTTTCCAGCAAGGAGTCGGGACAGCCACCTTTCCTGTCCTCCAGTGTAACCCCTGATCAAAACCAAGAACTCACCCCTCCATGTAAATGCACCAGGATGCTTGTAGGACCTTGTATCTTGCAGTTTTCACAAGGAAATAAACCATGATCTGTACATCAGAAGTCCTAGCTAAAGCAATCTATGTAGCTTGTCAACAAATTTTCACATTTTAAATTTTGAAAGAACAGTCCTGCCAACATTGCCATGATGCCTCACTCCTCCTTCCTTTTCAGTTTTATTCATGAGCAATTCCCACCAGTCACCATTTTTAAAAAGAAGTTTTTACAACACAGCATTGTTAATTTTAGCACCTATGTGTTATGCTGCTATGCCTGATATAATCAGTACTGCTGGAAAAATAGAGACAAATCAGACCAAAAAAAAAAAAAATTTCTACAATAAACTAAGCAAGTTTCTTCTGGGTTCCTTGGCTATCAACTCTCTCTACAGCTTCTCTGTGAAATAATCTAAATAATATTACCAATCGTACAGACTACCAGCAATCACTTTGTCTTCTGTCACAAGATACCCACCACGATGAAAGTTGTTTCACCTGTATCCCACATCACAGAATACCCAGAAGCCTGTAATCCTTTCCTTTACACTATTCAGAGATGTTCATCACCAGTTTAAATCCATGACATTGTCATAGGGAACCCTAAGGGAATCTTTTAACAAAATCTTGCTGGTGTTATTAACTGATAAATTGCCATATGTTAGAATAATTCCCTCTCCACTTCATTTCCTCCTGGGGCATTTCTAAAAACATCCATACCTGGCTTACTGTGGCTGTGTAATTACCTGATAATTATTAGATTAGCGGTCCTCCAATTTATAGCCACTACTTTTGCCTCTGTGGTAACTTCCTCCAGCAAGATCCAGGCTAACTCACTGGCTTAACCTGCTGTCATTCTGCAGTGATAACATTGTGATGACAAGGGATTGAAATGTAGTCAGCAAAATACCCAGGATCTGGGATGGAAACAAAACCTGGGATGCTCCTTGGCACTTGAGTGTTTGGCTAGGAGGTCACTGCAAAGGATCACCCTAAGGAGGGTCCCTTACACCACCTGGCCTGCACAGAGGTTGGGAAATGCACTTCACCATCGCTATCTCTGAGTACCGAAACATTGCCAAAGAGACTCCTTTGAGGTATGATTCTCTTTGCCTTGCTTTGCTTTGGGTTTGCTTCTGTTTTTAACACGGAATAAGTATAGGAATCCTGACTGCTTGATTCGATGTGAAGGAATGCAAAATTCAGGTTCAAAATGAACTTCACTTCTGTTTATGGTCATATGTATCACTTATATGCGGCTTGATTTTATTTTTTTTATTTCTTTTTCGAACCCAAGACAAAAGCCTGTCATTTCAGCACCTTGTTCCCTTGTCTTTTCAGCCATCTGGGTGTTGCATTTTGCAGGGTCCCAATTTAGCTGTCCTTTATTCATACTAAACTAAGCAACCAACACGAGAATGACATCAGCACTGATTTCTGGTGCTAAAAAGAAAAGCAGTAAGAACAAAATATAACTTCCGCTGAATAACTCCAAAATGCTTCTGGCTCTCTCTACTCAGTCGTACGCATGAAACCCTTCTCCTCACTTCTGAACTACTGCAGGATTTTGTACATGAAAAATTAAATAGATATAGTTCTGTACTTGTGAAACGTGAACTTCGGTAATAGCCAGCTATAAGCTGTTTGAATCAAACAGAAGCTTCCTGTCTTAGTTTGGATTGCTTATATCCACAACTTTAAGTTTCCCTAATGCTGCTGGCATAAGTATGATTTTGCCTTTTCAGGCATTATCTGGATGCCTTCAAGTCCAGTCAATGAACCTTGCCACTTCAAAGGAGAACCTTCACATAAGAAAACTAACAAAAATGTTAGGATAGGAAGAACACATCCATTTTGTTGTTTACTCTTTGTCCCAAGTGAGTACCTAGTACAAAACAAACATCTTTCATACCCTAAGGAAAGTTGCTTTGCTTGTCTAGCTGAGGCATCAGCTAAGGCTTCAGTTGCTTCTTTTGCACTAATGAGTGAAAAAAAACATGAGGTGAAAAAGAAACTGGCTTCTGAATGAAAGCGAGTCAGAAAAAGGACATGCAGAAGGGTGAGCACAGCCCCCTCCACGACAGCTATCCCGGCCAAACCCCAGAAGCAGCAAAACAGCTGCAACAAAGCGGCACAAAGAGCCAGGTTATGATGAAGTGTCTGTTGCAGACCTTTTTTTTATTATTATTCATTTCAGAACTTGTCATCTGAGTTATGAAGCTGAAACTGAAGTGAACCTTTTGGGTTTTTTTTTTTTAGTAGTAACAGCTGCTCTTGCTAGCAAACACCTGTACTACCTAGAGATTTCTCGTTACCTCTGTGGCTGCTGCTACCAGAAGCAAGAGTAAATAGCTTGGTAGATTTCCAGTAGGAATGAATTAGTGTCACTTTAAAACATAAAGACCAGTATTTTGGCTTATAAACATTTGAGCCTTTGCCTGTTTTCATTTGGTTTCTTTTGTCTTGCCCTGGCTGATCAGGCCAGACTCATTACACTCTGATGGTCATTTCTAAATGTAGGGCAAAAAAAACCTTGCCACAACTTCCAGCATTTGCTCCTGCAGCCCTTTATGGGTCTCCAACTGCGATTCACACCTTTACATCCAATATTATGCTTATCTCATCACCTTTCAAGTGCCAGTTTCCTAGCTGCTTTTTTAGCCTTCCAGGGCTAGGTGCTCACCTGCCGGTAATAAGAAAAGGTAACAGATGGACAAAATAGCAGGAGACAGACACAATGTGATTGCGTAACTATCCTCTTCCCCAGCGTGTCCCTGAGGCTCTCACTGGGGGTAGACCTGTGCTTTATTGGCACCTGTGCTTTATTGGCCGCTCAGCCAGTTGCAGCATGGGGATGTGGCTAGCAGACCTGCCGAGCAGAGGGGCAGAAGGAAAAGGAAGCACAGTTACTAGAGACGGACGTTTGAAAAAGCCCACCAATGACAGATGGATGTGATAGCTGGACTACCCGCAGCCCTCAGGACATTGGAACATGATTCAAGAGTGTAAAATTGGCAATAGGAACAAAAGATTTTGCATCCCTGTGTTTTAAACTCTGGGATTTTTTAATACTGTGAGTAAATGAGAAGACATTGACCTCTGATTCAAAGTCAATTTCTGCAAGAAAACTGAAATGAAAACTGCCATAGATGCTTTTCACAGTACAGAGGGGAAAAGTCATATTACTTTAAATGAATCATGACCCTGCCCAGACTCTGCAGCTCAGAAGCTGCAGGAGCCACCTCAGCTTCAAGATACATGTGCCCAAGTTGTCTTTGCTTCTGCATTGTTTGCTTGTAAACACAGTAATATAGGTGCCAATTGTGTCACAACTGTTGCTTTTCTTCTTTAGTGTTTCTTATTATACTAACAGTACAATACATAATGATTCTACACTATTTCAACTGGACCCCTTTGTAGAATCTGATTTGGGTCAGTTAGAAGTGGGGGGCTGGCTGCCAACTTTAAAGAGTACCGTGCAAAAGCGCTGGCACAGCGGAGAACATCTCATACTCTGTGTGTGAGATCATGCTTACCCTACAGAACACCTTGTTTTGCAAATCAGATGAGTACGTGCCTCTGAAATACTCAAGCCCCAAAAATAACAGATTAACTGGATTGAATTTGTCCTTGTTTGGAATCTGGTTTATGATTATTGGACAGCTCATCCTCGCAGGTGGACATTGTGTATCAGGTATATACTACTGAGTTTCTTCTGAGTCCTTCTACAATGCAATTTGAAGAATGATGGCAAAAAATTCATTGATCTATTCCCAGTTTGGAATAGTTTCCACGTACTGATGGTGAGCTATTCCAGTCTTTTCATTTTAGTTTGCAACATTTCTATAAGAAGCTTTGATTCAGACAATACCCATTACTGCTGCCTGCTGATATACACCCAAAAAGCGAAGGAGCTTATGTCGTATAAGCCTGAACATGAATAGCACGGGTTAGTTAGAGCAGCTCTTGGCAACAGTTCAGATATAGGGGGGAAAAAATGCTGCTAATATCCACTGGACATAAATTACCAGTTTAAAAGTAGCACCAGTTCATAGATTTAAATGGATTTTTAATGGGCTCCAGCCTCACGATTAAAGCAATAAGAGGATATGATTCCTGTATCCCCAGTGGCATTGTAAGGGCTTCATTGACATGTGCCTTAGTGATTTATGGTTGACTGCCTTAATCAGAGTTCCAAGCACTGTGGGCAATGCCCAGGCAGCAAAAGACAGACCATGCAAAAGTGCATGCTAACTTGCCTTTTTGAGCAGAGCAGTATTCACAGGTATCGGCCTGCCTGTGCTTGGACTGACCCTGCCCCAGAATCTTCAGCAAGCTCACTGAGGCCTTTTGCTGCTTGCAGTGGAGTCAAATAATTTTTTTATATATATATACATATATATATCTCAATGTCACACATCAGTTTTAACACCAAAATTGCAATCATCTTTCCAACTGCCTTTTCTTCATTTGGCTTTTTTTTTCTGTTTGTTCGTTTGTTTTGTAGTCCTATGCATGAGAATATGGTATTGCAACTTTTTGCACTTTTACAATAAACAAATGCTTGATGTGGAAAATCAGAAAGACAAAGAGGCCAGATCTCAAACCTTCTGGTCCCATATGGCCATTAGAACGGCACAGGGTGGAAGTGAACACAAGTGACAGCACTAGCACTGGTGCTATTACCCACAAAGACCAACAGCCTCGCACTCTCTCACACACGTGTTTCTTTGCCTGCTTTGTGCAGTAAGTGTTTTCGATGGCATTCACTACAATGGGGTTGAGAGGAAGAGAAAACAGTTATTAACAAGGTCCTCAATTATAACAGTCGTGGTTCCTGGGAGACAGCAGGTCTCAGAGGGGTAGAAGCTGTGGATGTAAGTCTATCCAGCCCCATAAACCACATGGAGAACATGAGCAAACTGTAAGGACTGAAAGGGGAGTCATTCCTGTGGGCAGTTTCTGTATTTTATCCACTCGCCTGCCTTGAAATGGTTAAATGGAAATATTGCAAATATAGCTTTCCAGGAGTTTATCCTTGCTTTTGATGTTATAACCATTATAGCACAATCGTTTTGAAGCGCTGTGATTTCTTTCACAAATCGAAATGATTCCTACAGTGAATATTTTTTTTTTTTTTTTTTTTTTTTTTTTCCTCCCCTCCACAGGCAGAATGTCTTATCTTGGCTTTGTCCCTCATTGGTAAGACAAACTGTATCTTAGATGTCACATTCTGTCACACTTATCTATGATTTCATGCATGTAGCAATACTGGAGTTTAGCTCACAAGCTTTGCTACTGTCCCTATCTTTTTAGGTTGTGACTATGGTAACTGTTCCAAAGGTTGATTCTAAATAACCATAAAATTAAGCAGATAGTACAGGAGATGTTTCATATCAATACACCTTAATTTATTCTGTAATCACACTGCAAATTAGCCTCAAAAAATTAGGAGTACTACCATTTTTATTTAGATGGGTTTTCTAATCCAAAGGGGGTTAAGTCAAAATAAAGTCCAAAGTCAATTTCAAAAGGTTTAGTATGGTGAAGACAGAACTGATGAGAGTGAAACAGCTCCAGTTTTATTAGAAAACCCTGGACTGACTGTGTCAGAGCAGGACATTTTCTTTCCTTCCACACAAATACATATTGGGACTAAGGATTCCCAGTTCATTATTTTTACCCCTTCTGTTTGTTTGGTTTTTTTTAAGTAGGCCAGTCTCTGAGATGGCACCAACAACCATTGCGGTCTTTGACTAAGATAAACACTAATTAGTCTGATAAAAACTTAAAACCTTTACCAAAAGGATTTTGTTTAGTGTTTTGCTAACAGACCATGCAAATTAAACATAGAACTATATAAACTTAATCCAAATGTGTAAAATCCTGGATTTGTACGAAAAGAAAACCCAACGACGACTAGGTAATGGATACTAATCAAGAACATTAAAACCACCTTATGAAGCACTGTTACCACTCTCCAGGGTCTCGAAACAGCATCAGTAAGTACATTTTAGAGGTGAGCAGCTCTGAGCTATCTACTAGCAGAAGACAGAGTAGCACAACACATTATGTGACATGTTCTGACACCCTGACTCCAAGTGGAGTGCTGAGCTGTGCGCTGTGGTTTAATTCAGAGAATACCTAGAAAGGCACAAGACCTGACAAAGCAACATATCGCCACACTTTTTCAGGCTTTAATGTCGTATTATTGTATATGCTGCTTAGAATATTTCCTTAATGCTTCTCCTTTTTTTTTTTTTAATAAAAAGTTATAGAGAGGCATCTGACAGAGACCTGATTTTACGATTATCCTAAGGTTCCTTTAAACTGCCTGAGCAACTAAGGGATTTCCTTGTAACCCATAAGCCTGGTGTCCTCGTCTTCCCCCATGGATATATTTTTAAAATTAGTCTGCTTCACTTATAACAGACAGAAAGAAATATTCAACAAACAATATCTTGACTGAAATATGAGTGCTTTGTATGTTATACTGGAATCATGAAAGATTTCTCTTCCTGACGGTAGCTGTCTTGAGCAAATGGACTGCTCCCTCATTTTCAGCATTCCTCCTGGTGTGAAAAACGCAAATTAAAACATTGTGATCTTCTAGAGACAAAGTTTCTGTCATTAGTCATTATCAAGAATGCTGAGAAATCCTGAGAGCTTGGTTACACGAAGATGTATCCTTTTCTACTGCAATATTTTGGTTTTCATTCCTAAATGTGAATATATGTACACGTAAACATTGAGAGCCATGGCAGAGACTGGTGAGCAGCCACCCACTCAAATCTGAAGAAGGCTTTCTGCAATCCAATCTGCAGCATCTCTAAGCTCAGAGCATAGGTATGTCATCTTGGATTTCTCTGATGTGAAAACAGATGAGAAATATAAGAAAACCCACCCACTTTGTTTTAGCTAATGGTAGTATCATTTATGAACAAGCTAGAAGCTCAGACTGAAAGGCTGATTGACAAGTAGATGATCGTCCTCACTTTATCACCACAAGAGAACACATGAGTTAATATTTCAGGCATGATCTGAGGTGGCAGTGGGTAGGTGAGGCGCTGGAAATGACACTAATGCTATTCTGACAGGCTGTGACTTTCTAAGTGCATAACTGAAGGGTTAGGCTAAGCCACGATGTTAGACTCGACAGTAATGGCATTGCTATAGATTGTAACAAGAGAAGTTTGGAACTAGTTGGCTAAAACTCTTCCCTTTGCCATAGCCACTTAATACACCTGTAATCTTCTTGGCAGGTTCACATGTTGCAGGAGGAGAAGGATGAGCAATGAGGATTTTAGAGCTTGCCAACTTGAAGGGGTCTGTTATCAAGGAAATGTTAAAAAAAGTTACAACTGCAGTAATGAATAACCTCTGCTTGAAATCATCTGATACACAAAATAAATGTTGAAATCCTCTTAAAAGTTAACACTACACAAACAAGGGATTGACAAAATGGTCTGAGAACCCCACCATGTTTATCCTTTCTCAGAAATGTTTAGATTTCCTTCTTTTCTAATCCCAGGCTAATTATAACTCACTTCAACTAAGAACTCTCACAGCACTTCTAACCATCTAACTAGTGCTTCGTCTAGTTACCAAGGCTAGAGAAAACAGCCTGAAACATTGAGCTGAAAATTCTTCTTTTGACTCTCGTGGTAAATAATTCATTCTAGCACTAAATTTGAACTCACAATGCATCGGTAAGGGCCTACAAACAGAAAAGGCCAAGTGGCTGAGGAGTTTCTCAGCCCTGCTGAAGACTGCAAGTCTCCTTACATCTGATTTCTAAATTTTCATTTTGTTTGCAACAGGAATCACTGCAAAGCACAACAGCTGGTCCCAACTGGTCCCACACAGGTTCTGCACAAGCAGTATGAAAATACAATGCCCCACATTCCCCCTTTCTAAACAGCACAACAGCCAAAAATCATTCTTAAGTATGATCGAAAATTTCAACCGCTGAAAAGTCTCTTCTTTAGTACAGCTTCTTAGCCATGTCCACTTACACAGCTGTGCCTCCTGTGCTGCCGCCAGGAGCTGTGGGTCTCAGACAGAAAGACAGACTGCCTACTAGACCTATTTACACCACACACCAGGCCTCTGTTGTTGTCACAAGCTGTCAATGTTGACTGTGCAAGTCTTTTCCTTCAAAAGTACAAATTCACAAGTGTTTTCCTCCCCTTTCATAGGCTTGTGCAATATATTAAACAACCCCAGAGAGATCGAAGCAGAGCATCTTCAACACACACATCCCTGCACATAATGTTAACGGTTTTTAGGGACCTGGCAAGTGGCAAAAGGTGCCTGGTCCTGCAAATGGAATAAGATGCAATCTGCCGAGGTACAGAAATACTTCAAAAGCAGCAACACCACTAATTGGAGCTTGAATCAACGCACTATCTTTGAGTGCTACAAAACAGGGGTAGTAAATTGAAGCCACTGGTGCCCCAGCATGGTTTCACTTATCATATGCCAAGACCTGAGGCAAAAGCCAGAGGATTACTCAATGACAGACTCAGAGAAACACAATAGCACTATAATTTTAAGTAACTATATTTCAGAGTAACATAACAGGACTGTTTTTCAGAAAAACAACACTTCATGAATATGAACCATGTTTGCCACCCAGTAACTGCCTAGCGGGGAGTTTCTGAAATGCACTGGTTCAATATGCTTAGTACAACTTTTCTGGCTGACCCAGACACAGTCCAAACTCCGATTCAGTTGCAAATGGCACAACATTTCATACTGCTTCTGACTCAAATGTGTTCATGGAGACAAAAAGTAAATTAATACTCAGAAACATTTTTCCACTATTACAGGGAAACTGCACTTGTGAGGAATCTCATTTTAGTGCCTCCTGGGCATGAGATCAGTTCTCCAAGCTGCTGCTGGGAGTCTGATCCCAAAATGTTTCATGAATTTCTGAGGCAGAAGTCATGTGAGCCACAAAGAATGAAGGTCTCAGATTTTGCCATTCTCTTGAGTATCTTGAGACAAATCAGTTCATCTTTCAGAAGTTCAATTCACCATCAGTAAAATGAAGATACTACTCTTTTGCCTGTTTTCACAATACATGTTTCATGTTACTCAAAAAAAAACCATGGAGACACCAACTAGGTATTAAGATCCTGGTATACCAGCAATCATATCAAAGTTAAATTTACTATCAAAATAGCAAGAAACCTGAATTATCTCCAAGTATTCCAGCAGAGTATAATAAACAACTATGGGAGCAGCAAGGACAGTAATTAAAATAAGAAAATGAAACATAAATTTCAAAAGTCAATTTAAATGCAGACTCTTCAAATGTGGTTCACAGAAGCATCCTACAAGGGTCTGAGAGATTGGCAAAGGCGATTAGTAAGTGCATGCAACTGCACTGCCGTGATCAGAGCATTTCATTTGCTGCGGAAATGCAAAGCCATCTGGAGTGACAAGCTGGAGAGAGTATAGGCCCTTCAGGCCTCTGCCAAGTCTCTATAAAGTGCAATGATGATGATGAAATAGAATATGAATCATTTAAAAGCCAAACTATTAAGAAATGAATAAGCATCCACTCACATTTTAACTGAGGGGATGAGGGTACTGTGGTTACTGATTTAGTATGGGTCAGATTTGACTGAGAAGTGGATCAGTGTTTTCTACCTTTTAAGTACAACCTCTGAAAGGCAGAAAAATAGAAACTCTGTCCTCAGCTGTTATCGAGACGCAGGTTTCCAGTTAAGTCAGTGAGACCCAGAAAATAAAGGGTGAGACTTTTTCTAAGGCATTTAAAAGTATTAGCACCCGGAAATCTTTGGACTTTCTGTGCAAATCAGGTTGTCTCTCATTTGTGACAATTAACTGACGTGATTATTCCAGAATAAACTCATGGAGAAATCACATTTATTTTGAATAGAAGCCTTTGCTCATGAGGACACTGAAAGACTAAAGGTGATGGACTCTACAACAGCATGGCCACAACACTGGGGTAACAGGGAAACCGCTTCTTTCCTAAGGAAGGTCATATATATGAGGCTTAAATTCATCAGGCATTTTTGGCCATTTCTTGCAAATGTCCTAAAACTTGTCACTAGTACTTTGAGATAAACTTTTATCAGAGCCCTAACTGTTAAGCAGTCACTGTGGACGGGAATACTTGTTACTGAAATGTTGAATCAAAATTTTTTGCGATGAGGGTGGTGAAGCACTGGTATAGGTTGCCCAGAGATGGTAGATGTCCCATCCCCGGAAACATTAAAGATCAGGTTGGATGGGTCTCTGAACAACCTGATCTAGTTAAAGATGTTCCTGCTCACTGCAGGGGGTTGGACTAGGAGACCTTCAAAGGTCCCTTGTAATCCAAACCTTTCTATCATCCCATAATTTTATCCTATGAAACTGCTCCTTTACATGACGTGCAAACCTCATTTGTGGAAGCAAACCACACAGCTAGCAGACCCGTTAATTGTTGGTATTCAACCTCCTCAAAACCAAGCCTGAGAAACTAGTGGCAGCACTTTGTCTTTGCTCAGGTTCAGAGAGCTCAAACCGCCATCTATGGTGCATTGGGCAGCAGGGATCTCCCGTGACTCTAGGAAGAGAGAGCTCGGAGATGGCTAGCTTGTATGGATAAGTATTCATTTTCTCTACATCCAGATCCAATTCCTATACAGCTGATCTATATTGAAACTATTAGGAAGATTTTCCAGCAACAAGATTTTATGATGTGAAAGCCACAGATCCCCTTTCTCAAATGAAGGGATAACAGAAAGGCTATAACCAGAAAACAAACTGCAAAGAAAAATTATCACAGCTGCCAGCAAATGCAAGAGCTTCACACTGATTCAAGTGAAACATTGGGAGGTACATGGGGAAATGGACAAAACCAGACTGTGGGTTCTAGCTGGGACTGCTACCCCAAGCAAAACTGTCATGGGGAGGGGGAGGATGAGGAGGGAGGCACAGTCCATACTAAAAACAAGTAAATTGCAATAATCTGCAGGTCTACAACGCTGGAAGGAAAAGTGTCAGCGTGCAGTATACATGAGCACATGAAAGATTGACTGCAAGAGGGAAAGCAAATCGTCAGGGGAGATCCCCCTTATGCAGAATTTAAACACAATTCCGAAAGCCAGTGTCAGGCAGCATCTGCTCCACAGAACCGAAGCACGTGTGCCTTGTACAACACACCCACCGAAACACCAAGCCACAGAGTAAACGGCCAACAGATGATGATGGCAAAGGCACGAAGGCGGCTGGGCACAGCTGTGAACCTCAGGCTGCAGCAGCATGGACCGTGAAGGAGATCGCAGCCACGGGGCAGAACAGCCCAGACCTGGGCTGCAGGGGATGGATACAGGGAGCGGATGTGCAGGGCAGCAAATGAAAAGCATGACATAAAGGCAGAAACAAAGCGCTCTCTTTCTTCTTCATGCCACGCACTGTAGAGATTTGATTAATACCAGTAACCTCAATACAATGGATGTTACGGAGGAATCACAGATCCCATGTTTAGTGAAAAGAAATGTGGAAGGAGATGCGTTCAAAATAAGTATGTCCGATATACCCCTCATGCTTACAACTCTGCGGCAGCCTAAGGCTTTGTCTGACAGCAGCAGCCCTTCTGCACTCTCAGTATTTATGCAGGATCAGCCAATGTCAGTAAGTTCAAACCAAAAGATTCTTAGTCCTTGAAAACCTGCACCATATATTTACTAGTGGTTATGATGACAATGTTAGCAATTAATTTTCTGGGATTTTTTTTTTTTCCCTTTGGCTTGAGAACCATCAGTATCTCGGGAGACGGTTTTCAGCTTTCTAAACTCATAAGAATGTATTTCTGTTTGTACTTCATTGCTAAAATGTTGATTTGGAATTTTTAAAAGTGCTCCCCCAACAGAAATTGAAATAGAATTTTGACACAATCAAAGCACTTAATCCCTTGGGGTTTTTTCTTATGAAAAGAACTGTAATCAAAATTGATTTTCCAAATATTGGGGAAAATGGTTTTGTAATTGAAAAACTCTTTTTGATGAAAATACTCTGAGCAGTTCCAAGCCTCTCATTTGCTTACCGGTGTTCTTTCTCGCATGGAGTAGAAAAGTGTGTAATCAACAACAAACCATAAACAAATATTCAGGGGACCAGCTCTTTCACAACCGTACTTTCTGAAAGTACATTGCGTTATTTCATGCTGGACTTTCAACACAGTCTGTAAACCCGTGGCCTTTCCCAACTAAGAACTCATCATGGCTCAGTAGAAAAACAGACTAAAGAGACTTTTCTGCCCAGTGAATTCAACTCTCGGAAGAAATGGATAAGCAACCTATAAATGTTAATCAGAATAGCTTTCCTGGTGCATATGGGAGTCTCTTAAAGATATTTCAGAATAATATTGACATAAAATGCCCCAAATATGCTCCTAGAATAGAAGTATTTCACAACAACTCTTCAAACTTGAGTTTAATTTGGCCACAGTATAGAAGCCATTGCTTCTTCTCCTGCTAGTTACCCAGTTTCAACTTCCCCACAAATCATGGTCAGAGTGGTGAGGAAAGCAAACATCTCTCTCCTTTTCTAGCAAACTTCTTTTTTATATTTTCTTTCTTTTTTTTCTTTTTTTATTTTAAAGTCATCAGGTCAAAAAGCATTTGAGATAATAACATGGCCCTAAAGCTCTTTGTCGAATAAACATTGTTCACTTGCCTTTAAACTGAGCTGCAGTGAGGAGAAGAGATTCCCCTGCTTTAACTGAGAAATCCCAGATCCTAATCTGATTTTCTATAACCTTCCCTAGAAACAGAGAAGTGAAAGGGAATATTTTAAGGACATCTTATATAGACACTAACTACATGATAAGCATATAGGGAGGAAGTCAGCCTTATCTTTTCAAGAAGCCACTTCTCCACAAATTGACTTTTTTTGCTCATTTTGACCTTTCACCTCACAATCACAGAAACTATCTCTCCGGAAGTGAAGTTACCTGGATCTGGGAGAAAATATTCTCAGTTTCTCAATTCAAGTCTGTTGTGAGCTTTGCCCCTTTAAAATTCAAGTAAAGATTTTATCTAAATGATTTTTTTTCTTTTTACAGTACAGACATATGCAGTCACACCATGCTCCAAGTTCAGCTTCACTCCTGAGTTTCTTGACAAGAGAGCTGCTGCAGCTAGAAGCTGACTCATGAGGTCCAAAAACTTGGGATTATGGGGAAATACTAAAAATCAGAAATTCTGTTCAGGAGGGATTCCAGACTTTTTTCTTTCTCTTCCTACAGGGAATCTAAGAAATCTGCACTGAAAAGTATCTCATCTAGGATTATATCAACTCAGCAAAATTGCATGAGACCACAGAACTTTTTTGCTGATCACTCTGTAAGAGAGTCACTCCTCCTGAGTTCCCAAAGGTAATCAGTAAACAGAATAGTGATTTTTAAACATATTTTTCTACTTGGCTGCTGAACCACATGCACTCTCTCTCTGCTTTAAAGTCTGTTCCTGGAGACTTGCAAGAGTACATTTTTAGAGCTCTTCCCCAAGTGACTGCTGTTCACGCTCGGCGTGCTGGATAGCCTGATGAAAAATAGCCACCTGCTCCACAGCAATTCCTTAAGAACTTGTTGTTTTCCTCTTTACTAGTCAATAGTCAGATCTTTAGCTGGTATAAGTGACCACTGGAATCAATTAAAGAGATGTAAGTATTTATAAGAGATGAAGATCTTACTCCTACTTTTTCACACGTTTATTGATATTGTAGGATACCACTTACTGTTGTAAACTCCAGACCAGATTAGAGCTGATCATCAAGATAAGCTATAAACGGTGATATCATAAGACATGCTTTTCTCTAAAGCGCTAGGTTCCTCTCTGAAAGCATAAAGTTCCTTTTATATCACTTAAAACAGACTTAGCATTTTTCACAGTAATGAAGCCTTACTCCAGGCTAAGCGATGGACACAATGAAAAAAAGTGTTGTGTAGCTAGACATTAAACAAGGTCAGAATAAGAGTCTGCAGGTCTAATCAGAACAGAGAACAGTTTCAAACACTCCTGCCCTGCATCAGCCTATGAAACACATTCAGAACACTAAAGCCTCAATATTGCATGCATTAACCATGGTTGAACTCCTCTGGAATTTTTCAAAATTTGACCCTTTATGAGAATTAACCTCTCCTGATCATGATATCTAGACTTTACTCTGAAAAACTATTCTAAACCTGTAAAAAAAATGAGATGTTCAAAATATTCAAGGAAAAAACAATGCCGTTCTGGGCATCTAAATCTCCCCAGCACAAGCAATACAACACATTTACGCACAAGTTAACAATGTAATAGACATTAGTCAATTAATAAGAATCAGGAAAAAACTTATTTTATGCTGCTGTAAGGGCTAGAGACCAATTAAACTGATATCTGTGAAATATAGGTCACATCAGAACAGTATTTGTCAAACAGAGGTCACATTTTAGCACTTGAATGCCTTAGCCTTAAGGTCACAGAACACAAAGAATACTTTTAATTAGCAATTAAAGTCACAAAATTACTGCTTCTCATTTAACGGTTGTGTTTCTGTATGTTCAACCAGTGGCTGGTATCAGGTTGTATCATCTTGTTTGGTAATAACCTCTAGATACAACTCTGCTTTGAAGACAAGTCATAAGCTATTAAAAAAAGAGGTAGTCAGGACTTGATATTATTTTTGGAATGGTCTATGGTAAGAAAAGAGTTGGCACAGTACATTTCATCCATATGAGCCAGCTTGTTTTGGACACACAACGTGGAACTCAGTTTAACATTTCTACAGTAAGAACACAAATCCCTGAAGGAAGATTTTGAAAGAGCTGGCTGCTTTCTACTAATCAGTGCATCAACAAAAAGCAGTCACTCATAAAACTTCCGTGATCTGCCTACAGCATCCCATACGTTGCTTTCAACACCCTGGAGATCTCTCAACTGCTTAGGCAAGGTTTCTCTGCCACACAGAATACGGTGTAAATCATGTAAATTTTGTAAAAGTTAGTTACAGCTACACCTCACTGCAGGGAAATGGATATGCACTTAAAGGGAATCTTAAACCTGCAGACATACGTCAATCCTGGGAGATGAAAGTTTTTAGGGGTGCAATCACCTGCCACTTGGCATATGCATGTTGATGCAAGTCACCTCTGGGAAGCATTTGTAAGAGAAATTCTCATATTCATCTTCACCTTGGATGTATTCCCATAAAACTGAGTGACAGTGATCTGACTACACCATTGAGATTCAGTCCCTCGTGCCAGGAATGACTCATGGAGCACTTTCCTTTCTCACTGCATTTCTTCTGCAGCAGAGGAGCTTGCCTTGCCCATCTCCAAAAGGAAATATTGAAAAAAAACCTAATATTTTGCACTTCCACTTTTGTTGCTACTCATTCAGAGTTGTAGCAAGTGGCTTAAGTGCTCAAAATAGGCCCTTTTTACCCTCTCTATAAACCCTGTTGACTCACAGCATGCTATATAAGCAGACACTTGAGATAACTGAAAAAGGCAATCAAAAGGAAGGGGAGGAAAAAGAAACAGGCAGTGGTTCCCAGCTCCCTGTAAGCTGCTGCTGGCTTTCTGCCTTCTAGCCTCAAGGGAGACATGACAAAAGTCTTCAAGGTAGCTACAAATAGGAAAGGACAAGAAATACTGAGTTTAAATAGCAACAAGGTAGATTTAAGTTAGATGGCAAGAGTAACTTTCTAATAATAAGTCTAATGAAGTCCTGAAATGGTGTACTTGTAGGAACTGGGGACTCTACATCACTGGGAGGTTTTAAGAAAAGGCTGGAAACTTCCTGTCTTGTACAGTTTAGCCATAGTTGAGTCTGCCTGAGGCACACACAAGGGCTGTGTGACTTCTCAGTGTTCTCTCTTGCCCTGTTATCCAGTGAATAAGAAACTTAACTATAACCTCTAAATAAAGTAATTCAGCTGTAAACTACGACCTAAATATATATTCTTTGCATAGTTTTTCTTTCAAAAACAACTATGTTGTATCTGTTTTCTTACCGGTAGAGCATTGAGGGCTCCTCAGATAACATAAAGACTCAAAACCATACCAGTTCACCTTTGAATGAAAAAAGAAAGTGTGAAGGTTGGTAAGGATCTTCCTTTCCGGGTTCCATTCACATGAAGTCCCTGCAGATTCACTCAACATTTCTAGTTAAATGACTCTCTCCCTGATATACCTCAGAACAACTGTATGTGACCATTGCTACAATGGTGCTTTTCCTAATACGTGGTACTATCAGAAGCGTGGAAGAAAAATTCAATGTCAATGCCAGCTTCTAACTTCGGAAAAATTATTGTGCTATTAAATAGCATCCTAGATTACTTATGTACATACACCGTTACAAGGCTAGAGTGATAACCGAAGACGTTTTCTCTTTCTTCCACTCAATACTAAAGCAACAGGTCTGAGCTGTTGCATTTGTCCAGACACGCCACAGCTTTGTGGCAGTTAAAGAGTAATCACTTTCAGAACACCTGAAGTACAACTCTTTTGTGCATATATTTGTATAATACATATGCAAATGTATTAGTCACTGTGCTTGAGTTTAATCTCTCAGAAAAGCTTGCCATGAACTGTACACAGTCAAGGAAATTCACACTGGAAGATGAATATCTGAATACTTGAAACCAGCAGCTCTCTGGCAATCCCATATTCTCCTGTGGTATTTGAATGTGAATCATTTTAGTGTTGTATCAAGCCCTTAATGTTCTTTTAATGTTGAGTTTCTCATCTGAATTTCACTGGGACTTATTAAAAGCAGGGTTTTTCTTTCCCTATCTCATATTGACATGATTACAGTAACTATAATTATGTGCATAGGCTAAATATGCTAATTGTATAATTGCAACATTCAAGTAAATTCTGGCAAACAGAGAATGTTCTTAGGGCAGGCAGGACACATACTGATAGGTATAACAGAACCAGAAGCACTCCTCTTATTTGCCATTATTGATATTTAGAGACAAAAGAGAATACAATTTATCTATCCTCCAGGTGACCCTTCTATTGAAAAGCTGGATGGTGAGCCCTTCTTTCATGAGAATAGAAGTTAATAAAGTACCAGTAACAACTGCAGAATATATTTGTCCAGTGGTATCATCTGTATGCTGGAAGCAAGACAACTCAGAAGGTTGAATTTGGTCTACTTACTAAAATTCTCAAATCTGCAGAAGGCTACTTGGAAATGTAAAATATTATCAGTAATTATTTATCTTTGTGGAGAAGATATATTAGGAAAAATGAAACCAAAATTGTACTTAAGTATTGGGAGGGAGATAAAGATAGGGACACAAACCACTACACATTACAGTGCTTCATTTTTTTTGCAGAAAGAAGCAGGGACCTAAGAAAAATGATTTTATGACTGCCAATGACTTGATGGATATTGTCGGATTAATTACTTCATGTCCTTCTGCATTTAGATTGACATGGTACTATGCATTGCAACGTCAGTCAATAGATTGGGATGTTGTACTCACTTGGGTGTCCCAGTGCTGTCGTTAGTTTCATTCACATAACACAAAAAAAACCCCAAACAAACAAGGTTGAGATTTGTCTGATCAAGGTAGTTATGACCTTTAGGGAAGGTAGTCAGGGAGAGAACAGACAGAAAAGGGATTTATGTTTGTCTTTAAAAAATGGCAGGTTTCAGCTGGGATGAGTTTCCAGTTGATTACAAAAAAACCCCCACAAACCCAACAAACAACACCACCACCCCCCAAATCAACTCCTTAGAAGAGAGTCAATGCAAATGATGCTGTCGACAACTGCAGTACTAGTGGGAGCTCCCAGAACACTATTTAAAAAACATTCAGGTTCCAACATAGTGTTGAAATAATGATGACATCCATGAAAGCACTCATTTATGAGGCAGTGGGAAATAGGTGGAAATAAAGTGCAACTTAGCATCCCAAGCTGCTATTAGGGCTGTGGATTTGTGTCCATTCTGATACAAGCCATGATCATGGACTTGACCTCAGTGGGAATCTTAGTCCTTAAGACAAAAAGTTACGTCTCCCAGACTTATTTTGTATGCAGAACAGATAACACTGGGCATACTTCAACTCTCTGTACCTGTGATGAGTAGCAGACCATATAGTGTGTATGAACTCTTTGCGTAAATGAGATGTGCAAATTCAGTCAGATACACAAAAGTCCTACAGCTCAAAGCTTTACTCACGTACAGCAGTTGGTAAAGAATCTAACATTACCTCAAGGAACCCGGTTATTGATGACTCTTATCTTGAGAGATGCAGCTTTGAACATCTTTGATTGAACACTGAAATAACAGGTGCTCAGAACCTCTGAATCAGATCTAAGTCATCCTAAACTGGCTGCATCTAGCTCTAGCCTTTTAGATGACTGGCTCCCACTGTTACACAGTGTCATGTTGCTAGCTAGTAGATACAGATGCCCTAGTTAGCGTAGCTGCACTGTGTACCTGCATCACAAAAGACCTGAATCCATTTTTAAATTATCACTTATATTGGGTCACACACAAATGAATTTTTATGCTCTGCCAACTTCCCAGAGACCTGAAGTACTACCCATCAGAAATGTCATTATAATCCCTAGGATCCAAATCAAATTCTTTTATTGAAAACACACACTATGTATTAAACCACAGATCATTCTGTATGACTGGCCTATTTTCACAACACTTGGCTTACAAAGGCCCTGAAAGAAAGCGAAGAGTGAAATTGCCTGATGACCTCTTCTGCTGACAGCCCCTGTTGCTCGTCTCAACTGCATTTGATAGAACACAGCACATTCTTTTAAATATTTTATCCACTCAGTGATCATGGGTGAAAGGAAGGACTAACAAGAAATGACAAGTGAAATAACTACATTTCCGGACCTGACAGCACTCTTTACTTCTAATTCTACCAGGGTTGTGGATAGACATTAAGGTATGACTTTGACAAGAGATTAAATAAGTGACTTTAGGATTTGAATTCTATTATACCCACCCTGATCTGAGAGTTCATTTGGAAACAGAAGTGAAAGAAAATTGGCCAAGAAATTTGGTGTTTCCTTATATTGCACCAAATGCTCTTTTTACTGTGTGAATTTTCTCTTGTAAAAATGCTTTTGTTTCTTCACAGTGATACCTGAACCAACCATAAAGAAATAACAAAAACTGATGGTAAGAGAATGCGTCTAACTAGATTAAATAAATTAAAATGAAATTTCTCAGTAAAACTTTCCCAAGAACAGTTTTGTACTCAGTATCTGAAATACTTAAATACAGTTGTTTGTGATAAATGTCTGATAGATGTTTCTATACAAAATAGTTATGAAAGACTAGTACCATATTGTACCCACATTAATATCATAATTCACATGTAATATTTCTCCCATTCTGTTATTTCTGTAGTCCCTTATCCTAGACAGACTTAAATACCTAAAAAACAACTAAAATGGGCTAAAAAAAAAAAAAACAAAAAAAAAAAAAAAAAGAANAAAAAAGACAAAAAAAAAAAAAAGAGAGAAATATTTTCCTCCCCAGGAAAAAACTGAAGATCAAATTGAGTCAGTGCTGATGAAATGTATTTCAAATCCACTACCACAGAACAAACATCCAGGTGACACTGAGCATCCTCTCACAGGTCCCTCACAGAAACCCCGGCCAAAGCTGTGGCTGGTGTTGAGCTTAAAATGTAATAATCATTTGTCACTGTGTTGGGGTAATTTGGAAATCTGATTTTACTGTGTTTTGGAAGAATATTTTTTTAAAGAAAGAAAAAAAAAAAAAAAGAAGTGATTTGGATTTCTTGCAATGCCAGTGGGTCGGATGGGTCTTAGGACTCTCCCTTCTGCTGCTGTCTTCTGTGTGCAGAACTACAAAGCTATAAATAAGAGCAGGTAAAACATCACTGCCAAGTGTTTAGATTCTCTCCTTCCAATCAACCCTTTTAAAAAGGCACAGAGATTCCTGTACTTTGCAGAAGGCCCATATCTGAGATTCTTATAACAGCATGTTCCCTGAAATTAACTGTCAGAAGCTTCAGCAATGCTCACTAAGAATGTCAGTCTGACACAAAGTCATACCCTGTGGGAAGCAGCCCTGGTATAAACAGCACCCTGGCACACACACCACCCATAGGCTGCCGAGTTAAAACATTTCCAGAACAGAGAAAAAAAAAAGTAGGAACAAATAAAAAAAATACTTCTGGATTATGAACCCATTACCGTAACAAGGAAACAGTATGAGAACCTCCAGGAAGATGGCAAGTGCCTGCTCCAGGTGCATTTGCACTGCACTTGCAGTGATGTGTCCTGAGTCTCGGCTCTGATTCCATCAATCCAACGTCTTCTTCCCCATCACTATCCCCCACAAAGAGACGAGGTCATGATCATAAATTAATGCTATAAAAAGCAAGTGCGGTATGATCAGAAATTAAGACAGTGCTTCCTTGGTGGTCATGCTGAGAGCAAACTCCTGCTACCTTCAGCGAAGCCTGAAAGCTACCTAACGACCTGACAAAGCAAATCATTAGCAACATTGCACCTAGGTCTTAAAATATTTTCATTGCAAATGACTTGCCCATTAGATGAATGCCCATTGCAGAAAGTAATTACCCTTTCTTTGAACTTGCATTTCAGAAATTTGAAAGAATTGAAAAAAAAAACCCAACCAACACTAGAGAGAAGAACAAGCACATACTTTTCCCCTCCTCTTACTCTCTCTTGGTACCCCATCAATAATAAAGTGAGGAGCAGGTGAGCAGCCTGAATTTTCAGCATTAGAGTTCAAGGAGACTGCAAAAGATGTCGTGACCAAGAGGTAGCTCTCACAAGCCATTTCTTTAAAACTGCTCCTCTGACATATATGAATTGACAGGACAGTAAAGTCAGCTGCCAGGGAAGTTGGGTCCTAGCTTGAAGCTCAAAGCTCTGAGGGGACATGCCAAGAGACACAGCACAGAACTGCTGGCTCTCTGTAAATGTACTTACCATGCAAAATAGTGGACAACAAAGACAGATTCTTACAATTCATTTAAAATATACACCCTGAGATCTGAATTTTCTAAAAGATCTACTCGTTATGTGTCCCAGCTACCCTGGGTGTGAAAGCTGACAGCAGACAAAGCCACAGGATCTGGGCTGACATTTACAAGTTCTTAGGTTCTCAAATATCCACTTGTAACCGTGCAAACTATTCTTTTTTTTTTATTTTTCCTCTGTGTGCATTTGCTGAGACATAACAGACTAAAATTAGGGTGAGTATCCTGTGTGTATGTATACATGCATGTGTGTACATAAGCACACAGACATATTTAAAAGGGAAAGGAGGAAAATGAAACTATAAATTAAGTAACTATATCTTACTTCTTGGTTTTAAATTCATTTTGAAATCATTCACCCTGGTTTAACTCACAACTAGAAGCCCATCTGTCTGAAGAAGATATATCCAGATGCTAATATCAGGACAACAATACAAGACCAGAGTGTTGAAAAAAAGACTATTCTCTACACTAAGATGTGAAAAGAAGAAAATGTGTATGTGTCTCCGCATAGGATTTTTCTAGGCTTGGGAGAAAGCTATTACAGAGGATGAAGAAAAAAACAAAGCAGCATTTATCAGTGCCTTCTTTAAAGGAAGAGAAGAGAGAATAAAATTGGCCCTATCATGAAATATTTACATGGGGCTTTTTTGTAAATCACAGTAGAGAGAAAATAATAGGACAAAAAAGGATGAGAATGTTCAAAGACTTTGAAAGTCATTTTCTTCAGCAAAGTTAGAATGGGAGAGGGGGAGAGAGAGTGAGAGAGAGAAAAGACTGAAGCTCCATGCATCATTTCAGTATGTTTTGTTCCATGCGTGTTAACAAGTACTCAGCTGCACACAAGACCCTACATCCTTCCCGTCAGAAACTGCAGCTGAAAACAGACATCCCCAGGGGTACAGCACAGTACTTTATAACCCAGCTTCCCAGAGTCTTAAACACCCCCTGGCCCCCACGGTTACATACTTCTCAGCAGGTACTTTAGCCCTTGGCTGAGTCCTCACCCGATCGTTACCCCAGAGTGCACAGAGGAACACGGGGTGAGCACAGCCATGGGCACACACAGGTAGAGCCCAATCCCGGGGCTCTCTAAGCACTTCCCATGAGAAATTTGGTGGCTCCAGCACATGCAGCACTAAATCAACAGCTTAGCGTAGCAGCCTGCCTCCTCCTCGTGCCACCTAACCAACATGTCTCATGTCATCCCCATACATCCCTCTATGCATCACGACACATGCCAGAGTACATTAAACTCCCTCCTCACTCGTGTGAGCTACATGGCCTCTTGTGTTCTGGGGACAAGTGGCTCCAGCTCAACCGCAAAGTCAGATGAGGCAGGTCAGGGCAACACTGAGCTGGCAGCCCCTGCAACCCAGGCCTGGAAACACCAGCTCAGGGTCCTTGGAGAGTCCCCAGTCTGCATCTCGGGGCACAGGCAGAGGAAAGCTTATTGGGACCACCGATATCTTACAAATCTAAAATATATATCCCTATAATCATAAGGAGGTTTGGGTTTGTTTGGGGGGTTTTTTGAGTTGGGTTGGATTCCATGTGTTTAAAGCTAAGCTCAGGTATCAGAGGGTGCGGGATCACAGCAATAATTCAGAATTAAACCCCTTTGGATTTTAAGCAGCTTCAGCTTTCTCTTTGGGTATTTCTACCAGCTGTACTAATTGCACCTGGTGGAATCTTCTGAAAGTACAGCTCTACTTTGGAGGGGAGAAATACACATTACGTACACTTTTCAGATTTGAATTAAAAACAAAACACATAGTTTTACTTAGAAAACTCCACAAGTTTTTCTACTCAGCCACTTCCAACAGTTCTTTGTTCACTCTAACTCTAAATCCTGCTCCAAGCTGCTATTTTCAGAAAAAAAAAATAAAAATGCTACATCTGATGTAATTCAGATATTGCACTGCAAAAACTGTCTTTAAAGTGCAGATTTGGGCAAAGAACATCCTGCAGAGATTTGATGAGAAGCTTTTATACTTAAGCAATAGCCTTTGTATCGTATACAAAGAGGAGGAAATAGCTATTCAGACAGAAAAACAGTGATCTATTATTCCAGAGAAAGAAAACTCTGACTATGACAAAGACGATCAGCAGCACAAAAAGCACAGTGGATCACTGACATCCCTGCTCTGCCAGGTAACACATCCTGAACGCTACCAGCTCATGACTGATTACAGTTTGCACTCTGATGGATATTTACTTTCTCACATCCTCCGAGTCTCCTTTCAAACACTGTGCTAGGATGGTGGGACTTTGTAGGGGACAAGCGGAAAAGAAAACAAAGGCCACTGTGAGTACTAGAGTATTTTTTGTAAAGACTCTTTTCGAAGACTTGTACTTAATTAGAATTGGAGCGTGTCTCCGAAAAGGCGCATGTGTTCTCTCCTCTCTATTATCTGTCACATCACATTTCTGCTCAACATAATGCAGCAAACCTTGGGAGTGATTTGTGGAATATATTAACATAGTTTAACGCAGCGTGCATAAGATTTACATGCCAGTGTTGTAAGGAAAGGTGATAGGTCAGAATAAAATGGATGATTAAAAAAAAAAAAGCTGATTAATTTCTGCAGCACTATTTCAAAAAGATATATCGGAACAGAAAACTTCCCTCACTCCTGAATATCTCAATTACACAAAACGAAAGGAACAACGCTGAAGCTGTGATCCTCCCCGCACCACCATGCATTACGTGTACAAAGTTAGTGGAATAAGCAGTGATTTTTGTAATGTGGGGCTACTTTCCAGCTCTCATCCTACATACTCTTGCTGGGTCCTCCAACTCAGCTGTCTCATCTTATAGCTCTCATTTTCCTTTGTTCAAGTCACCTGAAATCAAAGCTCAGCATGTGCTGAGATTTTTCCTCTTGAAGGATGGAATTATGTGTGAGAATAAATCTTTTTCTTGGATTGGCACTCAAGGAGAGACACAGTGGCTTTCACTTGAAAGTGTGAAGACTGAATCATATCCGAATATCTGTATAAGAATGGGGCACTCTAGGAGACTCTCAGTCCAAGTGATGCTGATGAGATTTGGTTCATTCTTTACTTCCAGTGGGGTCAGAATTATCATCTAGCATCATCAGTTGTTTAGGGAGGGAACAGCATTGCCACAGTCCCCAGACCTGGCTGAGATCTCCTGGCAGTAAGAACGAACAGTAACCCATAAAGGTAAACAACAGTTGGGCCTGAATCTCAGTCTCTCTCAGCTACGTGTGTAATTCTGAATAAACCACCAGTCAGTCACCCAGTAAGCATCCATCACGGTGTTGCTGCCGTTTTCCCAGTGGGTTGCTTCTTTCTGGTGGAACTAATTGACCTCTGACCTGTTTATTGCTTTACTGCCACCAATTTAGCACCAGTTTATTCATCAACATCTGGTGGTCGGAAAATTGTATTTTACATTATTAGCTCTCAAATGGATAGCTAATGCTGCTTAATGGGGCAGTTATATGCTATTATAGATTCATTTTTTCTCATTTTGCTAATGAATGGAGAATCTTCATCAAATAAATATTTGCCAGTTGGCTTAATATCAAAGTTGCTAATTAAAAACAGAAAAATGCTCAGTATATGGAGAGCTGAATGGTGGCAGCATGTGAGTTTTAAAGAAGTATCATTTCTGCCACACTTGCACAGAGGCCAAATTGGCAATCAAGTGATCAGCGTGAGAAAGGTTGAGTAGTATTTACATATTGCCTCAGTAAAATGCTGATTAATTTCTCTGGTGCCAGAGACACAATATGGGCATAGCTTAAATTGGCTTCTTTTCCTGGCTTTTACAAAAGAAATGGAAAATAGAAAAAAAAAAAGGGAAATAAACAATCTTGGACTTAGTCCTAAAAAAAAAAAAAAAATCTGATTCCTTCCACACAACAATTGCATTTTACAATGAGAATGTGCATAAATGGTGTGACCTGGCCTGCAGAATTCATGAAACATCTCTGCATAAACATGTGAATTTGGAGTAAACACATTTCAAGCTGACAAAGCACAGCACTGAACTGAGAGCAAGGCTACACTTCAGCATATGTGGCCCAGCCTCAGTGTCTGGCTCAGATTTGACAATTCATGTCAAGGCTCTTAAATAAGCTTCTTGAGGGCCACACAGTTTATGAGTTATTTTTTTACTTCATACAAACACATGTACACATCTGATTGATTATTTGCAAACACATCTATGTTGATATTTTCAGTTCTACATTAATACCTACAGGTGTCAGTACTCAATACACAGAAACACTTCAGTCTTTCTTATACCAAAAGCCTTTTCTTCTCAGTTCAAGATTCTACAAAGGATCTTAGGGATGCATCTTTACAAACAAAATTACTGACTTCAAGAATGCAGATGTACGAGTACATTTTGTTTGCAGGACTAGACCTCGCAGTCACTCCCATATTCCACATGCTTGCAAATAACTGAATGCCACTACTGAATTAAATACAAACATGTACAAGTCTAAATTCATGCAGGAATTCAAGTTTTTTGGTTTTTTTTTTGCCAGAGTACAAATATCAATGCGAGTGAAATCTGACCTGCATTACTTGCATCCTCCTTCTATGAAAAGATGGCACAGGGAATGCCGAGATCATTTTGACTCCCCCATGTGATGTCTAACAAGATGATGTGGTTTAGATTTAAGAAGCCTTCAGCACTTAGCATAGTTCACCCATGCCACGTTTTCAGTACAATCCACATGCATCTTGAGGCAAAGCAGTAAAGGCATAATAAACAAAAATTATTGCAATAGCATGATGAAAATGTAAAGATCTCTTTATTTTTCCCAAACCAAATAATTCCTGTCATTTCAAAGAGAATGTACTCTAATCTAAAGCTACTGAAGCACATAGAAGTTGTGCCAGCTCTAACATATCTATTGGCTTCATGGACCATTAAATAGCACAAATGGCAGTATAAATTATTTCTGAAAATGTCAATACGTTTCTAATACCATAGGCACAATTCTCCTAATCTTTGGGTGCACACTTCCTGAGCCTAGGTCTCAGCTCAGCTCCTGAACATCCTCTTTTCCCATTTCACTTAGTGGATGCAAGTAGCTGGCAGCAGATACAGTTCACACGGACTCCAAGATGCTACTGCAATTTTACTGCTAGTTTCAAAAACCGTCAAGGGTGCTGAAAGCATGGGATGAGCACTCCTCTAACAGTAGAAAAGTATATCGTAAAAAGTAACCACCAAAGCCCAGAAAGTCACTATAAAAGTGTTTCTTTTTTATTTATTTTTAGAGCTCTAATGCACTCTTGAGGGAAGAAAATCAACCATAGAAAACAGAGAAAGAAGAGGAAAGAAAGCTGCGTCCAGCAGATTTACACGGATTTGTTCTGCCACTACAGTTTGTAGATCCATTGGCATAGACAGGACAAAAGTGCAGGAAAATTAGTGCTTCTTTAATACAGATTATTTGAACCTAATGTAGAAGAGTCACTAACTCATCATTTCTAAGAAGTCAGAACAAAAATAACTACATGCCAGGTTTAATATTTGTATCCTGAAGGTCAAGCATATCAGTATTGTCATGGCCTGTGACTAACACCTCTAGTTCCAAAATCCTTTACGCATTATCCACCCATTGAGTCAGGAGATTACATTTTTCCTTCTGCTCTTTACTTTTGGTACTAAATTAAAGATACTCTTGTCACAAGGAAAAGTAAAGCTAATTGTGGTATCCACAAAACTGAATTAGCAAAGGCAAGTGGAAACTAGAACAAAGGTTCCTTCTTTGAAGCAGAGTGTGATCTCGCCAGAGAAAGGTCCTGGACTCTGTAATTTTAAGTTATGATTTAATATGTCCTTAATTCAGCTGCAGCTTCAAATCTCTTGCAACAGACACCCTCAAATTGCTTTTTAACTTCTGATGCAAAGTACATTTCACTCTAAGCCTTTATCTGATTTCCACATCTGATGTAGATTAAGGTGAATCAGCCGAAGTTTGCTGAAGGGCAGATCCAGATTGACTTACTCTTAAAAGGGCAGCTTCTCTCTAATTTTGTGATGTTTCCGAAATACCTGACTGCAAGACTGTATTTCCCCGAGTTTGGAATTCGTAATGTCTTCTCATGAAGCTTTTGTTGCAAACTTTCTGAGGAACAGATGTCAAACTGTAAAGTGAATCTCTATACTGTCTCTTTTCCAGCGTTAAATAACTTTCTTTTTGCACGAAAGGTGCTTAACTTGACCAAAAAAACCCAAACAAAAACCAAAAAAAAAAAACCAACAAAAAACCCACAAACCGATATTTATTGAAATACACACTTTAGCCAGGAAAGACCTTTTCTTTATGGATATATAAAATACACCTTCTTGCAACAAGCTTGTAGCTTATTTATCGTTCCCAAGTGGCTACTGAAAACTCCTTAAATGGTGTTTGATGGAGCAGTGATTCTTTTCTGACTTACTGATGTAAACTGAACATATCTAAGAGCAGAGCATATTGCCAGTAAAAAAAGTTCTTCTTTTTGAGATCTATGAAACTAAAATGTACTTGGGAGTCTTTGAAGTTAAATTTTAAAATCTTTGGGAAACTGCCTTTCATTTCTGAGAGAACAATTTAAATTGAATCTGAGGGTTTGCATGAGACACCTCAGGTGCTATCTGTTCCAAATTCAGTTGATTAATGTTGCCTTAAATGATTTGCTGAAGAATCAGGCAGATATAATTAGAGAAGAAGTAGGTAATACTATACATAGATCATCAAAGGATAAGTATGCACAAAGGTGAGAAAGAATCTCAATACAGTTGTAATAATCTCTTCAGATTAAATGAAAATTACAATCATTGTTAGGAGAAAGTAATGAAAGCTTGCGTGACTGTATGAACCAGGTTCCCTTGATATCTTCTCACTGGCACAGAACTTGCTGGGAGGGAGCCCTATTCAAGGCAACAGAGCCACCTCACACAGGGTGCTGAGGGAAACACTGTGGAGATTTAAGGGAAACAGTCCAGGTGCAAGTGGGCCACAAAAGCTTGTAAAAACACTATCACGATGGTTATGGATTCATTCCTCTCTGAGCAGGGATCCTCTTTGGACCTCTGTGGGTTAAGCAGAAGCAAGACACCCCCAGGGCTGGTGTCTAAGCAGAAGCTACGCCAACATCAGCAAAGGAAGGGCCTGTGGGCCTAGCTGGAGTGGACTGCCACAATTAGCATAAAATTTTACAGAGTACACAAGGTACTGCCTAAACCCTGAACTCCTGTGTGGGTGAAACCCTGCATGAAGGTTCTGTGTTGGGCACATGTCTCAGTTTTGACCATTGAAATCCTAATGGCTGAACGTGATTCAGCTTAATCGTAGCTCTTTTAAGCAAGCACTAACCAGCACAGGCAGGACTGGAACCACTGTGCTCTTAGGGCTGGAAACGCACATGTAAACACCAGAATGACTCAGGGCTAATAAGACTACTTTTCTATTGAAATGCAAATTTTTAAAAGGTCCTTTTTTGTTTAAATCTGCCCAAATTCACATTTTTTCTTTAAGCATGAAATGCCTTTTAATACAGCTACAGACAGGCTGTCATATCCCCTCTGAGGATGGTAATTTATGTTAAATACATGGTCAGAAAAACAGAGGCCTGTAAGGCAACAGCCAGAAATAGAACAAATATCTTTTTCACACAAGGGTAAAAACAGCACTTTGATAAGACATAAATGGTCTTATTACTGTATAGGCATGCCTCCATATTTTATGATTTTTCCTTCCCACTACGAAAAGTAGAAAAGAGGTAAAGAAAACAAATAAGGTTCACTAAAGCAGTGTCACAATATTGTAATAATTACCAATATATTGCTATTCAAGTAGGTTGAAAGCCAACATGAACTGGTGAGCATTACAGTGCTTACTGCACAGGACACCACAATTCCTTGTTCTCCCTTATGCTTCACTTACTGCACTGGGAAAGTAACACAGGACCAGGTTTCTAAGGATACTTTCGTGCTTGTTGCAATTTTCAGGAGAATGTGCGTTAGTAGGTGTTAGACATTTGTCTAATCTCGTGGCAGAAATTTCTTCTGTAGTCAATAATGAAAGACAAACACTTCCAAAAGGTGATTGGCCTATCTGTCTTAAGAGAGGAGAAATCTTCTTTGCTAGAAGACCTCTTCCTTTTAACAATTCTGCTGAACAATTCATTCAGGATGGGCTCCAACATTTCTAATGAGTATAAATAAATCCCAACTCAGCTGTAAAACAGCATTACGTGCCTCGGATGATCAACTTAAGGACAAATACCTCAAATATCATGAGGAGCTCAGCTGATACGTAGAGAGACTGTAGAGTAGATACTTGTCATAGAAGGAGGATATTACAGTACTGAATGCTAAACATCACATCTGCCATTTGTCATGAATGAGCTCATTCAGTCTTGGTAACGTTAGAAAGATTTGCATCCAAGTTATCAATACAGATACCAATAAGGTGAAAAAAGACTTACATGTCACAGTAACATAGTCCCATCATGCTCCTCTATCTGGATATGTGTCAGAACTGGTACCAGATCTCCTCTGCCCAAATGCAGACATCCTTTTTCCTCTTTCTGTGGTGAATTTGAACTCTTACAAGGAAATAGAATTCTGATCTTTCTGTCAGACAAAAACTGTTCTTGCTGAGAGCCCAGGCAGATTCATACACTGACACTGCTTTCAGCTGCAGAGTAGTCAATTTTTCCATACACATTTTGCACAGACTCAAGAACTCCAAGAGAAATATTTTGTTCATTTGTTTCCACTTCACCGACCTTTGTATTGACAACTGAGACACACATCCATGCAGTCATAGCTGGAAAAAGGCTATCAGATATTTTCATAAGAAAAGATCATCATGTGTTAGTGGAAGCATGCTTTCCTATCTCTCTACTGGAACTGAAGTTTGGGGAGTGTGTGTCTAATTAAGATGTGACAGAAAGCAAGCCAGCAAGAGTGAAAGCTGCCCCTTTCCCATTGTAGCATGGCTCTTTTTCTCTGCAGCCTTCCAGATTTCCTCAGGATTTAGTTCCATGCATAATTAGAGATGTAAAAGCTTAAGAAAAAGATCCAAGAGCACTTAGTATTGCATTCACTTCAAGGACTGACTCTCTTGCAATTTATGCAGCCCTTGGAGAAGGCTAGAAGCCAGAGTCACCCCATCCCCAAACCATGACTTGTCTTCCTCCTTCCCAATCTTGAACCTTTATCTTAGGTAGTGAGCTGCTGCCCATCTGCTGCAGCTCAGGAGGTTGGCTGCTTTGTGGGGAAAGAAGAATCTTCTCAAATGGAAGGAACCGAGTTTAAGCATCAGCCCTAAGTTCCACTGTCGCTGCTGATTTGGTTCTAAAGAAAATAAGGCCAGGTTAACAGGGAGAGGTAATAACTTTCACTGCCTTGAACTACAGAAGCAGGCGAGTTTGCACACACAGCACAGGCTCCAGCTATAGCACCCTTGGTCTAATAAAAGATATTACCTCTGCCTACAAACCTGAGTTTTCCTCTGTCTCTTGGACCACCACTGCCACCAAAGACCTATTACTATTGCAACATCAAAAGAAACCAACAGTGATCCAGGCTGGCACATACATCAGAGAAAACAACTTTTTTCCCAAGTAGCTACAATTAGCAAGGCAACAGGTAGTCTTGAGTGGGAGGGAAGAAAGGAGGGAGGAAGAAGAGAGGCTGAGATGATCACACAGAAGTAGCCCCAACACCAGTAACAGCTTAAACATGAGCTAAGCAGGATATGCAACTGCAGTTTCACTTCGGAACACGACCTGGGTTTGAATGACAAAGGTATCTGAAAGTACGCTTGGCTGCTTAAGTTGATTTTCGAAAGAAAATAAGTGGATTAGGGGTTAGATTTTTTTATGGGATTTAGTATCCTAAAGGGACACAGAAATACTCAGTGGGAGAGTATTACAACTCAATTAGGATTATAACAAGGAGCCTGTGTTTGTTTTTCACATTCATATAATTCATAAGTAGTTGACGGAATTTGAATAAATGATCAAATTATAGCAAACCTAAAAATGCTGGGTTTCTTGTGATAAAGATCAACTAAATGTAACTTCAAGCTAAACAAAATTTCTGAAGGTTATGAGTATCAAAAAAAATACTATCCAGGAAAGAAGTTCTGCTGCAATAATTACCCCAACTGTTGGGGTTTTTCTATTAAAATACTGGTATTTCACTCAAGGTATTTGCCTTGAAATTCTAAAATATTTTTAAAAAATGATAATTTACTTTTTTTCTTTCTTCTTGTTACAAATATCTCAAAGGAACTGCAGCTTTTGGTCCTTTTTATCCTCCCTACCGATTAATATTTTACCATGTTCTTCCACAGTGAAGAGAACTTGGTTTTGTTCTCCAGTCTTAAACTCTGAAAAAGCCCAACTTTGTAGTGAAGTCTAATATCCTAGTATTACCTAACCCAGTTTTAGAAGGAAGAATTACATGTGTAATCCTGCCCCTTTTCCTTAAATATATCTTAAATTTGTCATATTTCTGAATGATTGCCAAAATTAAATTCTACATATGAAATTTTCTTCTTTGGGTCTTGATATATTTTCTACAAAAAACATCCACATAGAATACTATGAAAAGGTAGTATTTACAAAAAGAATCCCTGGAAACAGGTAACTACAGCCAGACAAACCTTGCATGTGTAAAAAAAGATTCTGTTTTTCTGTTCACAGGTTTTGGTCTGCAGAATCGAGTTGGGTTCATTTAAATCTCTGAATTAAAAATTCACCTATAAGTCAAGAAGAGGCTGTTGTGATATGAGGCAGGACAGAACAGATGTAAACAAGGTTTAGCCCAGGTTTTGCAAAGATGCAAGTATGCACGTCAAGTCACCCTGTGTACAGATTTTCTACCTGTCTTTAAAGGTCCTGCAAAGGATACACATGAACATGGAGAAGAAGATCTTATAATATTCCAAGTCAGAGTTGATTTGTGCACAGAATGAGATGTAGTTCATGATTTGACTTTCATAGCTAAATCCAAGCTTAGCTGCAACTTTGACATGGCAGTTCAATATTGACTGGTTTGTATTTTCTGAAATACTGATTTGGGCACAAAACGCAACAAGAAATTACAAAAATACTTTCATTTATTCTCATTTTGTTTCCAGAGGGAGGAGAAATGTCGCAGGCTGTGTTAGTCTGCTTTCATACCAATGCCATTAGTAAAATGTCATTTTGATTTGAACCAACTACAACCTACTTAAAAAAAAATTCCATGCTGCTTACACAATATATCAGTGTATTCATATCTACCTCCATGCCAGAGAACTTTTCACTAGTTAGCAAATGGTGTAATGCCATTTATATATGAGCATGGCTTAATTAGCTACATAATGAAAAGTCCAATGAAAATGCAAAAGGGTTAGGAAGGGCTGAGCTGCAAGAGGAAACTGGATCTTGACATGTCTTGGGAATACTGAAGTTTGTATAATAAGGTCAAATTCTCACCTCACATTGATAAATAGACCATTACATAAATGAAAGATTATGTGTGTGGTCCTTATTAAACAGACTTGCAAGTTCACTGAAGATGACAAGAATGATGAATGGTTCCTCAAACAGCGCTGGACTAGCAGCAATGATCCACAGAGAGATAGTGCAGATCTGCACTTTACCTTACGTTGCATAAAACAATCACCACCCTTTTAAGCCAGGCTGTAGTCTTTCCTTGGATGCATTTTCTTTCTACCTAGAGATCTCACATAAATTGAGAGCCACTGGCTAGGGTAAACATTAGACTGAGATTTAATTCTCTTGTTCCTTAATTGGTGTCTCATTATGTGTATGTTTATACAACACATAGTAGTTGACTTCTAATGAGTTTAGAATCAGAACTTTCATAACATTTAGGTACTGTTGCACTGGAGTCAGAAATGCTAGCAAGTGCTAGACATAAACCCCTGTTTATGCCTCAGCTGCCTTTCCAAGCTGAGCATTCTAATTCTTTTCCATTGCTCCTCAAAACCTGGAAAACACCAAAAGACCACTCCTTTATTATAAGGCTCAAGAAGACTGCACAGAAACCAGGCTATTTCGAAAATAATTTTGAAACTGGACAATCACCTTATAAATGTCAATGCTAGCTTTCTGAGATCCTAATGCTTAACTCAGTGAGGTTTTCTGTTACATTTAAAAAATACCACCACCACCACAAACCACCAAATAAATACACACCAATAAAGACACAGCAACTCCATTTAATTTCATCCTCCTAGTATGCAAGATGCTAATTAGGAGCTGTCCCTCATCACATAATGGGGATCCAGATTTGCACTTCAGCAAAACACAGAAGGCCATATTCCAGTCCAGGATTTCATTCTAGTCTCCCCTAATAGCAGCAAAAGTCTGCACAGTTGAGATCTGGATTAGATTCAAAACTTTCCCCAAATATATCTGTGTTCACTTCTTGATTTTTGATTCTAGTTCATCTCTAATTATAATTATTACACAGAATGTCAGATCTCAGGTTATGCCCTTTAAAGTTCTCCCTATAAACAATTAATTAGCTTGCTGCAGCCTTTCTATAAATAGCTTGTACATATAAATTATTCTCATCTGCTCAGACAAACAAAATCCCTGCTCTGTTTTCTGCCTTCTGATTTTCCCTGGTGGACTGCAGCTGTTAGGCAGACACACATGCGTGTGCTCTTCAAATTCAGAGCTAAAAATAAGATTATGGTGCTAATTGACAAAGTTTTTTATATTGAATTAATACTTAAGAAATCAGGTTTTCCCCAGAAAATGTCTGAAAGCAGCATTTTTATCAACTTAACTCAGATAGAGAGCTGCCTCCCACGCCAGCTGAAATGCTGCTTGGCCAAACAGCGTGTGCTCCTGGTTTTGAGGCATCACGCTATTATGGGACAGGATACATATGGCTACACAAATTAAATTTTGCTGACAGGTCTTCCAAGCTTATCCTATAAGTGCTGACAGGCAAGAGTTGGCCAAAGTTTCCTCCAGCAAGCAGGGAGCTACCTCTCCTCTCCAGGTATGCTCTTTGTTTCCCTACCAAAGGGCTTCCACATCCACAGTAGAGCTGCTCAAGTAAAGCGTGTAGTTGTTCCTCTGCCACATTCAGGTATAGTCCTGTGACCATTTATACAAAGACATCCTTTGCCATGTGCAAATATAAGGCAGTCTGCTATAGCAATCAGACCAAAAATTGCAACAGTTGTAATATATAAAATTTGTAATGTATGGAATATACCAGAACCGCAACCATTCCTCTTAGTCTGCATGTACTTACCTGCGAGGTGTGCATACTAAAAATCTTTGTCGCATCCCTGTGTTGAGACTGAGCAAGAAGTATCGGTAAAGCACTTTGGAAGATTGCAAACCAGTGCAACAAAGCGTTATGATCTTTCTGAAACACTAATCTATATGCTTTTCCCCACAATCTACTGTGCAATCATCACTGTGCCCAGCCAGAGAGAAGAAAACAGGATTATTGGACATTTCAGTGTTTCACAGCATAATACTGCTATCGCAGTGGGAACACCGAGGCTCTGGGGAGACTTGCCCTTCTTTATGGCCTTCAAGCTCAGATAGGAACCACTCTTGTTGTCTTCCTCAGACCCGGCAGACAGAGCCCAAGAGGATCAGAGCTCTCCCAACCTTATTGCAACTACGCTTTTTCATTAGCCAACTGACTTGCCACTGAGTGTGTCATGCATCTCTAAACTCCACAATCCCTTCACAGATTTATTACTGCTTTTTAGAAAGACCACCATGAGGTCTAAGTGTGTGGGAGAAAGCTCTTTATCAACAATGCTTCCAAAAGCCCCTTTGTGGCTGCATGGCTGTCCAGAAAACACACTTGGGGGGCCCGAGTTCTGCTTTTGGCATGATTTGTTGGGTGTCCTTGGGCAAGTCCCTTTTTCCCTATGTTATCTGCATGAAGGAGCATAATACTAGCTCACATAAAACACTGAGGTCACCTTTAAGGAACTAGATCCTCTTGTATAAGGATACATTAGCAGATGTTAGCGGTAATGTGTCATCTATTTCTATTTGGAAAAATATAGAATCATTAAAATCCATTAGCCTTTATCCTTCTCTCTGAAAAGCTTATTTGTGACCATATTTTTGCTGTTCAGAACTGGAAGAAGTTAACAAGGTGAGTTTGAACCCCAAAAGTTGTCACATCGCACTGATACTGTCAACCATGCACAGGTACACACCACATGGCAAAAAAAAGTGTTGTTATGAGAAGGTACAACTCCAAAGCATAAATACAGTCATGTATGCTCTGATAAAGCCATATATAAGCACACAAGCAGGGTCACTGGGATTTTTTCTAGTTTTGGCTGTTGTGGGATAGGTAAACCTTGCTTCCCTCAATCCCTGTTAAAGGAGAAAAGCTTGCTAAGTGCAGACAGGAAGGTTCAGACAATGCTGAGTAAACCAGCAGAGGTAGAAAGAACAGGTATTTCTGTAATCACACACTTGGCTCAGCAATCACTACTACCAGCTTGTTCCTTCCCTTTCTGTATTAAAATCCCTTGGAGTGAGAAAGCATTCTTTGTTCTGTTTGCAAATTAATCACCACAGCCACATTCCTTATACATATATATGTATTAAAGCAATTAACCATCAAGCTGTCTAGCCAATTGAAGAATACATTTGTTTGGAAGTTTAATTTTTCACATTACCAAACTTATTTGAGGTTTTCAAAAAGTAGACTTGATGACTTCTGCTTTATTCTCTCCATTATTCACCAAACCATTGCAAACAGTATTGTAAAATGTTACTAAACTTTGTGTAAAATAAATTTACTATATTTGCTACCTAATAAACAGGATGAAGGCCAACAGGGAATTAGGTAGCCTTTTGATGTAGACTTTGGGACCAGAGTTACATAAAGGATGTCAAAACCTGGAGCTCAACTCCACTGTGCATGAAAAACTACAAGGAGAAAATGTAACTGATTGTTGGCCTCATTTGTTCTTCTTAGATGTATAGATTTTTTTAAGAAAAGATTTGCTGAAAATGAGTTGTTTCCAGTTTAATAGAGGAGGAAAGAAATAAAAGAAAGCTGTCATGAATATTATGAGACAAAACTAAGCAGAATAAATTGAGACATATTGCCAAAAAAAAAAATAATCCCAAAGAGAGAGTATTTTTTAAAATACAGACCAGGCAGAGAGGTGGTTCTCTGTTTCCACAGCTTATCCAGGTGTCATTTCTGTTCATATATCACTGGTAAAGGAGTTGTCAGTGTCAGGAAGACAGGATTTTCAAAACCACTGAAAATTGGCCTTATTGCTCCCAATGCAATCCATTATCATAACCCACACCGGAGCAGTACTGGATACTTTGTGCCTATAATAAGCACCATTGAAAACACAGATTTCATTAAAGTCAATAGTTTGGGAAAATGAATGCATACTAACACTTTGACCTTACTTCAATATAATTTTGTCATCTTCTATTTATCCACTCTCCTGGGAAAATTGTTTTTGTAAAAGAAGTGAAAGGGATTGAATTTTACTCAGGACACATGTTTCATGAAGAACAAGCAAATATCTTTTTGAATCCAGCTTTGAAAATGGTGACAAGGGTGAGTTAGTTACTGATACTGGTATATATATATCAGCACTGTGTTTCAAGTAGCTTTACTGCTTTCAAACATTACTGTTTATCTCTCTAACATTTTAGATGTCCCTGACACGAGTTTCTTCTTCTTTGTCAAACTAATTATCTTTTGACATTTTACATTTTTGTATTTCATGAAGGTCCCCTCTTCTCTTATTCTATTTCATATCACACAACAATATGAAATGTCAATTTGTTGTGTTGACTTAGTCCCTTTTACTTCAATGATTTAAGTAGTTTAAATACTCACGCAATAGTCTCAAAGTCTCAGTTATTCTTCATTGATCTATACTAAGCTGTTTTAGTCAACAGTTGACCTTTATTCATTACAAATATCATTGTGTTGGGTTACATTTGCTCTTGGAATTTATGGCACTTCTTTCATCCATGCTTTTGACCAATACTAATCTACTCTGATTTTCATTTCCTAGGCATCTCACATGGTTCAGAATATTACTGATATTCTGGATTCATATGTTCTAATTTATTTGACTTTCTCGTAACTATCACTGCAGACAAAGGCAGCTTTATGGTAGAACAATGCTAATTGGAAATGGAAGAGTGCTACTTTGTTAGATTGTATTATGAATTCCTCTCCCCCTCTCCCCAAAGCCAAGTTGTTCCATTATGTATTTTGGATTACATATACCAGACTAAAACCTGTGCCTGTTTGAGCCTCACCAAGCAACAGTACAAATCCCAAGCAGAGACCAGAAAAGCTGCAATCAGCAGCTGTTGAATTTGTATCAGCTGGTAACTGAGGTAAACTACATCATTGCCAAGCATGGTTTATCTTTCAGTGCAGCCACCAAGATATGAATTAAGTAAGACCAATTTGTTTTCCAATTAGCAACAAGGAGGATGCAATAAGCAATTATTTAGGCATTTTCCTGAGAGGGCATCACATGGAATTAAATACACGAACAGCAAAGCAGGCCAGCTCGCCAGAGACAGTGTAGAAGTTCACACAATTGAGACGTGGACTATAAGATATTTTAAAAGACAAAAAAAAGAAAAAAAAAAAAAGGTGTTTATTTTAACACGTTAGGCTCCTGAAAAGAGGAGGAGATGGAAGTCACTGAACCAGTCCTCTGCTCTAGCATAAGAAACACATGGCTTAACAGGGGAGGGACTGCTGGTTTCCACACATCCATCTTCCATCCTATCAGAAAGGAAGTTGGGATTAAATCCATCTTCCTGCGCCCTCACATGTTGTTTGTGAGGAGTTTGAACTCTGTCACCTCTGCAGCCATCGGGAGGCAGGGAAATCTAATTTTTTACCAGCAGGCATCTAGGGAAATGTTTCTTTACCAATAAATGTCAGCTCATTATTATTAGCATTGTTATTAGAAAAGTATAAATTCTGGTGAAATTCTGATTTAAGAGAAAGTCTTTGAAACACTGATTTTTTTTCTTTCAGAAAAGATTTTAATTAAAAAATAATTTAATGTTATGCTATATTTTTCATTAAGAGCTCAACAGCAATCTACATATAATTATATTAACCTATTATCTCTCTACAGGTTCTTTTTTCTAAAATAGGAGTTTAGGAAAAAATTAATTTTCTTTCCTTTCTCCACTATGAGAAAAAAACCCCATCTAACTCTAATTGATGTTTATCTTCATGCACCCTCTCATCATCACCAGCCTCCAGGTACATCATACTCCAACTGAAGGTGAAATGGTTTCTATAGGGTGTTACATCAGTCACCACACTGAAGATTTGCTGGGTATGTATAGCACCAATCCAATGTGTGCTCCAGCTCCATTAGATCCCGCTATCAAAACAATTAAAACATATATCGTAAATGTAAATGAAATATTCAGCTAACAAAATTTGAGAAATAACCATCATTCATAACTTCTCCATTCATTTTGGGGTTTTTTTTGCAATTCTTCATTTTTTATTTTTTCTCCTTGTTCCTCATCTTAAATTAAATCATACGAGCACATGGATTCTCTTTGCATTACTAAAGATCTACTTGGAAGATCTGTAAGGACATTGTCTCCTTACAAAGCTTAGCATTTGTGTAACAGGGCTAAATAGTAATGTAATAAAATGTGAAAATGAACTACAATAACATTACTGCTACTGGATTCCTCCCGCTCCGGATCTGTATTGCATTTTTTGCTACTACATAGTCATCCATTTTTATTAATACAGGTAAATTTAGAAATCAATACGTTCACCCTTATTAAAGTCCTTCATTTCTAAACAGTGGGTTTTTGCCTCTGCTATATTCCCAAATGTTTTTCTAATGTTAAAATATTTTCTATAGAAATGGTTTCGCATTTTCTTCGCTACGTATTGAATCACGAGACTTAAACCCCAAAGATTTCTTTAATGACTTCATGTCTGAGGGAAACTAGTGTTAAAGTGCAATTTTTCAAGTAAGCAACATGCTGACGTTCAGTGAAGTGATACAGATTATTTTAGATAGGAGTAACTGAGCTGGGTAATTCATCTAACCTAGCTAACCTGACAACTCCTTTCATTATTTTAGAACAGTAATTGAGATGCCAGGATGTGTGATGATGATGACATAAGATGACAATATTGGTCCACTTCAACCAGCCTTCACGTCTACATCAATGAGTGATGTTACAGGCTCACAACTTAGCCACAGACAAGGTCCAAAATGGTTATGCTCTTCTGCCTTTATTTTCAGAGGATGAGACAACTCCAGGGATTAGCGTACAAATTAACTTGAACTCCTTTTCCTGTTGTCATAAGCAATGAAGTGCCCCAGGAACAGTCCTGAAATTGGCTAGAGGCCATATGCCACAACTCACCCTTTCCTGTCCTCTTATTTGTTTCAGAGGTGAGAGGACTGCTGGCTCACTTCACCTCTTGTACCACCTCTTTCCCCTTTGCAGGCTGGGCCACCTGTTCCTCTTGACAGCCAGAGAAATGGAGGCAAAGCTGTTCCTTTTCCCTTAAATTCACCCACATATCAAAGGAAGAAAGGGCAATTATTTAAGTCATGTTTTAGGTCCTCTTCCTTCCTCATTGCTGGCTGCATATCCTAGGATTATGGTCCTGCAGCTTCCTTAAAATAACTGAGAAGAGAGATCTCTGCTTTACAGATTTCATGTCTACTCTTAGCAGCCTACATACACCTAAGAATCGGTTTAGACAAAGAGCATTTTGTCCTTCATTGCCTAATCAAATGTTTGCTTCCGCTTAAGTGCTTAATCCTCACATTAACAGTTTGCCCTCCTAGGGTCACTTCTTGTTGCAAAATCACTGCAGAGAACCACAGTGAGGGCTACAAACAGAATGGTGCTCAGAGCTTATAGTAGGACCTGTTGTTTTACACAGAGGTGTATAAACAGTGTAAGATCTGAAACAGAATTAAAGCAGTAAGTGGAAACGCATCAACCAAGTAGTCACAGTACTCAATTGAAAAGCAGGGAGGAAAGCAATAGCTGTAGACAACACACTGTGTGTGCAGGAGGGCCTACAGAGATGTCAAAGATCATGTAATTTAAAAAACCAAAAAGGAATAAAAATAAAAAAGAGACTTCAACATCTCTATATCTAAGGCTCCCAAAGCTATTTTTGTCAAGGAGAGCTTAAAAAGAAGCACTTCAGCATGAAAAGGAAACCATCTATTTATCATTGCTGTTCTGGAGAACTCGGGTATCTGCGGAAGCTCACGTTTTCCTCCAGAGCATCACACAACTATGGTAATCAGAAATAAAATGTAGAGCAAAGACTTGCAACTGACATAAAAATATTGTGGAGGTAATGGGGATCTACTGTGGATACTGACCATGGAGAATCCAGCTGATCTGGATTTACAGTTGATTTACAGCTTACTGTTAGCTCTTAGCAGTGCCACAGAAGAAAAATACAACCACAGAAACTCAGAAAAACACTCAGCGGTGAGAAGTTTATTTCAAAGGGAAGAAACTGAGATCCAATGTTTCTGTAGCTATAAACACCTTTAATTAGAAAGCTTATTTCACTTACTGCATATTCAGAGAATTACACACTGGTTTTAAGCTAGATTCATTTTCCAATCCCATAAGACACTAGGAGCTACACATAAAATGACAAATGATTATATCAGTGTGTTTTGCTAGAACAAGAACTGCACTCTTCACAGTAACATGCAATGCCAGAAATACCTCCCCTACAGGGGGGGTGGATGCTAAAGGGAAGTAAAAAGTTACTGGCAGCAAACTCAAGCTATTCACTTTGACACCAGAAATTCAGGAGCCTGGACTGATGTGAAGTAGCAAAGCTCCAGCAAAGCCAAAGACAATTCCCTTGTGCTAACAGCAGTGCTTCAATGGGCAGTGACTCTGTGCTCAGTGGCTGGTTGGGAGGTAGATAAGAACAAGTGTGTCATTCTACTTCTACAGTTAGTGGGATTAAGCGATCCCTTTCAATACCATTGAAGCAGCATCAAGATTCATGAAATCAGTAAGAGGATTTTATGATTAATATATCTGATCACATATACTACTCAGCTCCTCTCTGCTTTTTCCCCACTAGAAAATAGGTTGATTTATATGAGGAACTTTCTACCCTATTTCCCTAAGGAAATGAGCAAAGAAAAAATTACATGTTTGATACATTGACTACCCGCAGCTTGCCTTTTATCCCATTACAAAAAATTCATTCCACTAAGCACTTAACTGCTCCTTGTTCCAGAACACCCAACCCACCTAACACCACTGCCATTTCAGTGAGGTCTCATTGGTCAGTTCTCTGTTTGTATGCTTTTCAAAGACAAAAACACATTGAAAACACTCCTCTTCACTCCCTTAAGGCCGGAGTTCCAGAATTACATCATGACTATCACTATTTATATTTGAATGACATAAAGGTGACTAGAGACATACACCACTGAAACATACATACTAATGATATCAGGTCAATACAGAGAGATACTTTTCTGATGTCCCATCGTAAAGTCGTCATGGCTTACAAAAAAAAACAACTAAAACACCACCAAAAACTCACCCAAAACCCCCTAAACACATACATAGATCATTCTACATTTACAGGCCTCTAACATATTAGGCTAAATGAGAGAAGAGGATGTCTTATAAGTGGAAGAGAGAAAAAAAATGAATCCTACACTATCACTTGATTTCCACCACATCGGTTAAATACTTGAAACACTCATTGCTGGAACGGCTCTCTAAAAAGAACACTAAATTTTTCAGCTTTGACAGGCACAGTTAGTGACTGGCATTTCAAAATAAAAAAAGGCTGGAAAGAGTATAAAACCCAAACAATAAACCTTTCATTTAACACACAGTTTCACATTGGTTGTATTGTCACAAAGCTCTTTCTCTTCAAGAGGGCAATGCCAGGTATATGCACTGTCTTCCCAGAAGCTCTGGATGATAAGACAAAGAAAAAGATGAGAACTTAATCTATTCCTCACTAAGGCAATTTTTAGCACTAACTTCTCTCTATCGAGATCCTCTCAGTTGACTTCCAGGCTGATACTGCTGATTTGCAATGGATTAAAGCATTGGTTTCTTTCTGTGAAGATGATACACCGATGTCCCTAGCTTAAAGCAGACTTTTGCAGTTTTGAACAAAAACCTCTCTTCCCATTCAATCCATTTCTGACTTGATTACAGAACAAAACATGTGTTGCTAGAATATGCAACAAGATGTCCATAAAACAGGAACAGGGACCTCTAATTGCCTCCTATAATTTCTGAATGCCAGCAAATTAGAGTTGACCAGACAATGACAATTGCACTTTGTAAGAACTTTATGTAACCAAAGCAAAATGTGGAAAATATTTTCCAAATGTTTTCTGTTTTGCATTGGAACAAAATCAAACCCATTTCAAAATCTTGCCATGAAAACAAAACTAGGCAAAAATGTCCACTTTCTCAATAAAATCTGAGCTTTTCCATTTGGAAAGAGGACGCAAGAGTGTTTTAGCTATTATGAAGCATATGGAAAATTCATGGCCTTTTCTCATCTCAGATTAGCATTGCAGTAAATCAGCTTCCCCAAACCTCTTTTACTCCTTCGATCCTCATCCTTTCTTAGTGGATCATTGAAACCCTTAAGTCCCCAGAAAGCATTATAGCTTCGCAGAAAGCATATTTAGCGAATGGAAATTCTCTGTTTTAGCCAGCACTAGCAAAAACCTGTTCTTCCACTCTTCCAAAAATGTAAGGAAATTGTTCTTATAAAAATGAATAATGAGAAAAAGCAGAGTTACCTGTGTGTAGAAGCAACACGGGACTAAATTGTTCCCTGTAACTGTTTGCTGCTGCCATAATTCTGTCTTAAGTACAAATGACTGCACTTCTTTCAAAGAACTTGCTATAAACACTATTTGCTGGTGAAGATAAGTACTAGCAGCTATAATTCAAAAGCAACAAAAGCTGCACGCACTCCATAGCAGGACAACAAACATGAGACAGACCTACACTTACAACAACAACAAATAGCTGAAATAGTTCGAATTGTTTATTCCTCCAAGAACAGAAAGAAGGGGAAAAAATATCCGGTAGCACTTCAGTAAAGCAGGTTGAGCAATTATGTTAGGCCACGCTTTTATTTCTTACCCTGTTGGTTAGGCTGTGGACAGGGGATTATACAGAATAAAATTTCTGCAGCTCAGTGTCATAATGGGATATTTAAACAGAGATATGTGAGACATGAAGTCGTTCACTCTACACAGCTTCGGAGACCTACGTCCAGCTTGGACCATCATACCTTAGCAAATATGCAGATCAGTTTGGAAGGATGCCAGCATGGAGCAGTAAGGATGAACTTGAGTGTGGAAATTTTGCTCTCTGAGGCAAGACAGAAAGAACTAAAAATGTGCTAAGTCTACAAAAAATACAGTTGGAAAATCCTGGAAAAAAAGAAGGCCTGAGTAAGAGTTTTATCTTGTTTCTGTCAGTGACCCAATACACTGCCTGACTATACTCAGCAATCTGGAAAACAAAAATATTGAAAATATATGAGAAGGTTGTATCCCCGTAGATCTGAATTTTACCAGTGAAGTCGTCTTGACAGTAAAGTTTCCCTCTTAACATCCGTGTCAATGGATCAGAAAATTTGTATTTTAAACCTTTGTGTCTGGATTTTACGAATATCCTGTGTACAGCAGGAAACAACAGACCATCCTTTTAAGTCTATGAACTTGAGACTTCTAGAGTTCCACTAACTGCATGGTGTCCTTCCTCAAACTCAGTATCTTAGACACATCCCTACAGAAATATCCTTAATGTTCCAATTTAGCAGGCACTTAACTTCAGCTAAACCAGTCACAAGTTCTGTTTAACTGAATGGATTTAAATATATTCTGCCAAAATTAATGCTAAAAGTAAAACTCCCATCATTTTGGAAAAATTCCTTTTAACAAAATATGTATGGAGCCCACCAAACAGGTAGTATAAACAGTCCGTTCACCTTTTAGATAGATTTCTCGAACTGTATTGCACTATAACTACAAGAAATGGCAGGTTTGCATGCCAAATTTTATGGCTGCATTCAACAACTTATAATATATAGCCAAAGACACCTTATGAACTTGAATTAGCCACAGTCAAGAAGAGGAGTGCAAAAATTCACAAGTGCAAGAAGTAAGAGGAAACGTGGGACCAGGTCAAAGGAGTATCCAGGTCAAAGGAAATCTTGTACAGAAGTTTATTCAAGTTGCAAAGTTAGTTTTGGTTTACCATGGTTATTGGCATACCTGGAGGATTGTTTAAGCAATACTGCAAATCTGAGAAACTCCCCTCTCTGTCTCAATTCCCTTCCCATTTACAGTTGAGTAGGCCTTTCCCCTACGCGTCCTTTTCAAGCACAGTGATTGACATTGCTGTGGTCAGGGAGACCCTTGTTCTCTTCTTTAGTTCTTCCCTGCACTTAGCTGAGGGTGTTAGATTTAAGCAATTGCTAAGGAATCACAGGCTTCGTCTACACCTTTTCCTCTTTGTAACCCGCTAAAATCCTTTTCATACTGATCTCTAATGCACAGTGTTAAACCTACCTGGGCTAATAGATAATTCTAAAACACGGGAGAGCTGTTGTGAGCTTCCAGTCCACCATGAGAATTTCTGGAGTCACGAGCATGATTAATAGGGCTGGGAGGAAAAAAAACCAAAACATTGGGGCAAAGACAGAGGCTGTCACACAGTATGCACAGATCTGACTGGATCTCGCAAGCTGGGCTGGAGGGAGTATCAGCACCTCCTTTGCACAGCCTTGCTTAGGAGAACTTGGCAGTCTTCAACTACGATCCTTCCATAATCTGTAGTGCTACTGAAATATCACCAGAGGATATTTTGCTTTCCTTTCATTGCTGTCCTTTGTAGCACAGCTCAGAAAGTGTAAATCAGAAAGCAGCATGGAAATCACATTTCCCCTCTGCCTCTGGAATGATTTCATTGTATCTTTTTCTATTCAGCCTGTGAAACAGCTAATGCTCTTCTTTTACTTTCAGTCCCTTCACGGATTTTAGGTTACCTGTACTACCAACCCATTTACAGCAAAATGACAAAGTGAAACATAACGTGGTGACAGGTTTAGTAGCCCTTGTCAATCTAAAGAGATTAAAACCAAAACAAACTCTGCTCCAAAAAAATAAAAAACGTTGGGTTTTTTGCATCCCAAAAGCCACTGTTTCAAATCTGAAATTCAGCCACTCGTATCACAAGATGCACAAACACATTTTTTTTCATCTTAAAAAATTTAGCTAGTATTTAAACTGCTCAGTTAAGGAGACAGCACAAGACAAATACAGAATAATCCAAGCTAAGATTAAAATGCAAGTTTCCAGCCTGAAAATAAGGGGCATCACCACGACACAACCACTGAAAGACTCCCTTGCTGTTTCTGGCACTTCTGCCCTATGCAGGTGTGACTGGTACCCCCTGCTAATGTCTCTGTCTGTAGAGTCAGGTGACAGAATCAGATGCATTTAGAAAGACTATCTCACTAATATTTGCTGTCACACAACACACTGATGTGAGCACCAAAAATCTTGTAGAACTGTTCCTTTGTCTCCTTGACTACATGTTATTTAGATATGAGCTGTCCAAAGTGCCTCACCTGTGATTAAATATAATTGTCACTAAAACTAAATAATATTCAACACAAAAACAAAACAAAAAACAACCACAACAAAAAAAACAACCACAAACAAAAGGAACCACAAAAGTGAGCAACTCACAGTGAAGTAGGAAAAATTCAATATAGGCAAAAAATCTTGGAGAAGAGGATTAAGGGGCCATTTCAAAACTGTTTGAGCACCATTAGCTTGGTGCTCACCTTACAAGTGAACAAGTTTTAGAAACCCACGTTCGTAGTGCAAATGTTGCCTTAGGAAATGGATAGACATGCAAAAACTGAAATAAGTGGGATTCACAACGATTCCACATTTCTTTCCAATTAAGGCTTTTATAACACTTTTATGATACAGAAGTATTTTCTTTGGAAGCGGACTGCCATATTAAATGGAAGCGTACAGAATTTATACTGAAGCAGGTTTTCACTAGTAGAAATTATGAATCTATAACATCTTGTTACTCTCAAATACACTAACTGACTTTTTGCTATAGTCATTTGCAATAAGACAGTCAAAGCCATCTTAATAATTAATGTGCTGACCTGTCCTAGATGCAGTGACTCTGGTCTTTAAATTTCACCGTGATTTCCTCTACAGGGATTTAATTAGGAGATGTGCTCCAAAGCACTAGCTCCACATTTCTGCATCTTCCAAGGACGACCTTTGATTTGTTGATTTTCGCTTGCTTAAACACATCCTGAAACACGTTTCGCAAACTGAATTAATTTTCATTTGCACTTTACCATTTATGTCAAAATGGGCCAGTGTGATAACTTTCTTTGTAAAGACTGGATTCTAAAAAGGAAACTTCTTAGTGTTTAAATCATTCAGTGTAATGTCTGTGAAATGTGCATAATGATTGTTATTAGAAGTCATCATCTCGGGAAAAAAATAGTAAATACATAAAACCACGAGAACTCAGTAATTCAAAATACAATTTTCTTCCTGGAGAATCTAATTTTAGCTACTAAAAGACCATCATAGCATTAATACTAATGTTTTTATTGTACATGACCTAAACTGTTGTTCAGAAAAACCCCAGGCAACCCACTTAAAAGCTCAATTGCTCTCCTTAGATCAACGTGAAAAAAAGCAAAATCTAGTAGAAAAGCAAGCAAGGCAGGAGATGCAGCTTTGTTGTATGTTCTACCTGCAAGCTGAGCTCATGGGGGTTTCTTCACTCTAAAGATGGGTTTCATAGCATCCTCCTTCACCAGAGGTGGAGATTTTCCCCATTTACTCAGCAGCCTGTACAGCAGGTTTCTTACCCCCTGCAGTGCCTACATACTCCACACACCATGGTGGAGTGCAGTAGTCAGCTGGCTCGCATTTTACCAGCTACCCGTACTCTTCCACCTCCTACCATGTTTCCTCCTCAGCAATTAATAGAGCTGAAATATTGCTCACAACAGAGTGATCTTCAAAAAATCCAACTAACACTTCAGAGAACTCAAAACTTCAGAAACATTTCCCTGGCTTTGCATTAACACAAAGTCAATAAAAGCTTTTATCTTCCATTCAGATGCTCATTAGATATGACTTAAGGGAGATTTTAGGAGCTACCTCTTAGTAAGCAAAATACTCACATTGTTTTAAGAAAAATAATAGTATGCTTGCTAAGCAAAGTGACTCCTAAAAGCCACAGTCTGAGAGGCAGAGAAAGAGATATCTAGCACCTATTTTTTATTGCAGCTTGTAAGGTTTCCTTTGCATATGCACGTCTGGATCTCTACACCTGCACAAAGAAACAAAACAGACCCTTTTTTAGGCAGGAAAATCAACTATGGCTTATCTCTTAACGCCATTGAGAAGACATGTGGAATAATGACACACACATCCCGATTTCCTGAGCAGTAGGTGCTGCACTGGTTGAGGACAGTAGTGCAACTGAAGTGTCACGTGCTAGAGATTTTAATGGATACACGGAACTCATCATTTATAACACAGCACCTGCTTTGCCTCCAATGGTGTTCTGTGTTTGCAGGAGCAGACAATTACACCCATGCGTTCACACACCTACAGAGACTTACCAACCAGATTTACAGCTCCTCTCACGGTTGCAAGCTCATTTAATTGAGCCTAAAACTCTGTAAGCTTGATTGAATCTGCCAAATGGCTTTCTCTCCTTGCAGAAGTCCAGTGGCCCTTTGCACCCTGGTCTTAACCCTGTCTGCACGGAGGGGTGAGACTTGACAGGAGATATACAGGTAACCAGGTGTTTTCCAGATCGGTAGGTGTTATTTCCCAGAAGTAACTGGGTGCAGACACCAGTGAATAAGCCAACAGGTATTACCTGATCCACAAGTCTTTCTGTGTCCCTTCCACACAGTATCTGCAAGGTGAGTCACAACAGCTTGACCTCTCAGTGAGTGAGGAAGGAAGCACTATCCCAGGTAAATAACACACAGATGGGAAGCTCAAGCTGAGCTTTAAACATGTTGAAAGGTTGCATCTTTACTCAGTCTGTGAAAGTTTCATCACATAACCATAGCTTCAATATAAGTTTATAGAAATGGAGGAGTATCATTCTTGCATTTACCTTAGTCTAGCGTTATTCCCATAATAAATATACAGAGCATATATAAGTATAGAGCATATAAGCAGTTTTCTCTTTACCTTGTATCTATTTGAAAAATAAAACTGGCATTCTCGTTATTTTGTTATTTTATAGATTTTTAAGAGCTAGAATGAGCCGTGTTTACATGAACTGAATATAAAATCAGTTCTATCTTGATTACATTTGACTTCAATGAGTACTAAGTGATGCTTCTTCCATTTAATCAGAGAACAGTGTTGTAGCTACATTATTTGCATTTTAATAAAAATTCTCTCAAGATCCAAGTAAAAAAGAGGGAGCACAGCTAAGTGCCTAGACATTAGGGATTCATCTTTCATGATGAATAGTAAGATTTAACTTGTTTAGATGTTATTTTGCTCTTAATTTTAAGATTTACTTAATAATTAGAACCAGGCTGAAAAATTGCAAAATGTATACATTCCTCCAAAACAATTTAACATATGCAGAGATTTCCCGTCTTGTTTTTCTGTGTTCACATCTACATATTTGTGTTTAGACCTCTACGAGCACACATTTACATATGCACATCTCAACACTCTGCTGCAGGCAGCAGTGAACGTCCCTGAAGGACTGAATAAAATCCCTTAAAACAGCATAATATTGTGCCTGCTAGAAAAGTAATACAGGGCATCATTACCCACTAACATAAATAAAGGATGAAGTATGAATCTGTAGAAGGTAGTGTCAGACTTATTTTACCTCACGACAAGCTTAAAATGATTTATTATCCAGTGTCTAAAAATTCTGAAGTGGGTCAAAACTAGTCCTGATCTAATTCCATTAGTTTTATTGGAATTGTGCTAGAGATTAATTTATAGCAACAACTAAAATTGTAGCATTCTCTTTCTCATACAGTAGTTGTATTCTGAACAGTCAAAAAGAAACAGCAGTGAGAGCAGCACAAGCAGCAATGAGTTTCAAAATGTTCCTGTCCTGAATTACCTTTTAAATTACAAAGTCATGTTAAAACTGAAAACTGGAAAATTTATATTACACTGCCCTTTCCTAGCAATCCACAGGCTCACCAGCAAAGCATCCAAAATTTGTAGCGCAATGATTACAATTCAGACTCTTTAAAAGAAAGGGAAAGTGCCAATTTCTGGTTGAAAGAAAAGTCCACAGAAGCATAAAAGGCAGTGAGGGGCTGAGCAATGGGTTTGTGTAACGGGTGACCGCATGCTTCTTGCGTAAGCGAGCCGAGATGTGGAAGGCTGTTTAAGGACTTGGAGTGCCCATTTCCATTCCAATTAGCAGTCAGTTCCCCTAGGAAGTTTTGAAAATTTCAGCGTAGGTGTATATACATAAGCTGTATTATTACTAAATCCTGAAACAGTTCAAGGAACATTAAATTTTATGCGCCGGGTTCTCAGCTGATGTTACTCAACAAAGCCCCGCTGAGGTCTTTAAAGTGCTGGTGATGGCTATCAACGGATCTGACCTGGAGTCTTTACCTGTTACTCTTTTTTTGTCTAGTTTGTACACTTTGGATCAATATCTTCATTACCTTTAATGATCATTTGTAGATTCTTCACAACAACTTCAGATTAATTAGATGTTGCAAGTGTTCAATTGATTCACTTGCATGTCAAAGAATTACTGACCTGCAGCTCTACAGTGATACTGCCAGTAGGAGTTGTTAACACTCAGGATGGCGCACTTTCTCCAGATCAGAGTTGTAAATACTGAAATCTTGAACGTTAATGGAATGACAGTACAAAGCATGCAAGACTTCTTTCTGGTTTGTATTTCCACAGCTTCCTACCAGGTAAGGAATAAACAGACCTATCAGTCTTACATTTCCATTGTGCCCCTCACACTGGATGGAAACAAGCTGTAGAGCTGTTCCTGCAGTATGTACTACTGCCACTGCTTTGCCTCCATGTCTTTACTCCAAAACTGGGCTGCAAATACCTCTCCTTTAGTGGAAGAAGAGTTGTGGTGTCCTTCTAATCTTGTCCTCACCCTCAATGGATGTGAGACGCGACTTTTTTTGGAAGGAAGCAACCAAAAGCATCATTTACTGCAGATGGGGAGGTGGAGAGGTGGCGGGTAGCCACTGTACTTTTTCACTGCTACAGAGTAAAGGCAGAATATATTTCCTAATACATTTTGACCTCACTCCCCAATCCAGGTGCATCTCTCACCTGCTCAATGGCTGATAAAGATCGCCAACAGTGGGGAGAGAACATGTGTCTACAAGAAGCTTAGTCAAAATGCACTTCAACTCAAAGGCAATGGCATGCTGCTGAGGATGGGAGTCAAAACAAGTCAGAGCTGGAAGCTTCTTCTCAGTCTGAGGAAGCTTAGACTGATAGCTGTGATTTAGCATCATTCTTACCAATAAAACATGAACAACTGTTAGAGAAAATAACCATTTTGCCTCTATGGAAATTTAAACAAATTTTAACATTTTGTAGTACTAATCCCTCTCCTCATTGATATTGTCTTGGGGAAGCAGGATTGCTTTGAAAAGGTGTATCCAGCCTTAAAATTAGACAGTACTCTAGTCATCATTGTTTAATCCAACTAATTTTACATATGCTTAATAATTTGATTTTTTCCCATTATGATGCCTATTTGAAATAGCAACATTTAATTTAATCAGCAAATTCAAGCTTCAAAACCTTTCTTTTTAAAAACACCATAGAAAGTCTGTAAAAAAATTACTCACTTCAGCATTAAAAGGAATTTTGGAGGAACTAAAAGTGTGCAAAAAAACCCATTCAGGCATTTAGTCATCAGCTGACTCAATTTTTCAGAAAATCTAAATAACTTGCATAACTGCTAAATTTGACCAATATAAAAGATCTACTTCTGTCAGAAATTAATACTATGGAGCAGAAGCTTCCTGATCTGAGGGCAACTATCCCACCTCACAGCAGGTCAGGATCTGACCCTGATACGCATGTAGCTCTTCAGCCCACACTGATTTCAGTTATACTGGTTAATGCTGGCAGATGTCTGGAGATGATTTTACAGCAGTGATAATATGGGATCAACCATTCTATTTCCCCTGCTACAGCTCTTCCCTGGAAATTCAGGAAATGGCATTAGAAGAAACTCAAAAAAGCCACAAGCTAAGTGTCTGTAACACAGACTTATCCCCACAGAGGATCACACAATATATCCTGCTCGATGCCTATAGGCAGTGGTGTTTATAGTCTTTCCTTGCTGCTTTAGCATACAGAACAGATTTATTTTTTTTTTGTCTAATTTTTTTATATCACTATTATTCCTTTCTCCCTTTGTTTCTTAGCATCTTCACATAACCAAAGTTAGGACTTGACTTTACTCATTTCATTTAATTCATCAAAGCTGACCAAGCATCCCAGATATTTCTTACTGGGAAGAATGAAACAGCGATTTATTGTCACTCTCCTAGAAATGCTGGGGAATGCTGCAGAGCAGTTCTGAGCCATGGTCATATCCTCCACCTCAAAGAGATGTGGCACATCCCTTAATCACAAGAAACTCTCTGGACACGGGATGTCCCTGAACGTCTCCAGTGCAGGAGCTTTACAAAGTCATCACAGCATTTAAGAGGACCAAAAGGGCTGCCAGATAGACTGACGTCAGAATCAAGCTACCAGGGGTAGGGCTTGCACCACTATTGTATTTTTAGCTTTTTCTCTGGTGTTGTGCATCACTCCCACAGATGTTGCTTGAAGGAAACGTGAAACCATTTTATCTACCATAGAGCTGTGCTCCACTGAGCCTGCTGCTGATGTTAATGACCCTGCTGGCTTCTCACCATTCCACTTCTTTATGCCCTACATGCAGCATTGCTATGGCAACATGTATCTGATGCTCTACAGTCTTCATCTGGATACAGCATACCTTGTTTGTTTTCACTCTTCTTTCTGAAGCACAGCAAGTTCTTATAAGTCATTTTGGATGCCATTTCCGAAACGACATACACTATGAGCATAACATAGTGAAAGAAGCACTGCACATCTACACTTTCTCCGTTGTTTTTTTTCCCCCCCAAGATAGGACTCAACGTGTCCCTGGCTATATCATCTTGGTGAGCCACCTGTTCCTCAGTGGAATCTCTCTCTAGTGCACAAGTCCAGTCACTCTATCACTGAACAAAGCATGCAAACTCTGCACCAAGAACTGCCTACACACAATGTTTTGTAACTTTACATAAAAAAGTTTTTCTTTCCGTGCACCCATATATACGCTCATAAAACCCATAATCATGCCTGGAATAAATGCCCTCAGCTAAGTTTTCATTTGTGCATTCAGAAGAAGTGTTACTCAAATTAATAAGAGTAAATTAACTCCAAGTTAAGGTCACTGTTTCTGATTTTTCTCACTAGTGTTTTTAAAGCACTGTCTGATAATTGGATATTGATTTCAATGCCTTACACATTGACTCATCCAATGGTCTTGCTTCTTTCCTGATTCACCTCCATTAAGGCATTGATGACGATAATTTTAATTATTTTGGAACATTTCTATTTCAGAAGGAAGACGAATCATAATCTTTACTAAGTCTTTTTGTTCACCACAGACCAAATCAAAAGGATATAATTACTTCCATGTTGACCATCATCATAATGGATTTTACTTGAGTTTCTACCATGAAATACTTCACTGTAATTAACAGTCCAGAAACTGGTGGTATGAAGAACGTGATTCATTGTGGTACAATCAAATTATAATTTTATACACCTGTCCCCACTTCATGGCAGCACCATAGTCTTAAGATAAGACACAATCTCCTTAATACAGGCAGCTTCAGTGATGATGAAGAACTCCAAAAAGCCAGGTGAAGGTTCTTCATGTTTCAGGCAGTGTTACGTGCACCCAGGCTCACACGACTATAGCAAGTTTTCATATTCTCTTATTTCCCCAGTGTTTCCACCAGTCAGAACAAGACAGAGAAGGCATGATCTTACTACATTAAGAAAACCCTAGGAGTTGTTGCTTGTGCAGAGGAATTTGGTCCCCACACAGCAAGGGCCTTATTAATGCACAGTAGGATTCCTTGCTTTTCATTTGCACGACACTGGACCCTAGTACTGAACAGGAGTAAGTCTGAAATATGAAGAAATATTACCAAATAATGTGTCTTGAAAGTCTCTATTCCCTACCATCTATCATCTTTCTGGCTGCTACAGCTATGCTGCATTTCTCCTATTTTCTTTGCTTTTTATGATTATATCCTCAAACACCGCCACTGTTTCGCCACTGATTGGAACATATACTGCGTATCTGCCACCACTTTGAGACATGTATTTAGAACTAGAGAGCTGTGGGGCATCAAGGGACAGATAACCATTTGGCTCATTTCTTGTACTGAAGAAGGATAAATATCCTAGATAATTTTATTTTCCCGCACCTTATTTTGATGATATTATAAACTAAGAGACAAAACTGAGGAACCCTGGGATACACAGAGTTTTCAAGGCTCTTTGTCATTTCCAATCCTGACCATTCAGGGTGAACAGCCTGACCACTCTCCTGCCAGGGTAGTTATCCCTGCTTGACCCTCTTAGGCACACACCGTATCAGTCAAGCACCTTTTAGATGCATAGCAAATGTATCGTTTAGGTCCTAATAGTCACAGACTTTTGGCCAGAAAAAGGTAGCAAGGACAAAAAATGAAGTGCATGAAGATATTCAGAGGTATGTGAAGGTGAGCAAAAGTAGAGAGCAAAACCTACAGATCACCTGGGAAATGAGCAGACCAAAAGAGACACTCTGTAAAGTGCACGGGAAGGCCAAGAATAATTACAATGGTACTTAAGTTCTTCTGTTGAACTCCCAAGAACTAAGACAAGTTTGATAGTCCTTAATTACTGTGCAGAAACATATCATAAACAGTTTTCCTTACTTGTCACCACTTCCATTCCACAACTCAAGCTATCTACACCAGGGCAATCAATACACCTCTTCTAGCCCTGGTCAGTAGCTCCTCCAGACATTGTAAAGGCCGTCATGCAGTATAGGTTTTCCTACAAGTAAACTGATCACTTACACAAATCAGATCAAGTCACAGCAAGAGGCACTACTTTTCCCAGCTATTTGTGTTTTTGGAAGCACTCTACACAGTTACATGATGGAAACAGAAAGTATGACCTGTACAGACATCACAGGCTCAGGCACACAGTTCTCTCACTCTTACCCCATATTAGCCGTGCCAATTCCCAGAGACTTGTATAGACATATGATTACCTTTTTAACTGCGGTACTAAGAAACAAAATGTGTTAACTCCCCTAAATTTCTGTTCCTTACCTCACTTCACAAACTAATTATTTTACATTATATGCTATCTATATAAATATATTAAAACTCCAACTTCCGTTACAAATCCTGTTCTTGCAGGATATTTAAAATTTAAATAATATAAATCCCCGAAATCAGGTTCACTATAATCCCTTTGCCAAACCTAATTTGGAGCAGTGGAGAACAGAGTCTTGTAATAGTGATATGAAGTCATTAGGCAGCAGAGGGACCTTTGCAGTGCAAGGTAATTGCAATGTTTACTAGACTCATCCTGCTGCAGAGAGGTGGATGGCGCAGGGCAGCTGCCAGGAACATGCAATTAAATGCAGACTGTTAATCTTAATTCAGTATGCTGGGGATAGGAGGCTCTCTATATTATTCACACAAGCACACACCCCTTTAGCACTCCTGTACTCTAAACAGAGCAAGATAGGACAGTAACGGCCCATACATGTGGAACACATGCACATTTTTAATGATAAGCACATAAGAAGTCCTTTTGTAACAGGTAGGGCTCGCCTCAGTAAGTATGGGACATGGGCTGGGAGTCACAAAACCTAATTCTGGGTCTGCTTTTGCCATATTACATTTCTCTCTGTTATCTTTAAAATGGGATTAATATTACTCAGCTAGAGATCATGTAGTTCACAGCAGACAGCTTCAGGCATCAACACAATCACTAGTCTCCAGGGGTTCCCCAAACACACAGAGGAAAGCCAGATCCTCCAGAGGATAACTCAAAGGAAGAGCCTGACTTATAATTCCCCCTTCAAGGCTCCTTTCTTGTAACTACCAAGAGCTCAGGGGACCAGCATCCTGGTGCAGGTACCAAGTAGCATGTCACAACCCAGGCAGTGCAAATACCCTCTGGTAAAACTAACTTCCCTTCTCACCTGTAGATGACAGATGCTACTTAAAAAAAAACCCTGAGAAACAGAAGCAATCAAAAAATAGAGTTAACATGATTTCTGCTTCATCTGGAATTACGGATTCATTCAACTATCTGCTAAACTCACCAGCAGCAGTATCTTCGAGCAATGCATCTTATTCTTTGCAAACACCAGGCTGCATTTTGACATGCAACATTATCAGGTTAGCACCATACTACCAGGGAAATGAGCAGGGGCTTTTCTGTAACTACCATCACTTTGCCACTTGGTTAAAACCTGATTAAAAAGAGCTCAGCACAATTTGAGACACACACTTTCACTTCTAAATGTTGGTATCGTTTTGCAGCTGCAGTTGCCACATGCTACAGTAACATATAGCATATCTATGGCAGACAAATGTAACTTTGATCATTCTAAGATGTCGTTAGTCAAGTCTCCCTGTACACCTACCAGGACGTGCACACAAGGGACAGAGCAGTTATTGCAAGTTCTTTGCTACTTTTCCAGAAAAACTTAAGGATACTTGTTACAGACTGTCCAGTTCCTGATCATCTCTAACATCAAGTGAAAGTGATACTTCCATTTAGAAATGACTACTTTTGAATTGTATCTAGGATTAAATAATTTTTGTATATTTTTGTCCAAGTTTATTTAGCTGTCCTTCGCCCAAGCCTGTTTCATAAACATATTGCAAAAGATTGTGTCAATACGCAACTAAAACCAACCAACCAACAGCTCAAACAAACAAAAGCTTACTGTATCCAACAGTAAAGATATTGACCAGAGAAAATCCAGTTTCGGACCAGTTCAGATCTGAAGCAAGGTTTGCCAATTCACTCTGGAATTTTACTTCCAGACTGCAAGTAGGAACAAGCATGAGACAAAAAAATTTCCTGGCAATGGGAGATGTTCTATTGCTGGTTCATTTTGTTCCAGGAAAGAGTTACAAACCTGTTAGTAAAGAACAAGAAGTTTATCAGGACTATTCTGGTTCATCAGGACCAGACTTTGTATGGACAGCCAAGCTGACAGCAAGGTTCAAGAAAAATGCTGTTACGCAGCCGCAGTATTTTGTTCACAAAGAAAAAATGTGAAAGAAAACACAACTAATAAAAGCATTCTGATTAAGTGAATGGATGGCCCCAGACAGGTTTGCATTATAAACATTAATTGCACATTAGCTCAACTAATTAAAAAATAAATACTGTACATGGCAGGAAGCTCTTTCTTAAAGAAACTTCTGCCTTGGGAATGAGCCTGTTCTTTAAAAAAAAAAAACAAAAACCAAACCACCCACACAATAAAAACAACAACAAAACCCACAAACCCTGCAACATCAGTGAAATGTCTGTTTCAGCAAGGGAGGCTCTGAAAACACCATGAGCAGATATTACTGCTGTGCCAACTGTGCAAAGCCAAAGTGGCAGCAAACACCAGGAAATACTTAATGCAAGGATCGTCTCATTCCCTCTTACTGCCCGACCCACCTAAAAACCTCAGATACCATGAGTGAATCAACATGACAACACAAAAAAATTCGCTTCTGGAATTTGGCAGAGGGTGGAAGGACTGGTTTTGGAGAGCCAGTGGCAAGGGGAACGTTGCTCTTTCCCAGGTGCCTGTATTGCAGAAGCACTGGTAAGCTCTGGGGCAAAAAACAGCTTTGTACAAATGCCTCAACTACGCACAACCGTGCTAGTGGCAAAACTGCAAGGAGTTGCCTCAGAGCCATGCTGTAGCCAAACTCTCTTTCAGTTTCCCACCGGATCCATGCTGTTGCCAGCCTCAAGGTATCTCCCCAGCAGGGCCCATCCCTATCAGTGCAGTTTTAGCAGCATGCTTCAAGCTTGCTTGGGGCCTTCTGCAACATACTTCATTGTAGGAGACTGTTGGCATGCCCTTCTAGTTCCTTTTTAAGTGGTTTCCAAGCACCAGAGCAAGAATGGAAGATATTCAGGCTTTTACAGCTCAGTTAAGGACAAGGCAGAAGGATTATCATGACCTAGTCTGACTTTGGGAGATGGTTGTGCTAGTGATAAACACTGAGGCTGAAAGATGCAATAAAAAATTAAAAACAAATCAACCCACATGCCCTGCAGCACCTTACCAGAGCAAAGCCCACCTGACAGGAGTCAGGCTAGCACTCAGGCTGTCTGAATCCCAGTCCAGGGCTCAAGAGACAGGGCAATTCTGCATCTAACAAGCATTACTAAAGGGATTTTAGGCTCCTGACAGATGTATCTTCTTACGAAACACGCATATGTAAGAATGAGAGATTAAAGATATTTTCAGACATGAATGTTAGCTTTCTCTACCTATGTACACAAAGTGTTTGCTTGCTTAAGTAGAGAAGCAGGGATACTTTCACCAGTGCAGCACTATGTATTTAATCCAATACTAGATAAAAACCACGATGCCACATCAATTTGCATGAAGAGTTGTACTGGTATGTCTGGATTTACATCCAAGATCTGCCACAGGCTAGCTACATAACCTCAGGCAAAGCAGCTCCTTTCTCTACTTTTCAGAACCAGGAAAAAGAGTTTTTCTTCTGTCTTTTATCTTTTCTCCATTTAGCTCTTTGGGAAAGCTGCTTTTGCAATCAGCCTTTGTGCAACCCTGAACACATAAAAGATCCAGTCGCAGTTTAAACACTACTGTAATACAAATAATAAATAGTCATCATTAAGTCATTAATTTGCCTAACAGTCTCTTTTTATCTCTCTACGCAAACACACTTTCTGAGTTGGAAAAGGTTTCTTTCAGTAGGGAGATAAATTTGTACTCTCTTGTAAATGAAAAGATCATATGCCAGTGTATTTATAATATTGAAGAAGAATAATAAACAACAATTTGATAAAATTCTTGACAAGCAGCACAAATCTTCCCTGCAAGTCATGCCACATCTTAACAGCCAGCTCTGTACAGAGGACTCAGAGCAATTACAGAGCTAGCTTAGATGTCATTTAGGTTTCACTGATAATCAAACACTGTAACCTAAACACACTAATTACAGCAAGGTTTCCATTGTGTATGTTATCAAATATGCATGAATCCCTTCTCCTGGAAGATAGCTGTAGTGGACAGGGCACCTTGTAACACCGTAATTGCATCCAGCGGCAGCTATTAAAGGAATCACTTCTTGCGGTGAAGAGGAGTTTGAGTATTTTGACTTAGAAAGGGTTTCTGAGATCATATTGGCTGCTAATATTTTATTTTATTGCAATTTGAGGGGATTAGGGAAATCATATCCTCCACCAGAGAGTTATTTCTGGCAGGTGAGAATGTCATATTTACTTTGCGCTAAGCCTGAGGGAATATTTAAGAGCACTGGTAGGGAATAAATGCATCCCCAGAAAGCCCAGGGTTTGTCCACATTGCCTGGTTAAGCCACACAAAGAAACTCCACTGTGTGCCACCACAGGAACCAGCACTCAACTCGATGGGCAGAGCAATACATGCTAATAAGAAACAAGCAATCAGGAGAAAAAGGCAGCCATGCTTAGCACTACAACTTCTATGAATTCATAAATCCACCACATAGCACACTCCTGAGATAGCTGAATACACATGGGAGCCCTGATATATGCAGCCAGTGCCAGGCTAACAGCACAGCCCATAAAAACAGATGCAGAAACTTTTCTTAAACTAAGATGTAAGTCACTTATGACACTACAAGCTTTCATTCTCCTCTGCATGAGGGCTGGTGTAACTATCACCTCATTATCCTTGTTACATCTTCAATACAGCTACAGGTAAGCAACGTAAAGAGCATCATGAATCTTGGCTTCCCTCCCTTTCACACTAGCTCTTCTACACTGGCTCAGCATGGTCTTCCTGGTATAATTTCTCCATCCTTGGGTTTGTCTCCATGTTGCTGCACTTTAAGGAATAGCTTCTTATACCTTGTTATTTCCTCTTTGTTCAAAGTCAAACTGCAAAATCTTTGCTGTTCTGCACAGTCACATGGACACCTACATATGTATACCAAAGAAAAAAAAAAAGTGTGGTTTAAATCACATCACAAGTAGAGAATAGAAAATGGCCACAATCTGCTTGCCCAGCCCAGCTCCATATGCATGAAAGTCAGAGGAAATTATTGCTTTTTACACCATCTCCCTTGGCAGCCACATCTGCCCTGGCACAGGGGGGTACAACATCATCCAAGTTCACAAAGCATGTTCTCAGTGTCTCAGTGGCACGACACAGAGGGTAACGCTATGAGGAGAAGCTCTAGATATCCTACACACAATATAGAGCTTTGAAAGAAAAGCTTTCATGATTTAAAGGTACTCTAACACAGTAGGAGTAAAAGACCTTCTACTTTCATACTTTCAGCAGACTCTTAAAGCACTTTTTGTGTAGAGGAAGGAATGAAGCCAGAATAGCGCCGTATTTCTAGTATCTTTTTTGAACTTTCAGCTGGTTTAGCTAAATATCTGACATCTAGTGACCCAATGACATATTTGCTTTATGCTAAGCACAGGAGACATGGTAGAGGGGGGAGCAGAGTGACATTCTTTCAAGCAGAAGCTGGTCTTTGGCAGTTGTTACTTTTCTATTCCAGTTACATCCTTAAATACAAAGAAACTTGCGTTCAAGTGAATTCCTGCAATTAGATTTCAAGAACTGGCTGGTACTTTGGCTTCATTTACAAGTATTTTAAAGCACAGAGATGATTAGCGGTGTAGTCTGTGTTGCTGCTTTAGGAGGACTATTTTAATACGTTTTGAAGAAACCCCACAAAAGGATAAGGGCAGTAGATACGGCAACAAAACACCGTGCACAAGATAAAGGCAGAGGCACTCTCTGCTATGGCTTTTTCTGCAACTAGAAGTGGACATCTGAAGGCTGACAAGCTGCAGATTGAAAGTGCTCACATTCACAACCATAAGGAAAGACAAGGCTAAATTGTGAGAGAACAATGTGGCAAGCAATTCTTCACCAGGCTGGATCAGATACTCGCACCCACATTCTGCACCTTTCCCTGGGTTCCTCCCAGCCTTCTGTTCCGCCTTTCTGCTGTCAGCTTTTCACTCTGCCACCAGCGGCTTCTTTTCCTGAGCAAGCACAGAAGCAGTTAGCGGGGTTCAAATTCCCCCATGTGCATAACTGTCATCCCATCTTTCTCCAGCTCTCCCCACTTGATTTGTTTAGATTAAGAAGAATGGACAAAGTAAACAGCTGTGGGAAGAAAACTAATTTGTTGTGTGTCATATCTGCCTGTGAAATTTGGAGGTGAAAACAGAAAAGTGCAGAGACAAGGCAAGAACCATTCTGCTGCTTCATTCCTGCACACGTTTCCAGATGGCAAACTCACTGTTTCCTCTGCTGCCATCCACCACATGCCTGAATTTAATCCCTTTGCTCCCATCACTTTATTCCACACTTGTGCCCAGATTTGTTCAGGTCCCACCCAACACTCCCAGAAGATTTCTGACCCCAAACTCAGACTGTGTGGATTAAACATCATTCTTCCACTCTTCTGGAGAAAGAAGCTAAAAAGTGCTTGACAGAATCAAAATCAAAGCAAAATTGAATAGGGACCTGGAACCATGGCCCACTTGCAGCTAACCGGGGCAGCCCATGCCAAGATTGTAACACCCCTCCTTGCCCTTCATTCGTGCAATTCTCTGTCAAGAGAGGAGAGGGCTATTTTGGATTTAAATGTGAGCTATTTAAAAATTATTACCATCCATAAATGTACGCTTCCCAAAGACAATAATGCCAACACTGCTGATAGATCACTGATTCCGTAAAATGATCAGAAGGGAGTGCTTAATTATTTCCTGAGGAAAGAAAAGAATATGGTAATGCCATAGATTTCAATTACATAAGATTGTTTTCAAGAATTAAAAACCTTCATGTCAATTCTAGGTCCTCCTTCTTTCACGGCCTGATCCACAGTCTTTAGTCAGTTTGTTACAGCTTCTCATAAATCCCTTTTGAAATTTAAGGCAAACTACCCTTTTTTTTATTAAGCATTTTAATTCCAGTGTGGGTTCTGTATTCTCCAAGGCAAGAGTATGCGTGAACAGGATCGTACGTCTCCTGGGTGCTTGCAATAATTGCTCTAACACACACTAAAGTGGTAAGCATAGCAATAATTCTAGTCTATGATTTGACCCCAAGTGTTGTTTTTTTCCTATGCAAATCTTCATGTTACCACATATGTTAATGATGAGTTTGCTTCTTTTGAATAAACCTCGTTATTGTCAATAAGTATGTTTTAAAGTGCAGAGAAGCCCAGTTATTGGGGGGACAGAGGGAATACATTTGAGAATAAGTGTGCATTAGTGTGCCATCTTGATCCACACAGCAATCCTGCATCTAGTCACAAAGAGAGTTGGTCAGAAGCATACACAGCTGGTGACTACAGTTTCTTTCAGATAGGCAGAAGTACTGCTCCACACAGAAAAATATGCAGCCTCTGTAGAGTTAGATTTCTCCCTTCTTAGAGCAACTTAATTAAAAATCTCCAAGTGGCTAAAGAACAAGAATCTCATTGTTTCAGGATCAGCACCGGAATTCATCAGGGATGGCCAACTAATAGCAAAAAGGAGACAAGATCCTCTTTTCACTGTAGTTTTACCTGATTTCTGGAAAGTAGCAGCAGTCACGAGGTCACCAATAATTGGTTTGTTGGGGAGAGGAAAGAGGTGTTTGTTTTAGGAAGGATGCAGGGACTAGTGTGGCCCATTTTTTCGGTTTAGTACAGTATCATGTAAATGTAATCAAGTCTATGATTTGAATATATGGGTAAAATTAAAAATGTTTTTAGAGTAAAAACGTGTCAGGTCATCCCCTTTCAAAGTAATTAAGAAAAATGTGCACCCCTTCTCCCCGAAAAGGGGGTGAAATCACAATACAAATTCATACGAGCAGCTCCTTGAACATCAATATATAAAGTACAAAGGAAATAAAAGACTCCAATCTGTGATTTATGCAGAGAACTCATGCTGCCAGAGTTAAATTGTCCTTGCAATTGCTAAGAAACTATAGATGAAAAAATCTCAACTCAGAAAAGATGCATCCAACACAGATAATTCTATATTAGAGCTCATCTGTGTGATAAGGAGTAAATTGATCACAAAAAAAAAAAAAGGTATTATCCAAAAGAAGTGATCATGACTTGATTGCATTTTTCAAGTGCAAACAGAATAGTCTTTACTTTGCCAAAACTACTAATATACATACCTCCTGCTTAAAAAGGATTCATTTTATGAAGCTGAGGGAGGAAGGCAGGGAGCAGAAGAGCCGTATTATTTCGAGAGAAAGAATTTTAGAAGAGAAATGTTACAATAATTGGGAACAGCTTAAGGACATTTTTCTAGATGTCCAGAAAAACAACAGTCTGAGTCAAAGAAAGCTGTAGCTGCTAAAATTCCGAATTGGCTTAGGAGGAAGTGGAAGCAGGTACAAAACATACATATAACAAATGCAAGAAAGGCAAAGTTTTTAGTTTAAATGCAAATCAGAATAGAGAAATTGCCAAAAAGATACAGGAAAGCCATCGATTCTCCTCACCAAGCACTAACACTTCCAAAAATTGCACCATAAAAATGAAACTGTGCTTTGATCACACCACAGATCTGTTGGCTCTTCTAAGAAATAAACATAAAATCGACCCAAAATGAAAACAGATCATTCCTATAGATCCAATCCCAGTAATTTAAAACTGTACCAATTTTCTGAGGGTTTCGTCCATACCTGGGATTGCATCAACTAAGAATTCTCCTTCTAGAATAAACTAATGCAGCTCCCCAGGTAGAATTAACTAGGTTCTGCAACTAAAGCTCTTTCCAGAGAATCTGATGCTAATGGAACTATTTTACCACTCACTGGAGACCCTCACCTCCCCTCCTTCAACGCTACCATTTTTCCATCATTGCTAAATACTCCCTGTCAAGAAAGAGGTGCATTTGATTGAGATGCGGAGGCATCAATAAAATAATCGCTGATGTCAGTAGCATTCTTGCCTTAGTGCTCGTTCCCCTGTATGACTTAATTAACAATGCCTTCAAATCAGAATAAATCAGCTCTTTTTTTTTTATTTGCCTGATCTCTTCAGACTATTTCTCGGCTGTGAAATGGGGGTTCCTTTATCATTTCTTTGGGAGCGTTGGGCAGGTGAAAGGCATGGACTCAGTTTGAGACGAAGACCCCCAAATCCCTGCTGATGTAACAGAGGAATGGAGAGGAAAATGGTGTTTGAGCCAGCCTGAATTTATGGAGGCTTCAGAGGAATTAGAAAGCAACTTATTAGAAGTGCCACAGCACAAAGACAATACAATCTATCAAATTAGATGATATAGTAACATTTGGAGCATACAAAGAAGAGTCAAAGCTGCCACATGAACTGTCTCCTCAGGACAAATTGCTGCACTTTTTTTTCTTTTTAAGTGAATGGACAATAAAATGTGTGCTTTTAAAATTACATTTAGAAGAACTGAATAAAGCTTTCCTCCAGCATAATTTCCACTTAGAGAGCTGAGGACACCTAAGGTAGAGAGCAGAGCTAAAAAGAAGTCTCTGTTTCCACCAGAATGAGTGCAGCAGATTTTCCTCTGCAAAGGACTTCAGCAGTCAGACAATAATCTCACTTATACCCGTGCAATCTCAAAATGATTCCTCTGATGCTAACAAAAGTCATTCCAGATTTGTACTCCTGTAGGCAAGATCAACTACTAGGAGACTATGCTACATTCATCCAGCAAAAACACTTATGCAAATTTCTGATACAGCAAAGCAGAGTGCCTTCCCAATCTCCTTGCACACGGTGTAAATACAAGCTAGGAAAGTTACTGTGAAATTTGCTACTCAAATTCTCATTTCAAAATGCAGTTTAAACCAGTGGCTTTAGTCAACAAGAGCAGATAACCAAAAGGGAACTAATTGCTTAAGCAAAGCATTTCATAAGGTACAATAGAATTAAAACTGTGTGCCAGTAAAAGACACAGACATTATTTCTTAGGCCCAAGCCAGATGATATTAATAATGAGTCAAAGTAGGATTTCCTAAAATACAAAAGGAAGTGATGTCATAATTTCTTAATGGTAAATAAAGTATATGGAAGCAGAAAGACAAGTTTGAAATCAGATTCAGTGTTAAGCAGTATTAGTACTGTATGAACATTATCTGAACTGTTAATTAGTAAAAGCAACATTTGAAAAACAAGTATTGTGTTTCTGAAGGATAAATAAGCCCTTGTCTTTCCTTATACATACTATCATCCTGACATTGAAAACGATTAAGGTTAAAACTACAGAGAGCATACAGGCATCTCACCAACAAGTCTTAGTTCAAAGAGCTCTGTGCAGCTTCAAAAATAACACTGAGAATCATCTTTACTTACTCCTTTCATGCTCCTCAGAAGCAGAGATTGCTCACAACACTTTGCTCCTCTCTCAGGAGCTGTTAACTAGATAGCTGAGAAGTTGCCTATGTTTTCCCTATTTATGCCATGCCTGTCAGTGATTCACAGGACTGAAAACGAGCTTTCTCACGACCTATTTAATTTCTTCCATTTGTCATAGAAATCTTTTAGAATCTAGAGTAAACTCAGCAAAGGTGAGATTTTTCTCACTTACCAAATCTTCTTACAACGTCACTCTCTAAATAAGCTAGAAAAGAGCCTCCCTCTTGAAGACTCAATTTGAAATCCAGGAATGAAATCCTGTGGCCCCACAGAAGTGGCCAGGGAGAATTTCTATGTAAGACATACTAATATTTAAGGAACCCAGTCCTCTTGAAAAATTCCCATGGGAGAGCTGCTAGTCTAATTTGGGTCTGTGACTAACACGCATACGTTACAGTCACTTCTCTCATGCTTCACAGGTTTCCAAGTCTATACATCACGTAGAGTAACAGTAAAGTCTAAATAACTTTCTACAGGTTCATTTATCTTCTTTAGAAAACCTGGACACCTGGCTGCACCATGTCAGTGTTCATTTTATTTAAAAAAAAAAAAGCAAAAAAAAAAAGCACTGAGGTTTATTCCTTATGTCCTTATGGTAACATCCAAAAGTGGCAGAGTGTACTTCTTAAGTGTTTATAATAACTCTGTTGTGACAGATACACTGCAAGTCTCCTCCTTTTGTCTCGAGGGCTGCACTCCACTGACATTTGTCACAAAAATCTCTGATACAATGACACCTTCATTCATTTTATCACAGGTAATATTGGCCACTGAAGCATTCATGCTGGCTCTTTGTAAAATTCCTACAGCCTGCTGCTTATCTTACTGCAGCTGAAGAAATTCATGAGAAACATTCCAGGTGTCAGTGAAATGATATCAATCCAAGTAAAAAACCAAAATCATAACTGTGACCTCATCACACCACTTACAGTTCATGCTACCCAACTGCCTCATTAAACATCAGTGAGTTTATGGCCTATTAAAGTTAATGAAAAATGCTTCAGATTTCCAACAGATCTTTGGTCTCAATTTACTGCTTCTCTGCAGAACAATTCCTTTATTCTGGTCAGAGGAGCTATGGCCTTTGACTTGGAATTCCCAGTCTTGATCTATATGACTTAACCTTCCTGGCAAGCCTGCCAAAACCAATTAGGTTAGGTTATGGTAAAGTATATTTTAAGCACAATTATTTAAGCAGATTATAGGTCTGTTGCTTGCTCTAATCGAAAGTTTAACTTTGGTAAGTCACATTTATTCAAGGCCCATACTTGCTCTCTTTTGCAGTTTTAGAGGAAGCCTGAGGGTAGTGCTTTTACTTATTATGACAGGCAAAGCTCTCAGCATCTGTTTAAACAAAACAGAACAAAGGGATTATCTGTTGCCATGCAACCAATAAAAATGATACATTTTTTAATAGCTGAGACCAGAAAAAGCAGCAGCCATATAGGCTCAAAAATTTTCTAAAAGAAAAAAAAAAAAAAAGGCTAATGCCTTAAATCAAGTTAAACTACTTTGCAACAGAGGCGAGAGGAAAAAAAAAAATCTTTTATGACCATTACAATATAAACTCAGTATATCTGGAAAGAGCACTAGTTTCAACAAAGAATTGTTGTTCTTGCACAAATAGGCTTCATTTTCACTTCCCTGACCTTGCTGTGTTTCTTTTGCATGTTTCTTTCCCTATCATGGAAACACTTGACCTTCCAAGCTGTGGGATGGAAGCTAAAGTGCACTATAGGACAGTACAGGCCACCTCCTGATCTCAGCACCCTGAAGTCTTCAAAGAGTAGCTAGATTTTCACGTATGCTAGCTAGCTCACATATACCTAGATAAGACAGAGAAATCCGGAAAAAGATCTGGAGCAAGATCAAAGGAATCACTTGTTTCCTTTTCAGAAATTAATCAGATTATATAACTTGGGCACAGTGGCTAGAAAACTCTCAAAGGAACAATTTTAAACAAGATGACACGCTTGGTATAGATTGTACAGCTTCACTGATGCCTGTAGAGCAAAGCCAGTCCATAGCAGGAGATTTCGGTTGTTGGAAAATAGGCAATGTTACACAGCACAGTTAAGGGCTGAGATTTGCAAGGCAGCGAGATGTAGGTAACGGGAAGGTTTAAAGCTACCATGCTCTCATATCCCTGAATGCCTTTCAAAGTCTCAGCCACGCTTACCTATCTCAGGAGCTCTATAGCGATATAAAAAAAAAAAAAACCTCATCCAAACAAAACAATGCCTTTTTGAATATCAACCCATCTGGAGAAACAGAAAAACTTTGAAACAATCCATTTTTATAGGATGAAACTGCTCCCAGGAGAAGCAAAAATGTGCTGAAGCCCTGGCTGCAAAAATTATTCTCCAGAGGGTTTCAGCAGAGGTTTGAAGTGTCTAGAAAATTAAGCTGTTTAGAGAAGTACAAGACTTCATACTGATATTTTGCTACTATACATTATCTATAAGAGCTAAATTGCCATCTCATCCATGGAACAAGGGTCTGCCCCCACCTCCTACAATGCTGTATACGTTTATGCCATCTGGGGAGTACTGCAAGGAAAACAAAAAAAGGTTTCATCGTCTTTTTGATTTCTGAGAGGAGCTTCCTTCAAGGATTTCACAGATAAATTTTTACCTTCTAATAAATAATTTCAACTGACAGTCTCAACCTTAGAAGCGTACAAGGTCACAGAACCACCTAGTAAATGAAGAACATATCTGTTCCTCCAAAATCATTCCAACCTTTAATCGGCAGACCTTATTTTGCATCCAGAAGAAACTGAAAATGAAGCTTTCATAAACTCTTCCTGGGTCTCAGTCAAAGCTGAATGGAGCTAGCAGACAGGAGCTTTGTTTTAAGGTTAGTTTCCTTTGGGTCAAATCCATACTGGCTAACTTTGAAAAAGTTATTCTCCAGATATCTAGCTCAAGTAGCACTACTTAGGAAAAGTTTGGACGTTCCAAATCTTTCTTTTTGTTTTTATGACACCAGCAAAAGCTATTTGACTTCAACAAGCATTAAAGCCAAGTCATCTTGGCATGGTTTTGTATTCAGTGCCATGTTTTGTTTACAAGCAGTTAACAACACAACTACAGAGGCTTATGTCTCTATTGTTAACCGTCCCCTTAGTGTGAGAGAGAGGGATCAAGACAAAATGAAATAGACTCATGTGAAACAAAGACTGACATGGCACAAAGCATTTAGATCTCAATATGCAATGATATTGATTACCATCAAGGAATTGAGTAAGATTTATTTCTTCTTTTAATGTTTGTGTCATGTTGAAGAAGTGATCTGTTCTTATGAAGACGATTTTTTTTTTTCAGATTGGTAATCACCCAAAACCAAGCACATTTTGGCAGCTATAGAAATGAGGATACAATTAGGAAATATTGAAGGAACAAATGATTTCTCATTAATACATAATGATCGTCATTAATACAAACACTACTTAAAGTTGATTTAGAAGGATAGTTACATTAATATAACTGTGTGTTGCTCCAATTAAAGGGATGCAAACATTCTCCACTGAACCTACTCTGCCTTATTAAGCTGTTCTCTACTTTTAGTGAAACTTCTGCAGAGTTATGACTTCCATTTTTCATCTCTTCACTCTACAACTTACTGAATTTAGTGAAACTAAGAGAATGGCAGGGAATAATTAGAAGTATCCTTGCGATGACTTGTTCTGTCACATTCATAGCTAGAAATGAAGTGAAAGAAAGGAACTCAAACAATTTGAATAAATTGGAGGTTGGTTCCAAGCCCACTGAAACAAACAAACAATTTTTTTGTCAGGAGACTCTTCTTCAATGTAAAATATAAACCAGCAGTATTTTTTTACTGGTTCTAGCAGTTAGCTCCCTTCTGATGTGACAGACTTTACTGACTGTGGGGCAGAGGATAATGTTGACCATCAAGAGAACCGGACTGGGAAAAATAGAGCAGGAGCAACAGGGTCTAGGCAACACTCAATGTACTTCAGAGGAAAAAAAAAAAAAAAA
>VWZK01020527.1:436848-447655 GCA_013396935.1 Baryphthengus martii | reverse complement strand
CGGCGCGTTCAGGGGTGTCCCTCTGACCCCTCGCCCTCGACGCGGGACCCCCGCATTGCATCGCAAAGGAGCCGCTCCCCCTCTCCCCCCCAAACTCGGGGAAAGCGTGCGGGGGTCAGGACAAACCCAAGCCGGGAGGTGGCTGATCTCAACCGCTCTGAACGAGAGGGTTTTTCCCCTCGGCTGTTTTCCAGCACAACAAGGTTTCAGGCTTTTCAGAAAGCAGCTGGCACAACCATCCTATTGGTAGAGATCAGTTTCAAGGTATTTAAGCTTACCGAGGACAAAGTAAACATTAAAGCAAAACAACAAAAAAAAAAACAACCCAACACAAAAAACAACCAACCACACACACATAGAAAGCAAGGGTCACAACAGCCAAAACCAGCCTCCCTCTGCAACGGGGGTTTGTTTTGCAAAGCAATGCACCGCTAGAAACACATCAAGGTACAGCTGCCTTACTTTCCCCAGGCATGCTGTACTTTGGAGCAGGAAACTCATAACCAGAAATTTAAGGGCAGAAACAAAGTCACTTTTGCTTGTGTCACCCAATATTGCAAAAGCCTTTATTTCCAGTCATAAGAAATAACTGGGAAATAGCTAAATGGCGCTAATTAAATTCACTCGCACGTTCTGCACCAGGCTGTGGGCAAATCAGACTGCCCTTCTACAACAAGCTCAATGGCTCGACGAAAGCACAGAAACTTTAAGCTATGCGTTTTTAGAAATCTATGAAGCTGTTTCCTGTGGTTTTGTGAAGTCGATGTCATCAACTTCTGCTTCTAAAACAGGATTCTGGTGCTCAGTTCAATTATTCCTAGCTCAGCTAGACATAATAAGTTGTTAATGGTCACAGCCCAAGATCAAACCAGACTTGCTTTATTGTATCAGAAAGGATTAGTTTTGAAGGCAAAGAAGGGCACAAGTTTTCTGGGTCAGACTGCTGCTTCTGAGCAGACAGTCTGACAAGCTCTGAAGCTTGAAAGGCTGAATCTCAACATGAATTGCATTGCCCACTCAAGGTGATGGTCTGTGCTGGGTTCTTCCTCAGGTCTCTTTGTATACAAAAACAAAGGCTACAAGAAGCAGCTGGGACACATTTCTGTCTTTCCAACCAGGAGCCTAAAACATCAATACTTTGTTTCACACTAGACAAAGCGGTGGCACAGCACAAGCAATACTACAGAAAGCCACTAGCATAAGCAAAGTCCCTGTTTTTTACCCCGTGGACAGATGCAGAAATAAGAAGATACTTCATGCAGGCTTGCTCCAGAAACAACCCACCATCACAAACCACACTCCCACCAGGCAACTCTGATGTGGAATTCAGTCCGATCACTTGTTCAAAAGAGCAGACAAGAACTCCCACCTCAAACTGCTCAAACATGAAGGTCAGAATCAAACCAAGCCCTCTTTGATCTCTAAAACAACCTTATTGCACAAAGGCGTGCAAATAAACATCTCTTTCACAACCTTCCCTGAAAAGCTGCTGGGGAAAGCAGAACTACTGTCCTCGTAGATGTTTGCCACAAGCAGCCCAGCTCATCAGAAATTCTAGTCCCTTCTCACACCTCTAGACTTACCTGCTACGATGTCTCTGGAGACAGGTGCAAATCTCTACCCAGCAAAGCTTAAGAAGAACAATAGGAAAATAAATCCAACTCTAAGGAAGGGGACTCATGGGAATTGAGACTGATTAAGTTAAGATCTTGTTCCATTAGAAAATAAGGAGCGCTGTGTTTGTTTGGGATTTGAATGACCTGCCTAATTAGATTTTAATTTGTTCCTTCTGCCTTAAACTGGAGGGTTATTTGACACCTATAAGCTTTAGGAAAATAAAGCAAAAGTATAAGTGGCATTGCTCTTACCATCAGTTACAGCCATTAGCAAACTTGTTTTACCAAGCTGGAAAGCCTGTTGCAAAATAGGAATTTTGGCTAATTTTATAAACTGATGTATTATTGAAAGCCTCAGTGGATGTGGAAGCAGCTATCTGTTTTATCAAGCCCGGTGTCATGTCTCTTCCAGGCCTACATTAATGACTCATTTTCCATGATGCTTCCCCTTTGACCAGGAGCATTTAAAAAACTACGGCAAGGTAAAAGCCTAAAACACTCACTTGGAGCACATTTTTTCAACAGGAAAATAAAAAAAAAAAAAAGGTAGAATTTTCCTTGAAAGAAAAAGGTATTTTCATGGCCATTTAAGAAAAAAAAAATAGCCTAAGAAAGGACCATCTTAAGAGCAAGGCATTCACGTATTCTCAGAGGAACCAAAGTTGAAGAGTGCCAAATGCACAGTATTGTACTCTGAGCAAGATCTGAAGGGGACGCTATGAGCTAGAGAATTACTACTACTTGCCTGAGGAAGCCAGGAGTCCTATCAGAACAGTGATACAAAATTGGGGGAGAAGCATCTTGCTAGCCAAAGTAAGCTTTGACATGGAATAGCCAGTAACCATTTACTGTTTTTATTACACAACACCAAGTAATTTCCAATAGAAAGGCCGACTGTACAGACTACTTGTTTCAACTGTCTAGGACAGTATCTTAGTGATACTAAGAAGTACAAGGCAGAATGGCCACAAGATGGAGATCTGGGAAAGGCCATGCTGACCCTACCCAGAAGTTCTCTAGGTGGTGAAAGCTTAAGGTGTATCAGGTAAAGCGGATAGGTCACTCTTCAGAGGTCAGACCTTGTAACATGAAATCTATGCCCAGGAAGCGATGAAGAAGCCAGAGCCAATGACTGAAAATTACCCCCGCACAAACATGATTTAAAGCAAATGCGGTTTCAATCCCCTGGATCCAACTCGTGCAAATTGGGGATTATTCACCATCTGGTGGTACAAACCAGCACTGTGACAGCTGCATTCATTTATACTTCTGATGACACCAGAATGACTTTATTTCATAATGTAACAGTTAGATATCATCTCCAGGTCTAGCAGATGCACTCCAGATAACAACTAAGTTATTCACAGGCTTTAAAGTATTTAGCTATCTGCAGAGGTAACATTAAAAACAGCTCCTTTTGCAGCTGTTTCCAGAGTAAGATTTGGGGGCTTGTCACAAATCTTACAAATTCTGATTGGATTCCTTTTGATCACTGGAGCCCAGAAACAGCAGGCTTCACCTACTCAGGGCACCGCATACCATGCCAGAGCCTCAGGCACATGACATCTCTTTCAAGTGTATGTTGTCCTGGCCACAGGGTGATGGGGAAAAAGCAAAACCGCCTGGACACACTAAGGGCATTCTTTTATCAACAGGTCAGTGGACAGCTGTCATTCTAGCGAAGTCAGTGGATCCAGCTCTAGCAACTTCAATTTCAATTTCCAACTCCTCATCTCCATAGCTTGATCTAGTTTGTTTAAGCAGTAAAGAACTAAAAAGCAGGCTGATGGGTGACTCAGACACATTCTAGGAGAGAATGAGAAGTCACTACTACATTGCAGAAGCAGGAGCTCAACCTAACAGAAATCTTGTTTCAGTAAGTAGCTCCGAACATAGTACATTAAAAAGCCCTACATGCACCTCCTGGCGGTGCTCCATTTTACAACTGAGAACCCCAAACAGACAGACATTCACATAACAGACCTCTCTTTCCATATACTTCAGGAGAATGCAAGAAAGCTAGAGAGATTAGACAAAAAGAATAAGGCGAGTTCACAAGCTACTCAGATGCAGTGGTCCCTAAAACCTGCTGACTTAATTAACCTTATCTTACACACAGTCCGTGCCTTCTGCCTTCATGTCTATCCTTTCATTACTGCTCTGAAGTGAATAATTGTTCTTACTGTGACACTCATTTCAAAGAGAAGAAATGCACAGGAAAATCTAATACTGAACAGCACAAAGCTTGTTGCCACCTCTGTTCCAACCTCTGGATAGGTTTGTATACCTGAATGCCCATACATTCACCCTCCAGCACCACAAGCTAACGAGCTGTATAAGATAATTACCATTCCCGACAAACTTTGCTTAACAAAAGAAAGCAAGTTAGTTCCAGTTGCACATTCCAGTCAAAATATGACATAGTACACTGTGGGTTTTGCAGTGCTACGGCTGGATCCATGACAAGACAGTATGACGTTACAGTTAAATAGTATTTGATATGAGGGATAAGAGTTTTGCAGGAAATGGTTTTGCTTTAAAAGGTGCTTTCCTTTATTTTCAGCTTTTGCTTGATAAAAAAGTGCCTCCAGTCTGCCCTAAAAATTCATCTAACACAAAAACTTGTGTGGGTACTACATGTAAGTAATGCAACAGCTTTAAGCCTCTGGGGATCATTATAGCACAGAGCTATATATGGATATTTCAGTGTTCAATTGCAACTGTGTTGAAATATTTAAACAACAAGAGCCATAAACAGGAAGGAACTGGTTTACAAAAATTGCATTACTTACAGTGATGCTCTGCAAAAGTGTCATTACGTTTTTAGAAAGAAGATTAGCTTAAATGTCCGCAAATCACAGTATAAATCAAGCTAACTAGCAGAAGCTGCCAAAATATACTTCCCTACCACACAGCATGCCTTTGTTACAACTCTTCTGACCTTGAATAAATGCAATGAGTTGGTTGGCAAAGGATCAGCTAACTTATCTGAGAAGGTGACTTTTTTTTTTTTTAAAAAAAAAGGCCAAAAGAAAAAGTATTTTCCTTTTTTTCACTGAAATAAAGCCTCTTGCTTTTTTGATCACAGATTCGCCACAGAAAACATGAAGAAAATGCACATCAACATCTGCTTGAGCTGAAGAGAAGCATGCAACCTATCTTCAAAGACAAAATGCTTTATGAACAGCAAAGTTGTAGGTGGCAGTACGAGAAAGAAAGGATGAGGAGTTTCTCTGGGTTCTAAAGTACAAGGAGCTGAAGGAGAACATCAGATTAGAATTCTGTGTCAGAAAGGAAAAGCTAACTTAAGCAAAGTCTCGTATCATCTGCTTATATTAGATTATTTTGTTACTTAACCACATGTACTGACACTTACAAGCTTACCTTATCCAGCAACACATTCTGCCATAAACGGAAGATACTGAGGTAGCTTCTGTCTCTTGCACTGAATGATGTGAAGAAAAACTGCGAGAAAAACAAGATGACAAAAAGCTCATTTGCAAGTATTTTCAAGAAACCCAGAAAGCTTTCTTGCATCTTCAATATCCTATGGTTTTCAGCAAGGGCATGCTACTCTCACATCCAACGAACCTGGGCTCATATTCCTCACATTCCACGCTTCTTAGCGCTTTTAGTAAGTTCCCAATATCCACATAGTATATAAAGACACTTGCTCTTCTGGGCATCTGATTGCAATCCTTTGTACCTTTGGCATAAAGAAAGAGCTCCCCCCTCAACTTAATTGCACAGTTAAATCTTTCTCCCACTTCCAAAGAGGAGGTGGAACAAATCAGAGCTGAATACGTCTATTCCTTAAAGGCCACAGCCCTTGTCCATTCTTCTGCTACGTATTCCTTTTACTAACCTTTTTATATGATGTGAAATTAAAATCATTAAAATAGGAGATCAAATTAGATGCATCATTTGCAATATTAAAAGTCTTTCCCACTTGAAAGTTTGTTTAGCAAAGAAAGTTTATCTTTCTTGATGAAGAAAGATAGTATTTAATAAATTGAAAGGGAACAGCCAAATATTAGGAATCATAGTTCCTCCACAAAGAGCAATTCCAGATTCACCCTGAGAAGCTATTCTCTACATCCAGGCAAGAATTATTATTCTCAAGGCATTTACAGAAGAAATATCATGAAGCGTGTTACATATAAGAACATTCTGCATCATGCTTTTCAATTTTTCTGAACACACCCCCAAAACTACATTTCCCAGCACATAAAACTGCATATTCTATAAGTAGATTTCTCCCTGACTCAAAAGCCGTATCACATCACAGTCCTTTTGTTCTCGGCAATTTTCTTCCAGGGGCACTATAAACCCAATGAGTTTGATATTTTTGCCATCTCAAGGATGCACATTCTGAATTCCTGCCCTGAAGTTTTAGTTTACAAATGACTTTCCTTTGAGGCACAGTTGGACAAAAACTTCCCTACTTTCTAATTACTGCATCAACACCTCTACGGGATTCTGCAGTCAAACTGAAGTTGAATTATCAGGCCAATATACACAGGTCAAACCACCACGTCTGTCTTCTAATCCAAATCACATTTAATAATTTGACAGGGATGTTACTTAAGCAAATTTAGAACTACAAGTGCTCTGTCCTGGACATTATGATTTAAAAAAGTATTAAAATACAAGTTTGCACCTTCTCTCCTTTTGTTGCTATTTGTATGGCATTTGGAATGAGCCGAGCAGTCTTCTCCTTTGTCATGAAAGTGATATCCTTCAAGGCAATAGAAATCTAAGCAGAAACAGATTTAATAACACACATTAAAAATAACTGTTAAGAGTAGAAATTTACATATGTCTAAAAAAGTCATAGAGTATGCAGGAGGAATACAAACTAATCCCAAACCCTGGGATGCAATTCAGTTGAGATCACAAAGGCAATTACTGTCTCCACTTGCTAACCTTAACAGCAAGCATGTTCCAAAGTAGAAGCAAGTTAACATGATTTAACGGGAACCACTTTTTTCATACTAGGACTAGAGAAGTAAGTAGCTTGCTCTTCTTTCCTTCCACTCCTCCAGCAACACTCAAGGATTAAGAGCACAAACAAGCCAAACCGCATTCAAACCAGAGATCTGAAAGCCAATCCCAACCGTTATGCTATAAGGCAGGACATAGATCAGATAACAGACTATCTCTCCTATGTCATCTCACAGAAGTTTGCCATCTAGTCAATTTTCACAGAGGTTTATTTACAGTCTAGACACTGCAAGCAAATCTTCCTGTTTGGATTCTTACAGTAGATGTAACAAATGCTTGAATGAAAAATTTTAACTCATTCATCTAATTTGACAGAAAGAGGGCCAACATGTCACAAATAACTACTTTTGCTTACACTATCCAAAAGCTACAGACCACAAACATGAGAGGTCATTGCAGAGGTCATTTATAGATTCTCTTCATCTGTTCTTAGACACTGATCTTTACATGTGAGACTAAATCAAGTCAGGTTCAATGCTGGAGAGTTCTTCAACAGCGTAACATGATTTACTGCATCATGCTCCTGGTCTTACAGGAGAACATTACCTGTTACATTCCTTTAAAGAGCAAATCTCCTTGGTAAGGAGAAGCAAATCACCACCCAGAAGTGTTAAAAGCTCAGCTTTAGCGTAACTCCTGAACTCCTTCCTACACTGAATGACAGACAGCAGGCTTACTTCGGCATTCAGATGTCTCCAATGTTATTCTCATTTTACAGAGAAACAGATCTGCATTTCCACTCAGTGATGCAGGCTCTTTCTTTCTAGTTCAAAGTTATTAGCATGAGATTGACAGGGTAAGATTTGTTCGAGGGAGTCTTATATCCTGCTAATATAGGAGAAAGAAGAGGTGTGAGCTAAGAGATCTTACTGTGGTCTCCCATCGGAAAATGTTGCTGTGGAAACAGAGCCAGTTTTCTGAGAGATACAAGCGTCCTTGCAGCAGGATGTCCTTCTGGAGTGCACAGGCATAATCTATGTATAGAGAACAAGAGCAAGTTTACTCACTTACTGCAGCTCAGCTGACCCAAACCTGTTAACTTAAAATGAGATAAGGGAATTGCAACACAAATAAAGAGCTATTTCTTTCACTCTTCAAAAGTCTATAAAGGCAGACTTGTACTGGGTTGCATCCAGACCACTGTTCTTGGAACACCCCAAAGACAGAGCTGATGGAAGTATCTGTAATGAGGACAGCGCTCTGCATACTGTCCCCCTGTGCGTTTATCCTACATTTTCAGAGAAGAAGTATCAGGGAAGATCAGGAAGAAGTATTCATAAATCAAACTTCAAAGTGCCTAAACAACAGAATACACAAACATTTATAGTACAACAGATTATCCTGTCAACTCCTACATAACAGTAGTTCATATGTTGTAGTAAGATAATTTTCCCCTAAACAGATTCTATCGCTAGCTAAAACTATCTGTAGTGAGACATGAAAAGGCAGCTTGAAGCTATCCAGTTCTTCAGGCAGAGGATATTTTCAGAAGCCGACTGTCATTTTTGTTATGATATTGCCTCTGGTTGAAACATCCCTGTTGAGAAACAGATTTCGTCTAGAATGCAATCACCCATCATCAGATACCTGCTAATTAAGAACAAGTGCACAGGATTTGGTTGCACTTCCACAAAGTGAGAACTTTTAAAATTTCAAGGCCAAAAGATTCAAACAAAAGGAATTTTCATGTATTACTGCTAGAAAGTTAAGATCTTTTGGAAGGTCTAAAGAAGGTTACGTTATGTATAGAAAATACCTAGAATGTACCTATTCATACAGGATGTTAATGTATTTTAACTTCAGAAGTATCAAAGACTTCTGTTATTTTGAAAAGCATTGCATATGCTATTGTCTGAGCCAGAATTTTGATTCTGTGTACAACAAAAATGTGAATAATGTTCTTATTCAAGTACCAAGAGGTTCAGGAGTCCCTCACCATCCTAGCTTCAAGGTAAGTCCACACCTACCGAAGCTTTTATTATGATTTTTAAAAAATCTCTTGGGTTTTCCCCTCAAATAATCAAGTGGAAAAAAAGAGTTTCTTGCAACAAGCGTGAGGCATGTATATAAGTCCTTGGAGACATAACTGAAAAGAGAATTACATAAACTTAAAAAAATCTAAACTAGTAAGTTGTAAGTGCATGTTTAAAGGGAAATCAGATATCAAAATGCTGGGAGAACAGGGAGAGAGAAAGCAGCAGAAGTTTGAAGTTAAGGACTGGAGGAAAGCCTTAGCAAGAAGTTTGCATCTGACTTCTATGTTTTCAGGAGGAGGGAGGGAGAGGGATTCAGACCTATAAATATTGGAGCACTGGGCAAGTGATGAGCAACACCACCATGACTTATAGACCCAGAAGAGAATATCAAAAGAGAGAGATCAGCATTCCTCTTAAGTTTTCACATCCAGCAACTTAACATGCTGCTTGTAAACAAGATTTTCAAACAAATTAAAGCTAGTGGCACTCCTTTAAATTCCCATTTTGAAAGTCTAATTTCCTCTTTCATTATAAGAGAATTATATTTAATATAATCTTTATATACAGTGCTCATTACAGGGAAACAGTTGCTTCTTTTTTTAACAGCTAAGTTAAGAACAGGAGCAGTTACAGTTCTTTTAATGAACAGAAGCAAGTAATTACTTCTTTGAGCACTGTAAAGCCTGTGATAAGTTTTCCTGCACCAAGCAGTGGAAGGGCTCTTTGCTAGGAGGATGCAAAAAGTCCTTCCAAAGGAGCATGTTTTTAATGGCATAAAAAAAAAAAATCTAAAATGACTTTTCTTCTAACGGAGCAGGTGCTACACTGTTTAACCCATTACTACATTGATTAATCCATTACTAAATCATTCTCAAAGCCCTAGGAAGTCTGTTCATTGAAACTGTACTTCAGTTTGCTCCATGGCTTTCCATATCAATCCTGTGTAAGGCGAAACATCAAAACAATGCTTTGAAGTAATATCCTTTTCTTCTGTTTTACTTCTGTACTGAACTCCAGTATTTCAAAAACACAGAAGGCATTTGAGGATAACTGCCTCCTCCGGAGGCTGGAAAAGGACGCAGAGATTTAACTGTTTCTGTGCAAGTGACAGCTCTAGTTTCTCTTCCATCAGCCTGGAAGGAAATCAGCATGCTGCAAGCATATACTGACAGCCTCTCAATATTCACTTCCTTAAAGGTTGCACAAGATGAAGTGAACATTAAACACTCACAATGCCACTTCTGGATAAAAATCAATACCCAGTTCTTGGACAGTGATTTGTTACACAATCAGGCTTACCTGCAAGGCAAGTGATAAAAGAGGGAATAAGGTGCATCGCTGCATGCAAAAGAGGTAGGGTTATACGCTTGCCGCCTTTGGATTTTGCAGTGGAGCAAAACAGGAAGTCAGAACTCAAAAGGAACAGTTCAGTGCCAAGAAGTTAAGCACCATAGTTTGATATTCTCTGCCATCTGATTCTGTCCCTTCCCACCCCACGTACTTCTCACCACTTCTGCTCTTCCAACTGAACATATCTTCTATACATGCACCCATGTCGTCAGCATATGGATAAGCTAATCTGGTGTACTGGGCTGTGACAAACCTCTTCTCAAGGCATGAGCCAGCCCAGAACTAGCAGATTTGCACATCACAGCATCAGATAACAAACTTCATGCTCAGCACTAGCCTGGGCAGTAACTTCAAGTACACAAACATGGGACATAAAATGTTTTTATCTGCCTTCAATATTCCATGGTGACGAATACATCCAAGAGCACAGCATTGTAAGTGCGGATAAAATGAGGACTGCTTTGTGTACCAGGGGTAGTGCCCCACTAGACCTACTGTTTACAAACAGGGAAGGGCTGGTGGAAGATGTGGTGGTTTGGGGTCATCTGGGCCACAGTGACCATGATATGACAGAATTTTCAATCTGTGGTGAAGTCAGGAGGGCTGTCAGCAAAACCTCTACCTTGGACTTCCGGAGGGCTGACTTTGGTCTATTCAGGATGCTGGTTCAGAGAGTCCCCTGGTTCAGAGAGTCCCCAGCCCTCACAAACAAAGGGGCCCGGGAAGGCTGGGCTTATTTTAAGAACGAAATTCTGAAGGCGCAGGAGCAGGCTGTCCCTCTGTGCCGGAAAATGAGCCGGCGGGGCAGAAGACTGGCCTGGTTGAGTAGGAAGCTTTTGAAAGAACTCAGGGAAAAAAAAA
>VWZK01020527.1:418078-436153 GCA_013396935.1 Baryphthengus martii | reverse complement strand
GATACTGAGGTGCTGGAGCAGGTCCAGAGGAGAGCAACAAGGCTGGTGAAGGGACTGGAGGGAAAGTCTTATGAGGAGAGGCTGAGGGAGCTGGGGTTGTTCAGCCTGGAGAGGAGGAGACTCAGGGGAGACCTCATCACTCTCTACAACTACCTGAAAGGAGGTTGTAGACAGGTGGGGGTCGGGCTCTTCTCCCAGGCAACTAGTGACAGGACAAGAGGGCATGGCCTGAAGCTGCGCCAGGGGAGGTTTAGGTTGGATATTAGGAAGCACTTCCTCATGGAAAGGGTGATTAAACACTGGAATGGAGTGCCCAGGGAGGTGGTGGAGTTGCCATCCCTGGAGGTGTTTAAGGAAAGATTGGATGTGGCACTTAGTGACATGGTCTAGCTAGGTGTTGTGGTGTTGGGTCATACGCTGGACTTAATGATCTCAGAGGTCTATTCCAGCCTCAACAGTTCTGTGATTTTCTGTGATTCTGTGTTTTCCAATGATCTCCTATGATGGCTGATGGGAATTACACACTTAACATACTAAATTTTATGTCCTCATGACACATAGGTGGCATTTGTCTCTGAAAAGAGCCTTTCAAATTACAAGCACCCACAGTGTCACTCAGTCCCAGAAGTGACACTAATCAAAGCGCCTAGGTCAAGGGTCTAGGCTTAGTTCCAGGGAGCAAGGGAAAAGCTTTGGCTAAGGATGATCGACCTACTTAACAGGGTCACTGATGCAGAGTACTTTACCTTTGTATCCAAGTACCAAACAGTTACAACTATGGAACGAATCCCTCCTTCCCCCATCTATGGCAACTGACTCAGTCATAACTAGTTGCTTCTTTAAAGTAAGAAAGGACTCCCCAGACACTCACAGGATAGAAAATAAATGCTCATCGCACTGCAACAGATGCGCCAAATCCGTTGCCCATGCTGGAAAGAATATAAAACTCTCAGGATTTAACTCTACCTCTGTTCTTTTCACACGTGCATCGCACAAACCCATCAATGCACATATGTTGAGTTTATGTGCTCAGCACTCACCCTGACCCTGCATGGTGATGTTTCTTTCCACCTTGTCAGCTAACAGCTGTCAGACAGTCACATCTTCCCTGCTGTCAGGGAGGGTTTTGTCTAAAAACCCACTAAAAAGTAGCAGCAGGAAAAGACATTAAGAGGCTCCCATACTGAATCTAGATAAACTGGAGGATTCTGTATCCTCCCGTTCACTTCCCAATCCCCCAAAGGAATCTGTCTTTTTTTCACAACGCAGGCAGTAGAGGAGAAGAGTATGGACCTGACTTTCCCTGAAGGTATTTGATGCTAGTTGAGAGACAGGAGAATAGGAAGTTGTCAGCTATGGTTAGATTTTTCGACTAAAAAAAAAAAAAATAAAAAAAAAAAAAAATCCTTGGCACTACAGCAATCTGGAGTTATCAGTCAAGACAAGCACTTTTGGTATGATTATGTCTTACCTACTATGAGTCTCTCAGAGTCTGGAAGATGAGAAAACTGCCTCTTGAATTCCTCACTCCTATATTTGTAAGTGGAACTTGAGAGCTGCAACAAAGAATGGTAAAATGTTAAGCAAACAGATTTATTTTCAGCCATCTACTGTCTCTATACTGGATGTGTAATTTTATCCTGAAGAACAAATGAACATCAGAAGAGCAAGAATAGGTGGCATCTCTGTTACGATCACAGTAACTTTATGCTTGCTTATGTAAGAGTGTGCTTCTAGTATTTGGGATGGCATGGGCCAAACTGTTCCCTGTAGCAGGCCAGATGCCAGTTACAGCTGTACGATGGCAACCTGCTCCATGCATAAGGACACGAGAGCGTCTTCCAGGGTAAGTCTTCCAGCACAGACTAAATGAAGAGACAGCAAGGCTACAACACAGGAGGTGACAGAGCAAGTGCTCATGTAGGCCACTAGCTGACACAGGACACAAGTCAGAACACCAATTTCTACTTGAAGTACCATTTCAAGAATACTACAATGCAGTGGATTTTTTAACGGCTGCCAAAATTAGACCTGTAGAAATAAGGGCAAAAGTTTCCTTTAGGAGGCACAAACAGCAGCACCACCAGATTTTCTGATTTGTTCTACATTTCACCCCACATTTAAAAGATTGACTGTCTATTGTTCATTTAAGAATCAAATTGGGTCGTAAGCTTAGAGCAAAGAAGATTCATTTTGATGGACTTTAACTCATTCTTATAAATGAATGCCTCCACTACCATTCAAACAAAGAGCTTTAGCATGTTCCCCAGAAATGATTCTGCTGTAAAGGTTCTGGTTTTCATTTTGCAGTAAGAAAAAAAAATACAGCTTCATTATTAACAGATGTTGGCCATTTATTTTAGGGGCTGTCCTAACTAAATACTGTATAAGGCAATGATCCAGCTGGACTATAGCTAAGACAGGAAGACACTTTCAAGTGTTATCAAAACCAGGTATAAATATATTATAAAAGCCTCTTTTACACATCAGCCTTTCTAAAGATGTGAAGCAGATGGCTGTTATTTTCTCCTCGAACAGCTGTACTACTCCCAAACTTGACATTCACCATTAAAACCATCTCTACCATAAGATTAGTGGTTATTTCCATTTAGGGAGGGGGAAGAAAGAAGAAAGGAGGCAAAGAACCACTTTTGACTCTATGAACTTGCAGCATGTTTACTAAAAAAAAAAATAAAAATATCCAGGTTTAGCACACCCCTGCAGCATGTTAGTTTTCATTATATCTGTGTTTGTTGTCAAAACAATCCCAGAACAAAGACAAGCTTATCTTCAGCTTGAGGGTGTTTTAATAAAAGTAGTTCTGACAGGCCATCACCTCATAAAGATTCTCACGTTTTGCTGTTTTCCACAGAAGAGATTCCTGCTTCTGGCAGTTCAAAGGTTCCCTGAACATCATACATCCTATACATGTTTTCTGAACACATAGATGCTATGATAGTCTGTCATCTACCAACACTGGAGAATCCATCTCTTTGGTGACAAGTGCTACTTCAAGGTCAGGTGGTTTAGTGTATATAACACAGGAGAGGGCAAAGTCACCCTGACTCAGTTCAGCTTAAAAAAAAAGTTCATGTTCCCTCCTATTATCATCAATAAAATAAAGTCTTTGTGTCTGACCACTGGTGAGTGTATATTTGCTGTCCACTAATAGTCCGAGTACTGCAATGCAAAAAGGTAGTGAGGGAAGGAGACAGAAAATGGACCCACGCCTCCTTTTCTGAGAAAAGCAGGCACAAAAGATTTAGGTGTAACCAGCAGGGCAACATTTTAGACACAGCCTCTAAGCTGTAGGCTTCCAGTTATATTTCAGCTATTTCTGAGATCATGAAAAAAAACCCACATTATTGGAGAGTATGTCATCTACTAAAGTAGATAGTCTAGAGTTTCTTGGCCTTGCCACATCATGCCCTGAAATGCAAACTTTTAGTTGATCATCTGAAACAGGGATGCAATGACAGCACCGCTTTGAAGAAATTTAGTTCTTTGCAATCAATTTGAAAAAAGAGGTGGGGAAAAATGAAAAGTTAACTCAGATCTGCAAAGTTTCCACCTACAGTTCCAGAGACCCTACAGATAATAAGGGGGTGTTGAGGCCAAGAGACTCAATGGGAGACACTAAGGAGGTGAGAGATGAAGAGTGGGTGGTAGATGAAGGGCAGGGAGGCAAAGCGGAGGTCCAAAAAGGGCAGGAGAAGGAGAGGGAGTGGGTGAGCAGGGGCCAAAGAGTTGCGGGAGGCAGGAGTAGGGGGTCAAAGGGGGAATGGGTTGGGAGGCTGAGAGGGGGTGGGAGGCCCAGAAGGGTAGAGGCTGGGAGGGTGGAGGCCTCCCAGGTGTGGGAGGCTGTGGGTTTGCAGGAGGCTGAGAGGGAGACCAGGCAATGGGAGGGGGCAGTAGTTGAAAGAATGGGAGAGGGCTGAAGTGGGTGGGGCGAGTAAGTTGTGGAGGAGGTTGTAGTCCCAAAAATCAAACAAGCGTATAAGGAAGCTGCCTGACCTTCTCCCCTTTTATGCTCAGAGGCCTCACTTAACCATCAAAATACGGCGAACATAAACAGAGGAGCAATGCATCGCAAGAAAGCAAATCCATTCCACTATCTTTAAGTCCCACTTAAAGATCATTTGATGAGCTATTCTCCAAAACCAGAATAGCTTGTCTTGCACTTTCCTGTGAAGTTTCTAGACATGGTCAAAACCAAGTTTGGAGGTATTAGCATGGTTAGGATAAAGGTACTTTGTAATATTACACTAATCCTAGCAAAAAAATGTTGCATTTCTACTGAAGAATTCCCCTCCTCTTCAAATTCAACTAAAATAATTTTCAGCATCAGGAGGAAGAAAAAGAAAACAACCTCCAGAAGAACATCACACAGTCAGAGAGGAGCTTGATTTTATACTAAGACTACTTCAGACAACATGTATTATTGAAACTTACTTGGTAAGGGAGAAATAAAAGACCAAACAAAACATCCCAACACCTGAATTTCAATGAGTCTAAAGCCTCACTTAGGCTCCAGGAGAGAGAGAAGTTAACAGCCCTGGACAAAAGCCTCCCTTTAACAGTGTAAGGCAGGCAAACTTAAGACTTCACATACTCAGAACTCAGATTCAGGTAGATTTGTCTACAAATGTAAGAATTCCCATGGCACACCGAGATGGTAGTCTTTCTGCTGAGGCTACCTGTAAAATGTGCCAAATCTGACAAGCCTTTCTATGAGCGAAATGTTGATCCCACTGCAGCCATTTCTTCAGTCTAGAAAAGTTCATTATGATCATCTAATCTACTCTATAACACACAAGCCATAGCTATCTTGCAGTTTAGCTCTTGCTTTAAAACCAGAGCTGTAATCAAATTTCCTTTTGGGAAAGAAAAAAAAAAAAAAAGAAATTACCTTCTTGAAATAAAATTCAACCCTAATGGCAAAAGCCATCCTAGCTATGGATAGTTCTTCTACTTGTCTGTGAACGAATCTTCACTTCGTAAATTATTTTCAGATTGTGAGCAAGTCACCCCATACCTTCTTCTTTGGGGTAGGGATTATGCTTCTCAAATCTATTAGTAAAAGGATTTTTTTTTCAAACTTATTCTCATGGCTCTTCTGAATTCCCTCCTATTTTCAATGTGCTTCTTGAGAGTTAGATGTAGCATGGCAGAAGTCACTGCAAACACATAAATCCAGCTCACACTTGCTTTTAGCCACAAAAATCACAGCTGAAGCTCACATCCACGTGACTACCAGTCTCTCTTATCTTTTCACAGTTCTAGGGCACAGTTTTCCATTTCTTCTGAAAACAAGCATGAGGATGTTATTCTGAAAGCGTCAGGCTCGTTCTGTTTACCCTGTCACAAGCAAACAGTCTGGATCCACTCTGTTACAGTGACCTATTTTTACTAACCATTCCTTGACAGAGTCACAGAGAAATTCTGGAATAGAGATAACTTTTAATTCTTGAGTACTCATAAGCATTACTAGCAGTAACTTACTGTTCTTTATTTTTTTCTTGAAGCACAAAGACATTAAACTTGCATAGGAAAAGAACCACTCACAGGATCTGAAGAGCAACATCACCATACTTTGGGGGCTTATTGTGCTGTGTACAGTACACTGTGCACTTTGGGACAGGATGTGTACAGCAAAACCTTTTTCTTTTAAATAAAGGAGCTATTTGATCACACCTGATTATCCACACAGTTGTATTTAATTCATAGGTCATGTGAGGCATGTCAAGCAATAGTGAAGAAAAAAAAAGGCAAAGAAAAACAAGCAACTGTTGCCAGGATTAGCTCAGCTACTGTATTCCCTAGGAACCTGCTTTCCAAAAAGTTCCCATGCTCTCAAGGAAATAGAAGCAAGTTCATAACCACAGTGGGAGGGTGAAGAGTTTAAGCCAGGACTATCTTACTTACGTTCATCATGCTCTTCTTCATTCACCCTTAACTTCTCTGGAGAGGGGAGTCTCAAAAGCACAGGGCACTCTTCCAGTGGGCCACTGGCAGGCACAAGGCTGTGCACTAGGGTCATTACATTCCTTTCTGTAGCCCAGCCCCCCTCTTACTTGCAGATGCTGAAGGAGAAACAGATTTCAACATTTCTTAGCGACTGAGAAGAAAAAACTGCAGCAGCTCTCCTTCAGTGGCATCTGTGTACAGGCAGAGAGGCATCAAGTAAGGATTTTGGTGCAACTACATCTTTCTTCTGCTAGAAATGTAATATGTAAAATTTCAAGGAAGGAATACTAAAATACAGGTCATGAGCATATACTCAAGCTACTGTATATTTCTAGGAGTTGGTTTGTGGGGTTCGTGATTTTGCTTTTGTTCGTTTCTTGGGGGGGGACGTTTTTTGTTTTTTAATCCTATGACGTTCCATAAACAAGGCTAAAGACAGAGTTCCTAGTCCTCTCAAAATGAATGTTACTATTAACTAGTTCTCACGGATGCACAGACATTTTTAGTCTGTTTAAAAATGTCAAAACAGAATATTATTTACCAGTAACAATGGTAGCTTCTAAAAATCCATGTGGAAGAAATTTGTCAGAACTACTGCATTATGGAAAGCTTCTGAAAGAGCGGATGCCCACCTACAAAGTATTTGACACTCAGTATCCTTAAACTGACTGAATTAGGTACTTCCAAAAGGGAAACTGCTCCTATTTATTTTAAAGACTGTGTCTAATACATCAAAAGCACCATGTCCCACAGCACCTCAACAGCTCCACTGTGAACATCAGCCTCATCAAGCCATCATTGACCTGACACGTGGTAAGACTCTCCTTCTCTGAAAAGCAGTTCTGGTCAACTACTGACCAGAGAGGCCCGTATCACAACTATTTACCTCATGGTGTGATATGAACTTGGCTGAATAGGAATCCTGCTCACGAAAGGCTTGGTCTCATCTGCACCTCACTTGCCACCTTGTCCTTTCATGAGCAGGAAACAAGGTCTCATACTTGAGCGTTCCCTCTGTAAGTACAAATATCAAATCACGTTTAAGCGTAGCTTGGAAAAGAGCCTGCAAAATGGACAGCTGAAGTTGTCACAATTATGATTTTGACAGAAAAGAAATGTAGTGTCATAGGAAATACTGGGAACTATGCTGCTAACACTAGGTTATATAACTAGAAATAGAACTAAAGTATCATTTTTTCATGAAAAAGTTTTAAATTTGGCTTCCTTCCCAAGCAGAAAGAAAATTTGAAAGTGTTATGTTTAAAAAGTTGAAAGACGTAAAGTTACTTCTTCAGAGAACATTAAGTTGCACAAACAGATAAATAACGTTGAAGAAAAATAATTTTAAGGAAAAAAAAAAAAGCCAGAAGAATTCTGTAACAAAATATTTCAAATTAGAATGCGAAAGACCTCTCCCAAATTTCTTCTTCAAGAATTAGCTCAATTTTAAAAGCCACTACATTTCACTGAAGTAGGGTTCAGGTAAAGCTATTCCTACACGGTCCTTGGGAAACAACTGGATAACCCTCTTATCGATAAGAAAGCCTCTTGTCATTAGTAGTATTACAGACTTTTGCCCGGGGAGGTGGTGGGGGGGAATGGATTGAGAGTATCTCCTGCTTATTCTGAATTAATTGCTTTGCAGTATTCAGTACTTTCTGCAAATAAGCCTTCTAAAGCAATTTTAAATGGTGAAGCCAATGTGCTTTTGTTAACAGCTCTGATTCGGATACAAATTCTTAAGTTTGAAACTTACAGTGAGGAGCAAAGCATATGCTCCATTTCAGAAATAAAACTGACTGAGGCATGAAGCTAACAAAGTCAGAAGACACACACTCCCCTACACAAAACTCCTCCTCTAGCTGCCTGCAGCCTGTTCCAACCCATGCAAATCCCTGGCCAACACTCAAGCAGCCTCTATGGCTCCCTGTTCTCTCACCCACTTGCTCAAGAGTCGCTGCTGGACGTTATCCAGCAGAGTTGGCTAGCGCTCTGCCAGCCTCTGCTTGCGTGCCAGCTTGGAAAACAGGCTGGAACACACTAGCCTTGCAGAACATGCACATAAATGCTGCAGTAAGGGGGTCAAAGAACACTTAAGAGGTTGGGGGGTATGGAGCTGCCCAGCTCCAATCTAAAATCACTATAATCTTAAAAGATTTGGTGAGGCAGACTGCAGTAGCATAGGTCATTTCAAGTTCACAAAAGTCCCTGAGAGGACAGCAAAGGAAAATACCATCACCAGGGAAACACTAGCTTGGAAAGGAGCACTCAATGCCCAGCACTCCTCCTCTCTGCATCACTGAAGGCTACAGCCTGTGCACCAGTCTTAAAGATAGAGTACATCTACACCTAAGTGGTAAGTTGCTGCGGACCCAAATCTACCCTCACACAAGATTTGCTCATTGTCTGCTTTAGAAGTCAAGCCCTTGCTAAAAGCCCTCCTCAGCCTGAGCTCCAGAGCAGGGACGGGGAGGAGATCAGGGCATGCTTCATGTACACCCAAACTGAATATGCTGCCACCCACCTCTACACCAGCTGCCCGGAACTCAGTTCTTCGTAGGTAAGAAGCAGACACTTTGAGGCAAGGGATACAGAGCTTTGCATGCCCATCAGACCTCTCTGTCTGCTCTGAAGGGAGAATAGTGGGTATATGTATCTGTTCTGTCTTCTGTGCTATCTGTCCCTTTCCATCTGCCTTACCTAGGACCTGTCTGCTGCATTTCTGCAAGTAACTACATGAAGATGGGCACTGGCTGCCGTTTGCGTCGAGGGTTGTTCTGGAGGTGAGAATTTCTGAGGAAACAGCAGGCTGCACAACTGCTCCATCCTGCACAGACCCTGAGCCGCTACAGCGGCGAGGGGCTGCAGAGCCCCTCTGATGCACAACACCTCCCNGGCTGCACAACTGCTCCATCCTGCACAGACCCTGAGCCGCTACGGCGGCGAGGGGCTGCAGAGCCCCTCTGATGCACAACACCTCCCACACACCCCCAGCTGCAAAACTGCCTCTCTAGAAGCTATCGCAACACACGCGCAGTTTCAGAGCTCTAGGAGAAGAGGCAGGTGTATCTACAGCACATCTTTCTCATCCACTGAAGGCCCAGCCTCCTACAAGCCGGAACCCCTTGGGCACTTGGCTGAATGTAGAGCCAATGACTCAACAGCAGGGAAGAGAGATCCCTCGCCTAGCACAGCCCTACTGAGAAAGCAAAGAAACAGAAAAATGTATTTCGAGGCATTTTAATCACTCCTATAATCGGACTTAAATCTGAATGCCTAAACGTAGAAGATAATCGAACACAACGGGGCTGTATTTACAGTCATGTGGCCAGCCACAGCTGCTCGCTAGGACTGAGCAGTTGTCTTTGTGCACCTAGCTGGGTGGCGGCACTTTGGAGAGCCTGCAGTTCTGTTGTCAGGATCAGCTACATACGTAAATAGCAAGAACTGGTTTCACCAGAAGAACGAGGCAACTCTTCTGCCTTCCCAAAGCAAAGCTACGATACATCCCAGGGAACCTCTGTGTGCTAAAAGAGCAGCAAGATATCGGGAAGCAAATCTGTACAGAAAAATATTAATTGGCGATTTCTTTCCAACAGAAAGACATTAAGAGACACAAAGTGATCTCAAAAAGGCCCTGCCAAAGCCTGGGTACCAGTATGACTCAGGCCTCAGAAGCATGAGCATGAAGTGATTTAAGTGCATTTCCTGTCGATAAGATAACATCATCTTCAGCTGATTAAACACCTGACTCCGGCCTTTCACAATTAGCAATAAAGCTGACAGTTTCAGCTTCCAATATAATTATTTATGTAACAGCTACCAAGTATCTTTGAGTTTTACCTGACACAAATATTTCAATTTTAAATAAAAAGGTTAAACAAGAAGTTCATTTGGACATTTATATAGACAAATATCTTCCCCAACTCTGAACTGGAAACTCAGGTGGTTTTAGCTTCCAGGAGGCAAGACGCTCCAAATCTCAGATTTAATCAGCATCCTCGTCAATACCATCCGTATCTGGCAATAACTTCTTTGGACTGAGTAGTAAAATTATGCCTATAATGTCCCTGCCAGAGACCACGTTTCCTGCTGCCTCCCCAAACCACTAGTGCAAGCCAAGTTCACAAGGGTCTTAAGCACCTAGTTCCTTATTTTAGAGAAAAAGTGTGGATCTGTACCTACTCTCCTGACTTCAGAGATGATGCGTTCAAGAGCAATCTATTTTTTTTTTTCCCCCTCATTTTGGCAATTTCAGCTACTACGCAAGGATTTAACAGAAAAAAAAACAATACACTTAAAAAAATCAACAGAAAAAAACTGTGATATATCAACTTCTAAAACAAACTGAACACAAATAAACCAAGTGTGTTTGTATGAACTCCAAAGTTACTATTCTAACATTGTGTAACTGAGGCGAGTTTGTCACCCTCCCAGCACAAACTTATCCTTTAGTTCAGACAATTTGCCCACTCCCCAGTTTACTTTCGAGTCCTGTAACTACACTGTCCAGATTTCAACAGTCATAAGTGTATCAACTAATATGATGCAATGGCAATTAAAAGCTCAGTCAAGATGATTTCCTTTTGGAAAAAAAAAACCAAACAACAAAACACCACATTCCTTTCTGAACAGCAGTTTCATCTGACTCATATTTCTTCCTACAGCATATGTGTGAAACAATTAGCCAATGTTACTTGTCAAGAACATCTGTTCCTTCACCTGATCTTTCACTGCAAGCTGCCTAAGTAATGAAAAAAATTCAAGCTGCTTGCCTTTAGATTTACTTGACTGAATAGGGGGAAGCAGGGGGAGAGAAGTCCAGGTTTTTTTTTTTTTTTTTTTTGAAGGAGAATGTGGGGAGGGTGGGATGGGGTGGCAGAGAACCTCATACAATAACTATAAGACATAACTTCTGAACTCATCTTCCTTACCTGCAGCCAAGTTTACTTCATGTAAAAATAGCAGATACAAAAGCAAAATAACGGCGTATCTCAGTTGCCCTTTTTCCCTTTTTACTTTGCCAGAACTAGACTCTGGGATCACTGATCTGTATTTAAGTTCAGTAACAGTCCTCAAATATCAGTCAGGAAAAAAGGTCACGAAGGAAACAAAAAATCTTCTTGGTAGTAATTCCTCTTGGTGTCATTTGCTTTTTAGCAGCTCATCGAGGGACACATTGGATGAGGACTATGGTGAAAATTTGAAGGAGCATATTAAACAAACTACAACACTAGTTACAACAGTTAATGAAGTGGTGACTGTAGTCAATTACATGAACTGTTTCAGGATAAATTACACTTGTCAATCTCATTATGCCTGCCAGGAGTCCTACTGCACTTGAAATTTCATCTAATTTCATTTCTTCCTCTTTTACCTTACAAACCAAATGCAGATTTTACTCAGTCATTTCTGTATTAAAAGGTACTACCAAATTTGATGGAACCATTCTCAAAGACAGACCGTTTTCTTCAACTTCATATAAAAATGAAATGCAAGGAGTCAGCTATTGGGAGATGTATATTGTCAGAGCTACATACACACCACAGATCAGGATCACAAACCTTCACTCATTCTGAGCAAGGGTTGACATCTTGAGACCTGCTGATTTTCTGAACTATACTGCATTTCTAATTTCTTTTTTAAGTCACTGGGAGCAAAACAGTAAATCACATGAATCTGAAGTATTTTCTTCCTTAAGCATTAAACCTAATCTTCAGGTTCTATACTAGTTCTTTAGAAGTGAGTAATAATAATTCATGTTATATGAAACTTCTCACTGCTGCAGCTGGGAAAAGCTTATTTACACAGCACATCAACCGCCAGTCTTTGTTCAGAACAGGCTTAAGCTTGACAGCAGCCAGATCTACCCCAGTGCTCAGTTTGGAGCTGCACTGATAGCAATAGAGAGATTCCCAGCGTCAAAAGAAGTGAGAAAAACACTTTAGTCTAATCAGCCATGTTCAAGGGCTAGTGAGAACTACACAGTTTATCTTTTCTTACTATTCTAAAACCCTGCTTCTGTATCATCAGAGCTATCGCAGGATGGGACCTATTCTAGAGATTCCAAATAGCTAAGCAAACAACACACCAGTGCTCCAAGTACAGAAAAAGCTATTTAAACTAAAGCGATGACATTTCAGGAAAAACAAACACACACCACCACCCCCAAAAACAAAACAAAAAACACACTGTAAAGGTGCTTAAGATTTTTATTCTCTTTGGAGACCCAGAGCATTTACCCAGTTCTCATGCTCCTTAGCAGATTGCTTCATATCAGCAAACAAAAAGGTTAAAAACCCTCCTCCGATGTCACAAGCCATGATGTCTCTCCTTCACAGCTCAAGCATTTGGAGTCACAGATGAGAAGAAAAGCTTTCTTCAGAAGTAACGTACTAAGTACACAACACAGGAGATGAAGCAACTGCCAGAGGGCCTTAAATACCAGCTTGCCAAAACAAAGTCACCAATTTAACAAGCCCTAAACCATTCTCAGAGTCAGTACAAGTCTTCAGTGAAAGGTGGAACGAGCACTCAAACAACTATAGATAAATCTTTCACCTAATCCTTACTAGTCTTGGGCCTTGAAGTATGTCAACTTGTATCTGTGCTGCAGTAAGTAATCTTGCCATTTGTAATGTTTACCTGCATCCTTCCCGTGCAGGTTTGAGTAATACATGTTTACCATATTCTTGGCATACGTATTCTCACACGCTCCCACAGAGTAGCTCTCTCTCATATAAACCAAATCCATGCTTATAAAAATTCAAAATCCTTCCCCAAAACTTGCACAGCCTCGCTTGCTCTTGTATTATGAAAAATAAAGAAGTTTATTTTCACTTTTTGCTGTGTCACTTGTTTGGTTCTACTGTCATACTCCTTCACACTGACCAACTCTTCAAACTGACACTACATTGCAATCAAGTTGGCTCTTTTAAAGCCTTCTTGAAACCTCACATTTTCAAACTCTTAAATAAGCCTCCCAGATTAAAGTAATTTTCTGGGAGATGCTCATTTGATTTCAACGCTTCCCACCTACCTTTTCATTGAAAGGGAAGGACTTACTTTTTTGTTCTTTCTTTCTGCAGGCATTCTTCTTATTGTAGAAACATATGAACTTTCTGTGAGTGTTTATTGATAGCAACTAGAGTCCCCAGACAGAACATCCCCACTTTTGATGCGAGGATCCTTTTTTCATTAGCTTCCTCATTCACCTTCACCTTCTTCATTACTGCAGAAGAACACTTAAGACTTTCACAGTTTCTTCTTCCAAGGGTATTACACTGAATTATATTTCAGTATGAAGAGTGTAAAAAAGGATAAAAAATGAATTCAGAATCTTGAGATAGAGCTTCCAGATGTAACAATTTCCAAATCATCTTTGACTTTCATTGTTTCTATTTGCCGCTGTCAAAACTAGAACCATTTAAACAAAAGTAGATGCAAGCTTTAAAGGTTCCAGTAAAGAGGGAAAGCCTTGATATGAAGTTTGCAAGTAAGCTCTCTTTCTTCCTCCAGTGAGGTTATAAAAATCTAGCTTTGCTCATTTCCAGGGAAGAGTCTTCAAAAAAAAAAAAAAAAGCCAAAACAAAAACACACACAAAAAAACCTTCACAAACAAAAACAAAACAAGCACCCTCATCCACCTTAAAAACACCAGTTAGTAATCCTATCAGTCAAAGGATTGCTTACAGTAGTACAGAAAATCAATTCTTTCTCAAAATTTTTCAATAAAACTCCCCAAAGTATTATTTCCTTTAGAGGTGAGGAAGAATTATGCATAGCAGGATTCCCTTCTTCCTTCCCTGCCACCCTTCCTTCTCCCTGCTCACCACAGCCAGGAAAGTACCGCAGAGGCTCCCAACCCTAGCTTGCTGTTAATTACATGTGCTCACGGTGCCTGTTGAGCATTCATGATACCTGGCCTGACTTCCAGAGGCACGGCACACCTGCCTACTCCCACTCGAATCCATGAAAACTTGAAGTCAAACCAGTCAGGCTTTAACATCCACAACATTTGGCTTCTATCACCAGAGAAGCAAGAGTAGATGCTGAGAAGAACCGAATCCTTGAAGTAAATCAAAGTTGTCAGAAACGTGCAGCCTCTCAAAGCAAATAACCCAGGCAACGAAGCTGATCCCTGGATGCTACCACAGGCTAGGGTTGCTGTAGTTGCAAATCCTTAGTTCTACTGACTTAAGAGTAGGAATGAGAGCTTAACAAACCCACACGTGGATCATCTTTTGTCAAATGGTAGTGACACATGCTTTGCACCCTGCAACAAACTGCCTTCCGTGTTATCACCTCCACGTTTACTATGACTCAGTATTTAGGGAGTTGTAATGATTTGTTTATATACTCAGCAGCTGATCATCAACCATGCAAGTTATTAAAACACATTTTCTGTCTAGAAGAGCAGGGAAAGATGCCAATGACAACATTTTAATTGGATTATCCTAATTTTTTGCCTGGAATTTGTGACTTTCTGCCCTTCGCTACTTTGAGTTCAGTTTTCCTGAGGTTGAGAAAATGAGTACCAGCCTCCTATAACCAGATGGGTAGAAGTTTTAAAAACTAATCAGTGACAAAGAGTACAGCTAGAACTTTACAAGCCACAGCACTACCTTAGAAGAGGCACGTATTTACACGTTCCTTTGTTTTAACTGCAAGGTCATATTTGCAGAACCAGATAAACACTAACTTCAAACAAATACTGAGGTCTTGAAGTATAAATCATAGACAGAAGGAAACCATTTAATCACACTAGACAACACCCCACACTCTTAGCAGTTGCCACAGCGCTGAAGAATCCCATTCCCCTGAAGTTACAGGCACGTGCTACCATAGGAAGCAGAAAGTGGCACTGTGAGGATGCACGATATCCCGCACTGCACAGGCCTAGAGCTCTGTTCAGAGAGCTTCTAACCTTCAGCATGTATTTCAAAGCTAAAAATGCAAAGCAAATAGCATAGGTATATTCTTATATGTTGTACTTTATCTTTATTTTAGATTACCAGGCTTATCAAGGAAAAACTGACTTGCTAAGTGCAAGTCCAACCAATCAATGCCAAGCCCTAAACAGGTTTCTTCCTCACTTAAGCTACCAACTGCATTAATAGTTGTATACAAACCATCAAGAGCTAGTTTACATCATTAATTTGCCATCTAATGAGAGCACATCTGGCAGTTACAGTGTCTGCACATCGAGATTTGCTATCAATTCAAGTACGGAGATACGGCTGGGCGCAGCCAGAAAGGCCCTGTATTGTCTTGGTCGCTGTAGTTGCAGCGGAGAAAATACTGAATGATCCAAGTACTCACTCACCAGCAACACAACTGTATGACCTGCTGGGGTTCATTTGGCCCGGCCCACTTCCACTGGCTCCAGACTACTGTTGCTCAGTTTAAAAGTATATGTGCATTTTGGGGGAAGTTTATGCTACGGTCCGAGATGCAAAATCAGTATTTTAACCATTAAGACATATGCTTAGTTTGAACAGGAGGGATGAAAACCCATAGAAGCTAGATTTATAAACACAGAGTTGGGAAATAGGATCCCTCAGTTCTGCTCGCAGCTCTGTGACAGATTCTCTATAGCCTTTGATACTTACCTGATCTTTCATCTGCTGAGCACAATGAACACTCTGATGACCTCAACAGGAGAAGAACAGAGTAGTCCAAATGATGTTCCCAAGCAAGCTGAAGCATGCCAATTTACTGAGGCCACCTGATGCAGAACCTGAGTCAGACTGTCAAAGCTGTGAGGAAGGGAATCTACATCTCTCAGGAGATCAGGTGTTGCCTACCTGTGGCTGTATGCACAAGTGTTCCCCTTCCCTATCCAACAGCAGCAACCCATCCACCAAACTAACAGTGAAACATACGCTCTAAGTCTACAACAACAGCAAAAAGATAAATCCACCAAAAACAAGAGAAAAAGACAGCATTTATTATTACACTCTCCACTTTCAGTGAGGTGCCCCCCTGAAGTGGAGCAAAATTAACCCACTCCTTTCTGCCCTTCTTATTCACAAACCCCTTTCTTTACACAGAACACAGGAAGCTTATTTACTCTCCTGGGAAACAAGTGTGTCTACTGGACAAAACCGAGACACTAGGAAAGCACATCAGAAAAACTACCCAACACTGAGAATCAAAATTCAGCCCTTACTGTCAGAAAGCATCAAAAATTTCTTTCTAAAGGCATAAAGAGACATCGGATAGGTTAGTGAACCATGCAAGGAACTCGGCACAGAAGTCAGAAATCCTATTACTAACTTGATACGTGACATCAGGTAAACAACTTCACCCCCTTTCAGTCTCAGCTTACACTTTAGTAAACTGATAATGATAAAATTACCTACCTCACTACATGGGTGGAGAACATTTTATTAATTCATGACTACAAAGCAACTTGAGAAATGTGGATATAAAGCTACATACACATATATAAATTAAGATATACATATATTTATAAATAAAACACAAGTTAGAAGAAAGATAAAACACATTACCCAAAAGCTCCAGTCAGCACTCCAGCTATACTGAGCAGGACCTTGCATTTTCTCTGTGCACGAACTAAGATTCTGCTCTGAATCAGCAAGCAGCTGGCTAATAAGACCATGATCCACTTCATGAACTTCCTGTGAACACAGAAGCAAGGTATGTAATTCAACATCGGAGGAGAAAGGTGAAATAAGAAGATGGTTAATCCATTTAACAACTATGTATTAAATGAAACTTCAGATGTTAGCTTTATGAAGATGAGTAGCATGGAAACACTTCCCACCAACAGCGTTTTCCTTGATTTTACAATTTTTTCCAAGCGTATACAATATTTAATTATTACTTACACTATTATCAGAATATTTTATTTCCACAGTAGCCCCTCAACTTGCACATTGAAGCCGCACAGACATTTAGAGCTGGAATAACACCAACGTGAGACATCAGTGCATAACATGCGCATGTCTACAGAATCCGAGGGACCTTTCAAAACTTGAGAACGGCCATGCACGTGCAGCATTTACTAGATTTATGACATATATTATTATAATGCAAATACATCAAGGATTTATATTATTTATAGTGTAATTAATATTAAGCTTATGTTGTCATATATAAGCACAACACCTCAGAGGCAAATAGTTCTACTGATACCACTTTTTTATACAGACAGCACCCTTCGGTAGTACTCAACATTCTTCACTTGGGAGGTCAGTTTTACTTTACGAAGGGAAACCGAGCCACAGAAAGACACCCATCCCAAGCCACCCAACAAACTGGGACAAAACTAGTCCAGGGCCCTATCCAATAACTAACACCACCTGTACTACAGGATCTGTCAACAACAGACTAAGCTGGATTTTGAGTGCGGAACGACACAAAGCCAAGCCAACGTTGGCACACACGCATGCCCATGGCAGAGGTGCGAGCGCCCTGCCAGTGGGCCAGCGTTCCTCCGAGGCTCCAGCCAAGCCTGCGGCCCAGGCTGGGGGGACACTTCAGAGGAGACAACAGGGTGAAGCAGAAAGCAGAGACACCATCTCAGGCTACGTGACGGGTGCTGCTTTCCGCAGGTTTCTCCCGCTGCAACTTCCACCAGTTGCTGCTGGCCGCCACGGCTTTCTGCACAGCGGACAGACCCGGCAATGCCCCGGGAACCACACTCCCGACCCATCATTCGCCGGAGTTCGGCGGCAGCCTCATTAACGCCGAAGCCGCCTCCTCTACCTTCCTCCCGCCCCGCAGCGCGGCTGGGTCTCTGGCCAGGCCGCTCTCGCCACCGAAAAGCCCAGCCCCTCCCTCTGAGGGCCGCAGCAACCCTACGGGTCCACAGCGCCGGCGACGGCAGGGCCGCCGCCAACCCCCGACCGCGCCTATCTCGCCCCCCAAAAACTTTCAGGGAGGTGTGTGGTGGCGGTGGAGCGGATCGCGATGACCCCGCATCCTCGGGCGGTGCTTCCCGGCGCTGCCCGCGGGGGCCAACTCCGGGGCCGCCCCGCTGTTGTCCACCGCGGCCCCGGTCCGCCCGTCCCGTCCTCCGAGGAAAGGAGCTGGGCTCCCGCCCCCCGCACCTACCTGCACAGCCCGCCGCCGGCGGCCGGT